>VZTG01008190.1:1344126-1442232 GCA_013397845.1 Melanocharis versteri | reverse complement strand
CGGCCGTGCCGGCGGTGCGGGGGAGCCGCCGGCCTCTGCCGTGCCCCGCTCCCGCAGCCGGCCCCGCCGCGGCCCGGGCAAACGCCAGAACTTCACCGTTTTACTAGGTTGTTTTTGGGTCGGTTGTTTGGTTGCTCGGTTTTTAACCCCTTTGGGCATGCCGCCTCTCTGTAGGCTCTGGCACACCGCAGAGTTCGGGCCAGCAAAGCCTCCTTCCGGCTTGCGGGAGTGGAAACTTTTAAATTCCTCACGCCTGCATCGCTGCTGCGGCCCCTGCTGCTGCCAGGGCAGTTTGGGGCTGCTGTGCTGCCAGGCTGTCCCGAGCAGGGGGCATTTACCTGTGCTGGGGCTCGTCTGTGCCGTGGGTTTTGTTCGCTCCCCCTGCCCTCTTTGCTGAAACTGCTGGAGAGGATCTGGGTAACCCTTTCAGATCCAGCGGAGGGCTGCAAGGTTGGTCAAGGGAGTGGAGCATCTCTCTTGCCGGGAGAGGCTGGGGGAGCTGTCCTGATCAGCCTGGAGAAGGGACGACTGGGAAAGGACCTCATCAATGTCTCAGTATCTGAAGGGAGGGTGCCAAGAGGATGGACCAGGCTCTGCTCAGTGGTGCCAAGCTGATGCACAGGAAGTTCCACCTGATTACAAGAAAGAACTTCCTTAACTGTGCAGGTGACGGTGCACTGGAACGGGTTGCCCAGAGAGGCTGTGCAGTCTCCCTCACTGGAGATACTCAAGAACCACCTGGACACAATTCTCTGCCCATGTGCTCTGGGATGGCTCTGCTTGGGCAGGGAGGTTGGGTCAGATGACTCGCAGTGTCCTTCCCACTCTGAGGCATTCTGTCACGGTGTGAAGCTCTGGATGTTGAGAGCAGTGCCTTTGTTGCCCCTTTGTTTCTGGCTGCCTTGTGCCCGGAGGAGCGGTGCGCGTGGTGCCTGCGAGGCGCTGCCAGCAGAGCAGCGGGCTGGGATCCGTGGGGCTCAGCGGGGCTGCAGGGCTCCTGGGCAGGCTCGGCAGATGGGCTGTGTGCCTGTGGCACACGTGGCCCTTGCAGTGGCACTGCCCAAGAGACCAAGAGATGGACTTGTGGGCTGTGGGGCCTGCTGGCGGGGTGGGGATGCACCTAGTTGCTGTAGCGCGCCAGCATCTCTTTTCTAAAAGAGTTTCTTTGGTGCAGGAGGTGGGATGTTTAGTCCAGCTTCGGATAAAGCAGGAATTCCATGTTTCAGCCCCCAAGTGTCTTTCCACCTGCAGTCGAGAGAGAGTGCGTCCATGCTGGGAAAGACACCTACAGTCATGAAAGTGTGGCAGGGAAGGGCAGGGGCAGAACTGCTTCCTCTAGCATGGCCTCAGCATCCCAAGCCATGGACTGTGCCTTTGTCTCTGTAATTCTTTGCCACTGGTGTCTGCAACAGCTTAGTTTCATTGCCATGGACTTCGAGACCACAGGTTTGATTTTTTGGGGGGGGTAAATTTGACCTCCAAATAATCTTCTGGCAATATACTCCCATTTAATTATGCACAAAGTAATTTCCTTCTTCATTCCTTCTGCCTGGGCTATAATTTTATGCCCTTTTCTGGTTGTTGTGGCACATAAAGAATGGCATTGCCAATTTTCCGTGTTCTAGGCAGTGGTAACTTTACAAAGCTCATCAAATCACACCAGTTTTCTCTCTTCCAGTTTAAGTAGTTTTCTATAACCTTTCTTCATCTAAAAAGTATTCCATACCTGTTGAGCATCTGTTCTGCCCATTTTTCGGCATTTTTTAAGGTCAGTTTTATCATTCTGCTATAGAGAAGCCAGAATTATATGCAGCATGTGGGGTGTGAACTCACAGTACAGATGTAATTATGCCCATCTTTTTCCTGTATCCATTTAAATTATTTCTGGTATTTGTTTTCGTTCTCTGACCTTCACAAGCCCAAAGCCAAACTGTTCATAGAACTGCTCAGTATGACTCCAGATGTATTTTGGCGCCCTTGTTGTGGCTCTACACCCTATATAGTATTTTTGCATTTATGAGGTTATTACATTACCTGATCTCTAAGAATCATGAGATCTTCCTTTCAAAGTCAGCTTTAGTTTCCCTGAATAATTGGATATTCTTGTCCATTTTTTCAATTACATGTACACCATCTTGTGTAAATTATATATGAATATGTGTATGAGAACCAGCCACTCTTACTGGTGCATTCTTTTTTAATTTCAGTCTTGAAATACTTAACTTCAAATTGTAAATAAGATAAAATATTTATAAAAGTATTAATAAGACTGAAAATCTATAGTATTTATTTTCTTTCAGAGTTTTTGGTGGAGAATTTGGCCAGATGTTTTTTGAGATTTGAAAGTGCTGTATCGACCAGCTCACTAGTGTCTGCATGCTTATTGAATTTCCAGAGAATCTGAGGAAATACGCTCATGAGAACATGGCTTTTCTATGCAGAAATAGTGTCTAGGGCTACCAAATATTCCCTTGATTTTGTGGCCAAAAGTATGCAGAGACACGTTTTTGGAAGTACTGGGTTCGCTGCCTAGGCGAGCAGCAGTGCCACGTAGGAAGCCTTGTGGCTGAGCTAGGCTTACGGCATGTGATGAACTTGTCTCCGTGTGCTCTGTCAGCAAAGTGCTTGATGTTCCTGCTCTGTGGGGTGATGGTTTGGTAGCCTCGGTCTTGTTACTTGTATGTGCCTATGTGTTTCAGGCAGTCCTACTAGAACAACATTTCCAGGCAGTGGGTTTAGAAAACGTAGGAAGGCAATACCCCTTACCTAGATAAACCTGGCGGCACAATTCAGAGAAGTTTGTTTGTAAAACTGTTTAAAAAGTTAGTGAAAGTGTGCTGTTAATACTTTGGGAGCCACACATCTAAGAAGCATGTTATTCAGTGCAAGTGCCAAGGAAATGAATGAGGTGTATCAAAAGGAATTTTATTTCCTTTATAGCGCTTTTATAGTGCTAGCCAAAAGTTCAACATTCAAAACCACATAGAAGATCAAGAAACGGTAGAAATGTTTAGTAGGAGAGCGTGAAAGAGGCATTCACGTTGGAGAGACTGTGGTCATTTATTATCATTATTGGACTAATTTCTTAGCATTACAGACAAGTAATACTTGGTTGAGTGCCACAAGGAACAGCAAATACCACATCATAGGAATACACATTGCTGTTTCCTAGAAGTTGTAATAGCCTTTATGTAACTTTTTCAGAACTTCAAAATGCCTCATTTCCTGACAGCTGTTCCTATTTTCAGTAATTATTGGAACATTTTTGCACGTTCAAATATGCATTCATGGATTCTGAACTATATTAAAATGTCTTATAACTCATTTGCCTTTTTGAAGTTGCTCTTCAGCGACACATACATTGAAACTGTTAGGCAATCAGCTGAATAATCTGGCCTGGTTATTTCTCTGCTGGGTTTGAATTCATGTTTAAGAAGGCCACTGCTTGCTTGAGCCATAGGATTTTCTTCCCATTGTTTGTCAATTCAATGAAATTTAGGCTTTTGTGTATACATACTGATGCCTAGAACAGTGAAGATTATGAGTGGATAGCAAACTGTCTTCCTTACTTTCACATTTCACCTTTTCCATTCAGCTTTAAAGACGTGTCTGGGAAAAATCTTCTTGAACGCTATCTTCAGACTTGAGATACAGCAGTCCCACTGAGCCATTAAAAGCAGTAAGAATCAAAACATATAGTCACCAGTTCTCAAACAGTTTTCTGCATAACCTGATTTTGGTGGCTCTGAAAGGATTTCTCTGAAACAGCACCCTTAGGAATTGCAGGATACTAGTAACATGGACCAGCCAGAAATAATTTCTTAAACCACCTTACTCTTCGAAAAGTTTGGCCGTTGGTTGCGCTCATGTCTGTATCACTTTTGTTCCCTTCACAAAAATATTCAGGTGTTCTTTGACGTGAAGATTGGAGACAAAGATGTTGGCAGAATTGTAATTGGATTGTTTGGAAAAGTTGTCCCAAAGACCGTGGAGAACTTCATTGCGTTGGCCACTGGAGAAGTACGTTTGCGGTTTTCTTCCACCGTGTGCCATAGTTTGGGAAGGCAATGTTTAATGTTTGTTTAATGCTGTTTCAGTTGTGAACTGTCGATCTTCATTCACTGGAGCCTGTGCACAAGTGCCATCCCCAAGGCTGTGCACCTGTGTGTGTCTTCTCAGGTCCTTGGTTCACAAGACGTAATTACGAGATGCTGGGTATGAGCACCTCAGTCTGTCCCTGCCTTGCAGATCTAGCATGTGGAGTTACTGTGGTCAGATACCAGTCAAATAAAGACAGTGGCTCTGATCACCTGAATAATACCTTCTTTGTGGCAATGTAGTCCAGCTGTGTTTACCTGCACCTCAGTTTAATGTGTTTCTTGACAGTATTATATCCCTTGGTGGTATATTCCGTGAAATCTAGCTGTTCACAACTTGCGTATTTCCATATGACTGTATATAGAACTGGAAGTTATATTCATTTAAAGAATTATTTCATTTTCTTAGAGAGGATATGGATACAAAGGAAGTAAATTTCATCGTGTGATCAAAGACTTCATGATTCAAGGAGGAGACTTTACAGCTGGAGATGGATCAGGAGGTAACATACTTAGTATCTTCCAAGTTCCCTTTTCTTTGTTCAAACATCCACTGAAAGTATGGGCAAAACAACATATTCCTTCATTGTTTCTGCTCAGATAAATGAAAAAAACCCCAAACCAGCCCACATTTGTTTTAGAGCATCTAGTACTTTCCCAAGTATCTTGTAGCCTAAGCTGCAGCTATTTGGATTATCTGATTTATAAGTATGTGTAGCTCTTCCTTTGTCCTCAATTTTTGCAGATAGCTCTTTTCTGTCTGTGACTTGTCCCCATTCAAGAAGCATGGCTTTGCGTGCTGGGCTGGAGCCACGTGACCAGCTGAGCTGCTCCTACAGCTTCCCGTCTCCAAAAGATGGATGTCTCCACCTTTCCCCTGCTCTGGCTTTGTGACAGCGCTCCTTCCCTGAGGCACTCACTGATTGCATGTATAGGTGAACCTGTTCAAGTCATCCGGCAGAAGTCTAATCCGTGATGAAACAGTGAAAGCGCGTAGAGGGAAGGCAGGTAGGGAAGGAGGAGGCTGTTCTTTCTGCCCTCAGCTCAGCCCGTTCTGAGGAGCCTCTGAAATGTGCTGTGAGAGGGAATTTCATAACAGGGAGAGAGAAGGAAGTTAGAAGATGAGGGTCATGCCCTCTCCCCTTTTTTCTCTTACTAAAACTGAAACCATAAACTTGCTGGTGTTGTGAGTCCTGGCTGTGTGTATCACTTCTCCCTCCTGAGCCTCCAGAAGAACAGTTCAGTCCACTCAGGAGGGCAATGCCAGCGCAGCATCTCTTGCACTGCACTCACTCTGGCTGCCGGTTTCTTCTCTTCCTTTACATGCACATTCTTCACATGCTACAATTTGAACTGTCTGCATGAAACGTTAGTGATTTCCCTGCTGGGATAGTATGGAAAACACACATTCCTTTTCCTAGCAGTGAACAATGGGGAAGACCATAATACCAAAGACATAGTTTTGGCATTAAAGGTAGGCAGCATTTATTTGCCCACTGATGTTTATTGGGATGGCATCTGGTGGTGTTGGGAGCAGTGTCCCCATTGTGCTAGGCACTGCACAAGTAAAGAGTGAGACAGACAGCCTTCTCTTTCAGAGTGATGGTGGTTTAACCATGACTGATGTGTTTTCTCTCTGAACTGTTCTAGAAACATCAAAACCTTTACGTCGTGGTTGTACAAATCCACACCAAGTATTTTAGTCTAACTTCCATTTGGTCTTCATATGTTTCTAAACATGCCTAAAGCAATTTCTTAGTATAAGGGAAAGGTTTAAATGCTGAAATTGTCACAAAACATGGCAGCCTTATTGTCAGTGGCTATAAGTATGTACTTTAATTCGCTGAACAGGATGAAGTGTACTGTTGTTCAGTGGTGTCTCTAAACCAGACCTTCAAAGGTATTCAGCTTGCTTAAATTCAAAGGATAAAGCATCATCAGCTTTAACTATTCTCTCCATATGTGTGGTGGATTAGCTTACCTTTACACACGAAATGATTTTAGTTACGGAGTTGCTGATGGTTGAACAGCGATGCTGCTGTGTTTACTCAAAAATGAATCTTCAAGTCCTGAATTCATACTTTGTTTTCCCATTTTTGAACAAAAAGGGGCTTTTGTTTGATTTTTTTTTTTAAAGTTTGCTTTCTTATTTTTTTTGTTATAGGAAGAAGCATCTATGGAGAAAGGTTTCCTGATGAGAACTTCAAGCTCAAACACTATGGAATTGGATGGGTTAGCATGGCTAATTCTGGCCCGGACACCAACGGATCCCAATTCTTCATCAGTGTGACAAAACCTTCCTGGTTAGATGGAAAACATGTAGTATTTGGTAAAGTCCTTGATGGAATGGTAAGTTTAAAGTAGTGGTTGATCTGGACAAATTGTGCTGCATTATATCCCTGTTACCATGGTTCAGAAACAGTTGAGTATTCATCTAATATGTACGTGGTAGAAAATGATTGTGAAGAGCTCCAGCTGGACGATTTAGAACTGAAATAGCAGAAATGGAAACCTGTATCATACTTTTGGCCTTCACAGCCCTTATTTCAGACTGCTAACCACTGAAATCAACACTGACACTTTTGCAGATTACAAATGGAGAAAGTTCAGCTCCTCCTTTCAGTAACACTATTACCCATGAAATAATTCTGGTTCTACAGGCTAAAATCAAATTTTGTAGCACATCCTAGTTATGGGTAACATTTTCACTATTAGGGTTTTTAGAAGCATGTGAATGCTAAGCATGCAAACACATGCTGATGAAAGGCCAAATAGAATTTTAAGTTAAAAAACTACATTTTCAAGTAATTATGCTTTTATTAGTCTGGTTCTCCTTAAAATTATTACTTTTTAAGCTGTGTTTTGAAATTAATGGGGAAAACATGACGTGCTGGATGGACCAGTTCTTTGAGGAGTTTGAAAACATCAGAACACTTGCTTCTCACTCCTACATTCATACTGAATTCCATTTTCACGAGCTACAGTATTAGCTTAAATTTTTGAGAAGATATTTAGACTTAAGTTTCATTTTAGTCAGATTAATGGACAAATCTCCAAAACCAACTTGTCAACATACCTAAATGAATTTTGTCCTTTGAAAATATTGGTGGCGTGGTATCACATTAAAAATGTGTATGTGCATGTTATATGCTAAAGGTAAAATGAGCAACCAGATTTCTGGAAGCAAAGTTTTGCTGTACAATTAGAAAAGTGATAATGCTTGCCTTTACTGATTTCTGGATTCACTTTTTGCTCACAAGCCCCAGATAGAATCCTGTGTGTGCTACCTTAATCAGCCGAATGTTCATTTTCAGTTGCCCCTCCAGAATGTTGGCTGAAAGATTTTCTAGGAGGGCAAACAGCCTTCCCTGTGCTTCTGTCAGCTGTGTGTGAGTTACAGAGTGGCATAACTGCTAATGTGGAAAAAAAAAGGATGTGGGAGGTCGGCAGGGTAAAGGTCTTTGTTGACAAGCTGGTTAATAAGCAGTGATGTTAGGTGCACTTCGTTGTTTCCGTGGCACCAGACTTCAGCCACTGGAGTTTCTTTGCCTAAACTGAACCTTTCTGTTTGTTTGTTTGGTTTGTTTTTTGTTTAACAGTCTGTGGTGCACTCGATAGAACTCCAGCAGACAGATGAACATGACCGGCCCCTTCAGGACTGTGTGATTGTGAACAGTGGCAAAATAGCTGTAAAGGAACCATTTGTAGTTGAAGTTGGTGACTGGTGAGACCAACAACCAGAATGAAAAGTAAAACTTACTTTTCTTTAATGCTGGTTTTTGGCTGATCTCAACTATCCACTGAGTTTTCTCCTCAAAACATATGAGGTTACATTTAGGCTATACTTACAATTTGCCAAATGCATAAAAGATATGACTATTTCTATAACACCTTGTTGGAGCTGCCAATCCTTGAAATTCAAGACATATCCCACCAAATTCTGGATATTGCAGAAAAAGTCTTTAATGAAAAATTATAGCAGTAATTCTATTTTTTCAAGGTTTAAAATACAGTAATTTTGTTCTGTTTGGAAATCTTAGCAATATTTGTTTTTGTCTTTTCAACTGAAAATATTTACTGTAACACTACCAGCATTTTTAAAAACTTAAAAAAAATAGTAAAATGTAGAAGTGTTTTGAATAAATAAACTCTGATTTCAAATAAATACTTGAGAGCATTTTTTATTCCACCCCCCAAGGTCTGTTTTCTCACCTCCACTGATTTCACAGAATATGCAGGGGGTTTTGCTTTTCAGGAAATAAGGTTGTAAGGTTAGACCAGTGATGGTAAATTTTCCTAATCTTAACATGTCAGATACAGTCCCTGCTGTCTTTCAGAGAACCACAGTGTTCAGATACCATCCTGTGATCCAGAACAAGCAGCTTTTCTCTCTATTATTGAGTAAGATAATCAGTTAGAAACTGATTAAAACAGAAGAATCCTTGCTTTACAGCATGGTGAATTTCATAACACCTAACTAATGTTACTTGTTGTAAAGCTCAAATGCTTTTTCTTTAAGATTTGCTGTAAGGTTGAGAAATTTAGGTTAATTTTTTTGTGATGCTTCATAAATAACTCTTAAGTTATTTATGACAAGTTATTATGACAACTGGTGGCTTTCAGAGAAGGTCAGTGTAGGGTCATACTTAAGAGGCACCCGTGCTAAGTTCTTACAGTACTCCACAGGGCAGAGACGTGGAGTTTTTCCTTTTGAGTGGACAGTGTTTTAGGACTCAGGACAGAAGAGGCAATGCCAAGATCTGAGGAAGGACTCATCCACCAGTACAACAGGCAGCACACCACTCCTCCTTGTAGTGACTAGTTTCCTGGAGCCCATATGAGGTATCCAGAGCTGAAATGGTTCAGGGTAGAAGAGGCTGCTACAGCACAGAGCTTGTAGGTACCTACTGGCATTCCACACACAAGGAAACAGAAAAAAGCTGTGGGCAGGGATTTACCTCAGGTTCTCCTGCCATATCATTTGCAGTGACAGGATGCTCCTGCTGGTTCTTTATCCACAGCTCCGGGCCTCTCCTGAAGGTAAATACTGACACGTCTTTTCAGAGACCTGTGAAAAGTTTACTGTCCTCTTTAAACAGAACTGGAGGAGAACTCGGCAAGGGCCTCTAAATCTGCCTAGTGCTAGGCAATCGGATTTCCATTTTACGCCCATCACTTTTCTTTCTAGTAGCTGTTTAAAAATTCTCTGAAAATCAGCACTGGGAAGCAGGGTTAGCAAGCAGGAGTGAGAATGGCTCAGACTGCCCTTGCCCAACCAGCTTTCTGCCAGTAGCTGAAAGCTCTCCTGGAGGCTGAGCCTGCAGACCTCATAACGTTACGCTACCTGAACAAGTGCTGCAGTCACAGGCCTACCTGTATTTTGTCACACTTCATGGGGAGACATCTGTGAGACCCATCTCAGATGACAGAATCTCAGAAAAAATTCAATAGAAAAGCATAAAAAATGACAGAAGTGGTACATTCATGTACTAGTAATTTATTTTGTAATGTCCAGTAGCACACATACAAATTTCCAGTTAAATCTGAACATACATATATAGGTATCAGTTTTAGTTTGATCATAATCTTAGTAATATTCTTACTTCAGTTTACCAGAGAGTTGCATGTTCTCTGACTTACAAAATGTTAATATATGGAATACAGTCAGCAAGTTGATGTGGAAAGTAAACAAACACACAGGTTAGATGTCATAACTGAATGGAGATGTGTAAAAGCCACATAAAAGCTCCTAGTGAGTAAAGTAACTTCAACTGAAATCTAGAAAATTTCCTCAGAGAGTGCTATGTGTTTCAGAATGTGAAAGCATGTTTTCCAATTCTGCACACACTCTCTTCAGCACTTAAAATCCATCCAGTGCCAGCAGTGTGTAATGTGCTGGGAAAAATCCTGGTGCAAAAAGTTTAGTGTTTGCTTTAATAGAAATTATAGAAATAATTAGTAAAACTTTTCAAAGGTTAGCATAATTCAGTGTATGACTTAGAACATTTAGTGTTAAATAGAGCATATCAATATATAGAAGGTATAAATAACTTCAATACTGTTGTTTCCATATATTTTTTTTAAAAGCAGCAACTGTAATGACAGTGATTTTATTTAAAAAGACATAATGCTTGAACTTAATCTGAGGTTGTGCCTCTTGCTTCTGAGCACAACTTTCACATCACAGAATTTTATTCCTGTTAATTGTATTAACCGTGACTCAGAGACTTGCTTCAGCTTCTTCTTGCCTTTTATTACTTCTACCTGGGCAGTAAATGAGGATAAAATATTCCATGTAGAATGCCATCTATAACTACATTGGGAAAGTCATCTGAAAAAAAAAGGAAAAAAAAAAGAAAGGAACTTACTTTCTTATCCATGTCAGTACAATATAAATGTTTTTGTGAAACTTAACTATGTAAGGCCTCGTTTACTTTGGGTTACTGCATCACTCAACTGTTTATCCATGTTGGGGATGTGCTGTTAGTAATGCTGTTTCAGCACTAAAGCCACTTTAGGGTAGCACTGGGCATTGCATGAATGCGCTGCCAGATTTGTAGCTTATTGATTTAAAGGGATGTTCAAATACTTAATGCTGCTAGGCTCCAGCTCTTTATCTGAATCTTTTCTCACAAGGAAGATGGATTACACTGGCAATTCAATTTCTAACAAAATCTCAATATACTTGAAGAAATTTCAAGATTGCTACTGGGAATACTTCAAAGCTGTTTTTTGTATTGTGGTTTACAGCAACGTTTAGACTGAGAAGACTTGAGGATGCCTGTACAAAGATGATTATTTGAGGCAAGAAATTTTCAGGTTGTCCAATCAACATAAAATGTCACATGTTACAAAATGTCATCCTACAGTACTGGAAGGAAAAAATCCCCACTACTTTGTTACCACAGAGGGAGAGGAAACTGCCAGTTAATTTCCATGTTCAATTTGGCATCAAAGAATTACCTGATAGAACACAGTAATAGATCCAGGATGTACACTGTTGAATTGAAAAGATTTTTGAAATTCACCAACACCTGGGATTTTAATGAAGGGTTTTTTTAAATCACCAGGCATTAAAACTAAGAATTTCTGATCACATCTAACAACCTTAAAATTGTTAGTATACTAGAAATGGATTTGCTGCTAAGAACAGACTGTTTCTGATACAGAACTTTCCACACTAATCAAACCTTCAACTATCAGCCTACAGGCTATTCACAAAGGGGATATGCAACTTTTATAAAAATCATTAGTACTTGATAAATTAGATCATCTAATGTGTGTGGGAATTAGGGTTTGCCCCCAGTTCTTCCACAGAAAAAATTTTGGAGGTAAAAATATTGAGCAAAAGTAGATTTGGACTCAGGAAAAACAACCCTTATGGTCTTAAATGTGTTATTTCATTGTTATTAATAAAGTGATTTCAGACTATTACAGATGTTCCAGATATTTTTGGGAGTTTTCATGAACTGTAACCTCCACTGTAAACAATATATGCATAATTCTATCCAGCTTCTCATAGTAAGTCGTAATTTTAAATGACTTGCTAGTATTTTGAATCCAGTGATGTTTCCTCAAATCCTGTAAGCTCATGTGTCCCAAATTACCCTGGCAGAAAAACCCTATGCAGCTGTCATTAATGTTATCAAAAATACACTTGTAAAGGCGATCTGATGCTTTCCTTCTAGATTAAATGTTGCAGTTTCAGAAACCAGTTTTTATTGGTTCTTCTATAACATACAGTATACATAGGAAAATAAGGACTGATTTTCAAAAAATGATACAAGCTCACAACATTAATGTGAGCCTTTTCTGCTTAAAAAAATCAAGCATATCAATTTAAATTAAATACAACTGAAGTATATATATATATAACTGAGGTATAAACACAACATAGCACAGTCTTGCAGATCTGTGATGTTTGCACGGCTTAAAGAATCATCAGAACAATTTTCAAACAAGTGACAATAAGTCTAGGATTCCACTTTTTTAACTTCCAAGATATCATCTCCAATTTGAAGCATATTAGGTTTTTCCTTTATTTTTCTTGGGAACATTAGTTTTTCCTTTTTTTACACAAAAAACAATGTGCAGTTGCGCACTCAGACTGATAGATACATCATGAAAAAGGGAATCTGAAAATCAATGAGGTTTGTAACTGGATCTTATTTCTGGAAAAATTGTCTTGCAACTCAACAGTGCTTAAAGCCCAGTCACTGGAATAGTGGCAAGATTATATTTTATGAAGACAAGTAACAGTGCCAGGACAGGATAAAAATATTATTTGAGTATTATATTCCAGAAATAGTTACTTGTTTTGTTAAAAACTCACACTATTTCTTATTTATGGAAATATGTTAACCAGGCATTCCTGTATCCAGGAAAGACTTCTGATTGAAGTTCACCTTCTTCAAAGAAAACATACAATGAATAGTTACTTGTTAAAGAACACTTACTTTTGGTCATAGGTTGAACAACCTTGGCTGTTTTTACAAAGGAATCATAGTAAGAAGTTCTTACATAAGTTCTTACAAAGTAAGAACTGATCTGAGAGGGAAAATTTTAGAAAGCTCATCTATATTTTCTCTGTGCTGCAAACTAAAAACAAAGGAGAAGAATTAATGGCAATGGTAGTTGTGTAAAAACTTTGTTTCTTTCTAACTAGACTTGAGTCAACTAGTAGAGCCTCTGGACTCAGGACTTGGTTTTCTTCTTCCTTTTTAAAACCACAACTCACATTCTAATTTGTGTTTTAATTCATTAAGTTAAAGAATGACTTGCAGTGAATTTGGTGTTTTAGGGTTTTCAAATACAAAGAATATTCACCTGCCATATAAAATTCTAAATACTGTGGGTCAAGGCCAGAAAATGCCTTGGCAAAAGTCTGAAATGTCCTTGGTTTCAGATGCTATTAATGAGGCGTATTCAATATTTAAACATGTTACTCATTAGAAGAGGCCTTTATCTTAATGCTTTTTTGCATTACTTATAAGAACAGTTACAAAATTCATTGGAAAGTTCCTAACGTTTTCACAAAAAGGAAGCTTAGCCTCACTCAGAGTACACATTATGGAAGATAAATACCACCACTGAACTGCAAAATCTTGAAGTCTTACAGCAAAATGTTACATGGGGGCTGGAAATACTAAGCACCATCTCAATTTTTTGGGAGAACTGTATATGAAATCCATTTTCTCTCTTCAGAATGGTATGGAATTACATGATGTTTGTAATTTATACTGGGCTCTTGAGGAATCAAGTATACAATTAGGAGGAGCATTAAACAGTAAGATTAAGATATGCAATGTGGCTCACTCTAAATATTAGTATAGGCAGCATCTGGACCAAATTTTAAAGAGAGGTTCCTCTGTGGGTGCTTCTTCATTCCTGTTGTCACTTGGGTCAGACATGACCCTGTGCAGTGACCCCCTCTCCTTACCATGCTTTGGGTTCATCGATTTTGTGATTTGCTCTCCAGCCTCAAATGAACATTGTCCATGGGATCAGACTAGTGCTAAGTCAAAGTAAAAGCTAAACAACCTTGTAATGTGTCTTCTGATGTGGACCTGAATCACACTGGACCTCTGCTGTCTGTGTTTCACTCTAGTTACACATTGGAGTTCAGTAAGACTTCATAGGGCCAAAAGTGTCTGGCTCCACTACTAGCTAGCGTGGACATTGCCTGCAAGAGAGACTACTTAACCCTCTCAAAACACGTGAGCTTGTCCCTATGGTTTTGATAAACAGCTTGAAAAAACAACATAACCACAGAATAGCTGCAGCTGGAAGAGATGACTGGAGGTGATCTGGTCCAACACCCTCTTCAAGCAGGAACACCTGCAGGCAGCTACCCAGGACCACGGCCAGGCAGCTTCTGAGAGTCTCCAAGAGTGGAGACCCAACACCACTCTGGGCAACCTGTGTCCAGGCTTGGGAAAATGTTCCTGGTGTTCTAGTCCTATCACTGAGCAGCACTGAAAAGAGATTTGTCTTCCTTATGCCCTACCCTCAAGTATTTATAAACATCTTGAGAAAATCTCAAGGAAGACACTCCATTGTCTAGGAAACTACGAGCAAAAAAGTGTTCTCTCCTAAATTTATTTTTAAAACTTTAATGAATTTCAAGGCAGTGTGATAATCTGATTCCTACACAGTATTTTGTGAAATTAAACAAAATGCCACATTAAAAAAGAATCTATGTGCAGCTCAGGGAGAAAATTCTCTCCTGAAAGCATATTACATTTTTTAATAAAATATTTAGTAGAAACAACAAGTTAAAACAAGTAAAATGACAAAGCCAGGAGCAATGCACTCTGAAAATGGTACTCTTTTTCCCTGCACACATTTAATTTAAGACAGGGTAAATCCTCTGAATTATTAATTCAAAGAACTTTTTATATTAAAAAGAAGAGTTTATAACAATTTCAAACACTTTTTTGAACTACATAAGTCTAATGTAAATGTCCTGTGACATAAATCACTTATACTTAAAGTACACTTTTTTTTCCCCCATAAAGAGTTCCAGAGGTTATAAATGATAAGAAATAATAATAGTCCAAATGGAAGTACAAACACGCTTGCAGTAGATCGACTGGTGTTTAGGGAAAAAGCACTTACAAAGGACAGGGCCTCCAAGTTCAAATCCTTCAGGCAAAACAGCCAAAGGGTCAACAAGAAAAGAAAAGCAGTGTTCTTCATCTTTTGATTTGAATTCTCAGTAGGTTTGCCTGAGAGAACAACTGGGGGAGAAAATTCCACCCTTTTACAAATCACCCACCCCACTTAGTGTTTTAATGGTTTCTTACACAAGAACTATCGTTTTATTGGCAGGTTATTAGATTTTGGACCAGTGTCATTTGACTAGGCTGGTATTAATAATAATGTGGTTTATGCAGTGCAGGGTCAGATCAGTAAAGGGCTGTTAACAGATGACAGGTTTGATTACCGTTGGCTTTAGGCAAGACATATGGATCCCTTAGGAACAGCAGCACAGGCTGGTGGGACAGTTTGCTGGAAAGGTCAAGAACAGGGATGTCAGTATCAAGGGACAGCAAACAGACTGTTCTACAAACTAGCTTTGATAAAGTGAGGTGGTGGAGCTGCCAGGAGCCATGCCGAGCGGTTCCGCACACCAGCGCTGCCCAGGACAGGCTCCATCCCCCGGAAGCAGAACTCGCTGCTCCTCAGCCACACAGTGAAACCCTCAGTGTCAAGCTGGAGTGAAGGGGCTGCATCCAGGAGGAGTGGCTTGCAGCTGGCTCTGAGGCTTCCTGATCCTGCTCTGCTGCCTGGCATGTGGTGTCATGCAGGCTCCATGTCTATAGGTTCCCCAGGCCACCAAGCAGACCCAAGATGTCACCCAGTTCTTACAGCCCCCAAAGCGGTTGCTGTACCCACCACCCGTGGAGAGAAGTCCTTGGAAGCTCCCCAGGCCTGATTCCTACCCTCGGCCACGGCACAGACAGCCTCCCCCAGCACCCTCCGCTCTGCTCTGTACATGTACATTCCAAGTAGTGCAACCAGAGGCAGATGAAGCTCTCTCAAATGCATAGGGAAGATCCCAGACCTCTAATTCCTTCTGCTAAATCTTCTTGCTACAAAAAATACATTCCCAGATACATTTCAGAGCTGGCAGTATTCTGTCAGTTTTGTAAAGAATTTCTCAACACTAGCATAAAGATGTTCAAGTCACACTATAAATGGATAGATCTAGCACAGCTGATGGTAATATTTAACAAATACATCTAATTTGAATGCTAAACTACTGCTAATTTGTTAACTGCAAGGAACAAATAAAGTAAATGCCAATAATTAAGTAGTTTATGAATCAGGCGTCCTATAAAGAGTAGAAATCAAGCTCACCTTGATTCTTCAGATTCTGTTTCATCAAAAGAGCTGCAAGTAAAGTGAGAGGAAGCTTTGGTTACAACAAAATTAATTTTACAGTCAAAACTCCCAAATCCTTTAAGAATCACCAAAGGGAAGCAATCTTTTTCTGGTCAGTGGCCACATAATGCCACATAAGGAAATATATGTGGGAGATTGTATCATTTTATAACCACCACTACTTCAAAATGACAGCATCCATTTTACTGTAACATTAATTTCCATCTATCTATCTATGAAGTGCTGGGGTACAGTTCCACTGAGGATAATGGCTAATATCATTAACTGCAAGTGAAAACTACAAGCCTGCTAGCTTCTGAATCACTCTGGACACTGTCCTGGGCCATAGAGACCTCCAAGTCTAAGAGGGCATCAAAATGATCTTCAGGTAAACCTGCCTTCTCACCACTGCAGATCCAAACACCCTGCCCCAAAGTGGAAAAGGGCCAAGTGGCTTTCTGGGGAGCCCGTTCTGGTAGTGCTTCTGCAGTATCAACCCCGTCATCTTACACAGCAAAAGAAATTGTCCTTACTAAGCTCACAGCTGCAGACGGTAACAGAGCTTCCAGTTACACTGGTTTGGGTATTTCTGTGTTCGTTACACTCACCGTACAAAGATTCCCTTTCGGCACTCTGGTCAGGAACCCTTCCCAGGGGATGGGCAACTGGATCACTGGGGTAATGTCAACCGAAAGGATTGAATCCAATGAATCCAACTGAATCCAAATGAAAGACCCCATTTTTGAACACATGGAGATCATACAATGATCATGGAATGAGCTTCTATTTTGTGCAGATGCTTTGATTATAAAACACATGCAAAGGCTTTCTATGCAATTTTAGTAAGTGCTTACGAATATCTTACATTTCAGTAGATACTTCATGATCTACAAGAAAGTCGTATTTTTCTCATCCAAGCTCTCCTTTGCTTTCCAAGAATATTACATTAAACTTCCCTTCTGTCTTTGAACATGCTGGATTTATTTTACGACCTTTTGGGGATATATAAACATACTTAACATGAACCTAATGCCCATTTATTTTACAGTGTTAGAGTTGGCAGCAAGACCATTTTAAGTCAATGGAATTGCATCAGCACTGAGTGGATATGGGCCTTTTGGCCTCCATATATTTTTTAGTAAATGAGAGCTTACCCACAGCTTTCTGCTTTTGGCAAGGTAGGTACATGACGAACATTCAGAAAATCAAGAAATATCTTAGGGAGCTCTTCATTTTCTAAAATGACTGTCTGTAAAAAAAAAGACACAATAGAAACCCACGCTTTAAAAATATTTTAGGTATTGCACACTTCATTCAAGCTACTAAAACATTTCTCTCTTGCAACACTTTTCAATTCTCCATTTTTTTACACCTATTTTGGAATGCCTCATTTCCATAGGAAAACAACAGTTCCTGATGAATCACTTAGAAATACATTCAGCTTATGCTACTACATTATTTTTCACCCGCCATCACTGGTGCCAACCTATATGCCTCTCAAACAGTGATGTCTGATTCTGGAACTAAGTTCCTGGCATGCTCATTTGTGAATAAAATTCTGTTTATTGAAAATATAAAATAAAACAGCGTCAGCTCAGTGCTTTCATGTTCACCTCACAGAAGACTCCCATCTGGCTTATGAGCAGAATGAAGTCTCCACTTTGTGCAGTTTTATTAATGCATGTCTTGGTAAATGACAACAAGGGAAACTCCTTGCTTGGCTTGACAGGTCAGCTTACAACATACTCTGTGTATGTGCACTATGGCTCCAAATGACAAAGCTCTGACCACGCCGCTGCTGGCCAGACTACATCCTCTGTTTTTTCCTTTGACGAGATGATCTACAGTTTTCACAAGGCAAAGAAAAACAGTTCATAAATTCAACCAATGTCTCACCTGAAAAATTAGGCCCCTGTTTCTTTACTGTTCATACTGACATACATTCTGAAAACCTGTGTGCTTCACAAGATAAAGGAAGCCACAAGGTTTCTTAAAGAGATTTCCTTCATAAAGGCCTGATCTGAAGTCAATGTATGTATGGAAAAAACTTCACTGGATTTAAAATTAAATTGACTCCTAGAAGCAAAGCTATCCATGTTTGTCCTGTTGACTTTCCCACTCTATGACAGAAGAAATAAATATAGAGAAGGAACAAGTCTGGTGATGGAAAGAAACATTACTCTTACATTCAGGAAGTAACTTACTCCTGCGTGTGCACTCTTTTACATTACAATATCACAAGGGAAACACTATGGTATATAGAGGATAATAGGATCACAAAAAAAAAAAGGTTGGAAGAGACATCTACAAGTCATCTAGATTTTATAGCAGGTTTTACAGCAAATGGTTTGGTTATTTGTGTAAGGAAAACTTGCTTAATGTTAAAATTACATAAGGTGTGAATGGACTTAAAAGCATCTGAAAACAGATATTTGAGAACTGGGTATTTTTTTGTTACATCTGCAAGTCTGAATCCAGAGGCTACACTTTCTCAACAGCTGAGGCCATCACTAAAATGTTTGAAAAAAAGAACAGGGAAAAACGCAGTTTTTGAACTTTTCTGTTCTAGATTTTAAGGGATGTAACAAACAAGTAGGTCTAAGACGTTGGCAAGTGTTAAGCCTTTCAGTTCACCTCTATATGAACATGCTGCATTAAAAAATGCCACTTTGTTTGCATTCTGCAAAATCAGCACTCTGCTGCTGCAAAATTTATCCCGTTCTGCATTCAGGTTATGCGCAAAAGAAGGTGTGGAGGTGGATGCATATTCAGAGGGTGTGTGAATTGCATAGAAATGTGTATGACTGGCTCAAATAAAACCATCTTGCTAATTATATGCAATGAGGAACCACAAAAAGTTGTAGAAAGATGTTTAAGGGCATCCAGTGCTTATATGCAACTTCATACTTACAACTCTTGACAGCTTTTTCTAGAAGTTGAGCTGCCTGCTGAGGCTGCTGAATGGAGCAGGGAAGAAGAGAAGGATACACCATTTTATAAAAGGAAGATTACTAACAGCTCTTACAAGCCTATTTGCTTCTACTTCTGCTCACTTGAGATTAGTATCTTATTCTATTTTTTTTCCCACAACATGTATCAAGTTAACCAAAGCCCTGCTAATCCTGGTCTGAGCAAATACCTCTCACAAAAAGATGTAAGCAAAGATTATCCATTTTAGTGTGTTAGCCATACAGTTTGTAGCTGTCAATAACTCTGCTTTGGTGATCACTAAACTTGAAAATGTAGAATTTGCAGAGAAGCAAAGGCAATTTTGCACTGCACTGTATTTGTACATCACCTCTGCTGACTGGGAATTTTGTCATTTCCAGAATTTTATGAAGGAAGGAATGACTGCATTGACCAAAGGAGGATTTGTCAACTGATGTAATGTAATGTGACATTAATTTTAAAGCATTAGAAATAAATTTAGGAAGCTTAAAAGTTAATTATATTAATAGGGGGCAAATTATCTTCTGGCTTGACTTCATTGGTTTTGATTCAACAAGGGGCAAGGACACAATCTTGCCATCTAAAATACATGGTGGAAACCAAAGGAAAGGGAAAAAAAGTGCCTGACAACAACATCAACAACAAAACTAAACCAAACCAAACCAAACCAAACCAAACCCAACAAAAAACCAAACAACCCCCAAACTAACCAACCAATCAATACCAAAACAAAACCCCCACAAGCACCAACCAGCCACAATGGGTTAGGTGTATCTGTCTAGATACAGTTGCTAACTCTGGTGGTGGCCCAAAGTGGATATCTAGGAAAAACATCTAAGCATTCTCAGTTTCCTATTTAAGTAAAAAAAAAATACTCTTAAATCACAAATGTTATTATAATTGGCTTAATTTACCTGGAACAATCCATAACACAACAGATTTTTTACTTGTGTCTGAAAACTTGTAAGAAATCCATATTTTGCAAACCTGACGATCTTTAAATGACAGTTGTGCAGAAAGGGAACCAGCAGGTAAAGGTTCTCAACCACTACCTACAATTTGTGATTTAATATACTCAACTGTAGCATTTGTTATATGTTAACTGTAGCATATGTTATATTAATATATGACATTGGCTTGCAAGCATGACTAGCTACCTTGTGTGCTCTGTCATCAGAAACTGAAAGATAAATATTTTCAAAGAAATAAAAAACTCACGCTTAGTTTCTTTGTAATGTGAATTTCTGTTGCATCCAAATTCTATCAAGATCATAGCAATGAGTTTCAAATATGGGTCCCAGAGTGCTAAGCAGGCTAATTTAAGAAAAAAACCCCAGGATGTGTATTTCCTTCCTAAAGTAAATAAAACTCCCTCTTCCCCCGAAATGAAACCAGCTAATACAACCTCTAGCAAGTGATCTGGGAAGTGACTCCAGAAATACATTTCTCAACTCATTGATTTCAGCTGAACTAGAAGTGCCATATTTTCTTAGAAAATTGTAAAGGGTGTTTATCTGTTACTGTCACACTTTAATAAACTACTCTGTGCTTCAGGAGAAAAACCCACAACACAACACAAGGGAAAGTCTGATGTTTACATCAGCAGAAATGTCTTTTTCATTGGAAGGGTGCAATTATTATTATGTAAGACAAATCATAAAATCCCCAATTTTTCTACCTTATCAGTTTCATAAAATCATGTTCCCTAAGGATGTCATTGATTAGTTGCACATGTTCCTTCAGTGACATCTGAAATACTTAATTGTCGGTTATCTTTTCTCCTTCAGTAAGTAAAATATAGTCACAAAATTGCAAAGGGACTTGTTCTGCCTTAACCTTAGCTAGATGCCATCATGCAGTGGAAAACAGTGCTAAAATATCACAGGATAATGCTCTCCAACAAGGGAGACATATAAACAGCATAATGATTTCCCATGAGTTTCCTTTTTAGAAAATTGTCACTAAAGCCAGGGTAAATGGTGACATATCTTCACAGAGGACACTGTGAAATCGAACACTGGCATTCTAGTTAGGCCCAAACCTACTCATCAGCCAATTATAACAGTAACTGAACATCTTGCTGAAAACCTGAACAAGACCACTTCACTAACCTTCAGAGATCATGCCACAGAAATGCATCATCTTCTACTATTATTATTATTATTGTTGTTGTTATTATTATCATCATCATCATCATTATCATTATTATTATTGCTGTTTTTAAAGAAGAAATATTTAAAAATCAATTTCTTACAGTCATCTATCACACTTTCTTGAAGTTGCTGGAAGAGCTGTTGGAAAGGGAGAAAAGAGAGTGGGGAGCTGAGTTACAGGGTTTTTACAGACTTTTCCATTCAATCGGGTTTAGTTTGAAAGCCTGTACTGTTAGGGTGAGAAAGTTCATGACAGTTTTTCCTCTCTTCACAGGCAAAGATGCTTCACAATACCTAATTCAGTGGTGCAGCTAAAATGGGGGAAAAGAAAATCAATACATTCCAGCTACAGTAAGTAGGCTGGAGTGTCAGTCTCCACTGGGACCAAAATCCTCATCTTTTAGAACATTTTAGAGTCTATATTCTTCTATTAACCTGCTTTTCCTGAACTGCTTTACACAGTCCCATGAAGTGATAAAAAGGTTATCAAAAGAACACATTAGCTAAAAACCAAGCAGACAAAGGAACCAGACTTCTAAGAGTAAGCTTTTCTTTTTTAAAGCAATAGCAGATACAATCCTGTTTTATAATATTCATTGAGAAGAACTATGAAGAAACTCACTCCCTTGTTCAGTGAGGCTGGTTAGAGGTTATTAACTGGGATTAATTCTAAAAAGAACTTCCACTTTTCAGTACCACCAGAAGTATTCACAGATGTAAGAATGGAAGGAGGTTATCAAACATACTTTAAAACCTATGTAAGTTACAAGAAGCATGCAAACACACATACAGCAACACAGAAGTGATGCTCAATAGGAAGCACCAGCTAGTTAACACTCTCACACTGTGTATCAAAGGCAAGTCTACAGTAAGAGTGACATCTGTGCAATGCAGCTTGAAAGGGAATAAATACTGACTGTAGGTATTATAAGACAAAATACACCCAACAAAGATCCAGAAGTTCCAACTGAACTGTCTGAAAGATAATGTAAAGTCATAAGAGTTAAAAGAAAGAAGGACAGAGGGGAATTGCACCTCTGAACCTCAAGACTGGATGATACTTCCTGTGAGCTTAAAATTCCCCGATATCTCATGAGTGACAAATCCATCTATCATAGTAATCTCAAGGTATGCAAAGAATAAATTAGATGAAAGGGGAGCCTAATAGGTTAAATGACTACTGGATCATCACTGAAAATATGTATGCAGAAATTCATGACAGTGTCTATAACTTATACTGCAAAGAAGTTTACTTATTTTGATTAAAAATGCTACCACATAGGTCTTAAGGTAGAGAGCACTTTAGTTAGAAAGCTAGTTGAAAACACAGTTACAGTTCCAACTAATATTTAACTACAAAGTGCAGACTCGTGGCTAAGTCTACAAATATAAGCCATTTGATGTAAAAAATAAAATATCGAATTTTTTTTCAGAAAACTGGGAACATAATTTAGTGGGAGAAAACAGTGAACTTTTCTTCAGTGAAAGAAGAGACTAGTCCTTGAAAGATTAGAAACAAAGTGCAAGAACAGTTCCTTTGAAAAATACAAATGAAAGGAAGCGGTCAATATAATTTCCTGAGACAGTGCTCAAAGGATTGGAGGTTAAGACAAAGTTGGATGAGAAATGAAGAAATCAACAGAGCAAAAGGAAAAGAAACAGAAGGGCAGGCCAAGTTAATGATATTATAAAAACTTAGCAGGAACAAGAAAGGCTTCTAAAAATAAGTAACAGGAAAAAGTAATATGAAGAATGAGTAGATCCACTAAAGACAGACACAAAATTAGATGCTGATTTCAAAATGTGTAAATTGAAGTATTTTTCAGAAGTCAACAGACCACTAGGATCATGGAAAATTAACAAGTAACTAAGATGATGTGAATAGTGGTGGTGATAACAAACAGGTGCAGGAATACCTTAGATAATAATATATATATATATCAATCAGTAGATCCAGAAAATACATGAGATACAGAAATTAGGTAGTTAGGTTTGGAAAAGTCTTCTCAAGAGTACAGGGGAAGAAGGTTTGTAAAAAAGCAACCACATTTACAATCACAATACACAGTAAATTGCAGTACTGTTTTCTAAAAGCTTAAAATAACCAGTTAAAAATATGCTGTAGTAAAAAAAAACCTGAACATTTAGGGGAAGCACGGTGCCTCATTTACCTCGCCCTCTGCCAGTCCTTCTCCCAGGGAAAGCTCCAACAAGCACTGTCATGGAGCACCACGGCGCTCATCTGAGACAGGCAGCATCTGAGTCCTCTTACACAACCCCTCAGACCAACACTGGTAAATGCCAGAATTTCCTCATAAAACACTCTAAACACAAAACAGCCACAAGAACTACACACAGCACAATTCATGTCACCGGAAGCGCATGTATTTTCCCTGTCCAGGAAGTTTCTGCTGTCCACTCCCAGAGCTTTATGAGACACCAGTTATGTACAAATTACATTTTGAGAAACATCAAGAAAAGAAATCACTAAGACAAATAGAAAAAAAAGAAAAAGAAAGGGAAGAAGAAGTGGAAGAAATGTACAGTTGCAAACTGTAACACCTAGAAAATTTCAAAATCGATAAGTTTTTGTTTTCTGTCAGTCAGGTACTGCCTTCCTATGCTGATCCTTGTGCATCAGGGAGAAGGCTGCATGGGAAAAAGAAGCAAAACCCTGCAACAGGATCTGATCGGGCAATTAAATACTATCATAAATACATAATCTACTTTAAGGTGCAAATGTCAGTTCTAGATTTTCCAAATTTACAAGTCCTAACCTTCTTCCTCTAAATATCAGGGTTTAGTGTACGTTCCTGTCCTCTTAGTGTGTGACAACCCTTTCTTAGAATTGTAGAATCATTTAGGTGGGAAAAGGTCCTTAAGATCAACCCAGCACTGCTGAATCCATCACTAAATCAAGTCTCTAAGTGCCACGTCTATACGTCTTTTAAATACCTCCAGGGATGGCGACTCAACTACTTCCCTGGACAGCTTGTTCGAATGCTTGACAACCTGTTCCTTGAAGGAATTTTCCCTCACATCTGATTTAACCTCCCTTGGCCCAGCTAGAGGCCATTTCCTCTTATCCTACCACTTCTTATCTGAGAGAGGAGACCAACCCCCACTCTGCCACGACCTCCTTTCATGTAGCTGTAGAGAGTGATAAGGTCCCCCCTGAGAAAAATTTTTTCCAGGCTACACACCCCCAGCTCCCTCAGCTGTTCCCCACAGGACTTGTGCTCCAGACTCTTTCCAAGCTCCACTGCCCTTCTCTGGACACACTCCAGCACCTCAGTGTCCTTCCTGAATTGAGGGGCCCAGATCTGAATCCAGGACTCGAGGTGTGCCCTCACCAGTGCACAGTACAGGGGGACAATCCCTGCCCTGGTCCTGCTGGCCATACCATTGCTGATCCAGGCCAGGATGCCACTGGCCTTTCTTGGCCACCTGGGCACAGCTGGCTCATGTTCAGCCACTGTCAGCCAGCACACCCAGGTCCTTTTCTGCTATGCAGCTTTCCAGCCACTCTGCCCCCAGCCTGTAGCACTGCTTGGGGTTGTTGTGACCAAAGGGCAGGGACACAGCTCTTCGCCTTATTGAACCTCATCCAGCTGGCCTCAGCCCATCAATCCAGCCTGTCCAGATCCTGCTGCAGAGCCTTCCAGCCCTCAGCAGACCAACACTCCCACACAACCCAGTGCCATCTGCAAACTGACAGTGGGCGCACTCGATCCCCACATCCAAATCATGGATAAAGATTTTAAACAGGGCTGTCCCCAACAGGGAGCCCTGGGGAACAGCACCTGTGACTGGCCACAAGCTGGATGTAATTCCATTCACCTCCACTCTCTGGGCCTGGCCGTCCAGCAAAGAGTATGTCTGTCCAAGATGTGAGCAGACATTGTGAAGCCATCAGCATTCATCACTGCCAGATTTAAACTCAGAATACTCAGCATACACTTCCAGTTTCCCTTTTTTTTCAGATCCTCATAAAAGCATTTCTGTAATTGAGGCCATAAAACACACAGAAAGGTATTCGCTTGTTAGAGTAACAAGTCAGCAGGAGCACAGTATTCCTTCAAAGAGAACTAAACTTACTCATTTTCTGGATTAACAATGGTGTATAACATATTGTTTACAGCTGCTTTAGAACCAGAGAACAAAAAAATGACAATAATAATTATAATTATGATGAGGGTGATGATAACAACAACAGCAACAATAATAGTAGTAATAAATTACAAAAGAGAACCACGAGAGAACTGGGTATTAATAAAGTGACATGCCCATACCCGGAAGTTAGTAACTACAATACGGAGTAGAATTATTGGGAACAAGGATAAACACATCTGAATGGAAACATATCACAGAACTGCTGTGATTGAAACACTGAGACTTTGGTTAGATGGTTACTGACTAGATATTACAACAGAGGAAAGAGACTGTTTCAATACTTACTGCAACCCCTAAAAGGACAGAGCCTACTTTTATTTCCGAAAAGCTTTTGATAAACACCCCCATCAAAGGCCTTAAGGCAAACTCAGCAAAGATAAACAAGTTGTTACAATATCCTTGCAAAGATATGGAAGTTGTTACAAGAGAGGTTAGGAGAACACAGCACCGAGTGATGCATACTGGAAAAAATGTAACAAAACAATGATGGACTTCAGAATGACCAGTAGTGATTGCGGGAGTGAGTTGCTGATGGCTATAATAGCATTTTCACTTCTTTTTAGCTTCATAAGAAATCTCCCACAGCTCTAACTCATTTTGCTGGCTTTGCTGAGAACAAGGAAAGAGCCAGATGTTTGATAAGGTCTGAGGAACTTATCTATGAAAACAAGTCTTGCTTTCCACAAGAATGACAATTTCATGCAAATGTAATATCAAAAATTTAGAAGTCATCCGAGCATGATTTCCTCATCTGCATTGTTTCTTCAAGATCCTGTAACAAAAATGCTATTCAACTCCACAATAACTTCTTATTTTGTCTCCCTGACATTTTCCTGTCAGATGTTTCGGGTCAGAGTAAACTCTTGAGAAATGACTCTACATTCCCTTTGAAACTAATTAGACTAAGCAGCAGGTACCCGCTCCGAAGTCCAAAGAAGAGAATGTAGAAAGCACAGGGAATTCACTGCACCTGGGGTTAATGAACTCAATTGTGTCATTTTTGCAGAGGTAAAGCAGGGGTAACACAGCTGACGAAATATATTTAGATTTATATGGTGGTGGTTTTTTGGGTTTTGTTTGTTAGTTTTGAGTGTTGGTAGCCCTTCCAGCACAAAATACAACGATGAATAAGTACTCCAGGCTATTTTGTAGTGTTGGAAATGTAGCTGCAAGGAAATTGGCAAGCTTTATTTTAAAATCTCGGAAGCTTACTTAAATTTTAATCAGCTTAACAAGAAAATACATGTGTTTACAAGACATTTACTTACTTTTATCAGCAAAAGAAAGGTAAAAGTCTGTGTGTGGGGCTGGTGGTTTTGGTTGTTTTTTTTTTTTTCCTGAATAGTTAATATACTAACAATTTACTTTGATATCTGGATTCTGTACTTGAGGAGGTGGTTGCTAACGCAATGGCAAAGAAGCACAAAGTATGGTTTGACTATTGACAAACTCAGAAATGGAGAAAATGAAGAAAACTGGAGTCAGTCCTAACAGTACAGGTAGACACCACAGGTACAGAACAAGAATATGAATGTATTTGTTTAAATTTGTGAAAGCAAAGGGCTTTCTTGCATGAAGAGAAAACCCTGTTTTAAAACACACACTTATCCATGTTCTATTATACTAACCTGTGCTTGTAAACATTGTTACATTTAAAACATCCCCTTAGCCCCACAAGAGAGCAAGACCAAATCAACTCAGAACAATGCAATAAATGCTGTGCTGACAGCATTAGCCATTGATTAAAAAGCATTTGTTTCCTGAAAAAATCACAAAGGTTTGCTTTGAAAAACACTCATAAGAAATGTCTACTCTGTATTGGAACCAACAGGCTAAAGTAAAAAATTCAGACAATGTCTTCTCGCCTGCTTATGCTATAGAAGCAGCATAACAAATGGTCAAGATGTAGTGACACCTAACCATACAGATATTAAAAAAAGCACAGACAGCATTTCATAAATTACACATGCAAACTGAAGTCAATGTCAGAGAAGAGAAATGTGAAGAGATGAAGTAGGAACTTTTTAACAGATACTAATACACATGTTTAAATCAAATTCTCGATAAATAACTAGCTACTAACTATGCTGTGACAATGTTTTGCCAGGGGTCATAACTCAGTCATTATTTTCATTAAAAAGAAACACAATAAAAAAGAAATGGAGGACAGTAGACCACTCATAACGGAGTAAATAATTTCATTTTATTTTCCTGAATAACATAAGAACAGGAAGATGCTCAAGACTGCCCAAAAGCAACAGTAAGCATTTCCAGCAGAAAGTCACTGCAGAACAGTCAGGTGGGCAAGAAAGGCTTTAATATGTGTTGTCAAAACACTTAACTGGTCCAGTTTTGTCACCAAGAGTCTGAATTTAACTCTCACACTACAGCACTTGTGGATCTTGACAGATGGGTTATTTCTATGTTAAAACAGATTGATCAAAGACTATACCCTCCTCCTCAGTACCACCCACCAAAACTACTCTTTCAGGAATAAGACTACAAATTAACTAAAATGTTTTGTCCTAGAACAAACATGCCTATACTCTATTTGCTGACATCCTCTTCTATCACATATCTGCATTTTATTAAAATCTGCCAAAGAATTAGAGACCATGTTCATGCCAAAATTCTGCATTAAATATACTTCCACATAAATTTTCAGAGAAAGCTGACTTCGCCATGTATGCGTGTCCTCCATTACACGAGAGATCCAGTAGCAAAATATTAAATTCTGTATTCTTCAGTGAAATTAACTGTTTGCAGAATCAAGCCCAGCACATTGCAGTATGATTTTCTCTTGCTAATGAATCAACAGTCTTTACACAAGTGGGACAAAACATGTATAAATCAAAATAACATAGCAGTTAAGACTTGTGGTGTGGAGCCTGTGATGCTAAATTCTGGCTATTTTTAAAATCTTAGCTACTTCCTTGCTCATGGATTCAATCTGCATCAGGAATTAATGTCATCAGAAGTGCTAGAACTGGACAAAGTAACTCCCTTCCTCCGCAAACACAGAAATCCTGCTTTTTGTTTGCACAGGGCTTCAACGTTTTTCTTTTTTTTTCTTGCAAAAAACCCACAACCCCAAAACAATCCTCAAAACCCCCCATCCTTCCTTTTTCACTCCTGCCACCCTGGCAAAAAAACCTCACTTCTGTTTCAGAGAAATGAGCATGCCTTGTTACATGCTGCTCTGTAACTATAGGAGCAAATCAATAGCAGCTGAATGCCATCTGCTTCGGGCAGCAGAACAGCACCAAAAGTGTGAGCAATGCATCTTCCCTTATTGAAAGGTTATTTTATGCAAGTAAACAATTCATCGTCTTCTTGCACGCTTGATGCTCATTTACCACTTTTGATCAATAAAATATGCAAAACAACAAAAAAATTGAATCCTAAGAGTAGTTCTGATGCCAGTGTGATAGGTAATCAATACCAGGTCTCTGTTCAGTAAGGCAGCCAGTAGGGTAACTCCTCTATTGTATGAACTCAGGAGAAAGTGTGGAAATGTGTCTTGTTACCTATAAAATGCAATAAGAGAGTGAGAAACACAACTTCTATCCTGTAAATTAAAAAAAAAGAAAGGAGAGCCAGTGTTTTCATGGCATTTCCCCCCTAACTATGCAAAGGTTACTAATGTCAACTTGCTGATCATTTCTTGCAAATAATCTGATGTTATGCTGTTGATAGAGCTTCACTATCATTAACACAGATATTTGGTTAAATTGTAGTCATTACAAGACATACTTCGGACAACAATCCCTCTTCCTTCTGAAGCTGCTCTACCTTATTAAGCCCCAGTTTTCAATGTATTTATGGTTCAGGTGAACTCAGTTTTTCTGTTAAAAACAAACTGCTATGGGAATTTCTTCTGCACAGTGTTTCTTTTAGTCAGACCACAAACTGCCTTATTACATTAAGCCTCCTGACAATTGATTCAAGTAGAATACTTCTCTCCCACAAAGAAAACAACATCATTTTTACAGATACTGCAGAACAAAACCTCCAATTTAAACAGTTTCCTAAAATAACGTAAAATACTTGAAATAACAGTTGCTACCAACAAATGCTCTCTAGTCTAGTGTACCAGATATCCTAATATTTAAAAAAAATTAAAATTACTACTCTCTCATTTTAATGGCAGTTTTGCAGATTGTATCACAAAGCCACAAGTTAAGCTGCACACTCTATATTCTAATCTGCACTTAACACCAAATTTTCTCCAATCTTCTTTCCTGCATGTTTCTAGAAATACAATTATTTGGGCATGTGACCTTTACATACTTTTGGTTATTCGAACTGCAAAAAAGCTTGATATTCTTCTGTAGAAGAATATCTTATGCAGGGCTTCCATTTAAGAGAATTAATCATTACAAATTTTTTTTAAAAACCAAAACCCGAAAATCCTTGATTTTTTTCATATTCGCAATGCAAAGACATTTTCCAATGCACTGGTCACAGACTTTGAGAAAAGTTCTATCAAAGCGGAACCAAGAAATACTGAATAAAACCCAATTTCACTGTAAGATTATATCCAAACAGTAATTTTAGATTAAAATTTAGTAATTAGTAAGATTTAATCCAAACAGTCAAGCAGCAGCGCTTCTACACAGGAAAGATAAAACAGTCTCTTCTTAGCAGTTCAGTTCTCATAATTATTGCAAAAAAAAAGACAACTGGAAGAACATATATATAAATCAACTCACATAGAATTTTTAAGGTAATTACTGGTAATTAAAAAGTAACATATTTGCACATGTGGAAAAAGTCCTTCTGACCAATCAATGAAACTTATTGAATGTAAGATAGATTTGGGTTTAGGATTTATTTAAATCTGTGAATTAGAGGCAGGTTGGTAAGCTACAGTTCAAAATTTCTCTTTTATAACCTTGCAAGACCCCAAACATTTGCAGTTGTAACAAGCAACTGCCCCTTCTTTATAATGTAGCTAGGACCACGCTCCTCCTGCACATCCCTTCTTCAAAAATGCTTATGAGTTTATACAAACTTCAATATACGGCTTGCACACATTTATAGAAGCCAAAACAATTTTGATCAAATTAATAATACAGAACATAGTAGTGAAAGTGCAGTAGCTTGGAGTCAATGACCCAACTAGCAGCAAGGGTATAATTTAAAGTCAGAAATTTCCAGTGCATGCACCGTTAGCCACAGTGAACCTGTTACTGCTCTAAAGGGAATTGTTTGCCTCTTATTAGATTTTCTACAGCACAGCCATAAGTGATAAATGTACTGCTGTACTCACTGTCAAGTTAATCAATGCTGCCAAAGTTTTGTTGACCTAACAGTAATCCATAAAGTGAGCGGCATTTTCTCTATCCCTATGACATCTCGGTCCTCAGTGGGGATACAAATCTTACAACAGCTTCTCAAAAAAAAAAACCCAACAAAACAACAAAGCAAAGCAGGGGGAAAAAAGATATTTTCAAAATTCTGTCTTTAACTTAGCAGACTGTGAGAATGCCTTGCTTCTCTGACAAATTGCTTAAAAATGATGGCCATACAACAGAATCAGTTTGATGGCTAAAATACTAGTAAATGTATGACTTCATGGAGGATAAAGCCTTGCCTACTAAAAGGAAGGTAAAAAACAGCTTCATGAGTCTTTCAAGGAAACAGTTGTGAACACGATTTACATGTAACTATAGATTAGTGCACTGGTTGGAACAGAACACATTGCAGCAATTCTGAAGACAGTAATGTGAAAACAATAATAAAAAATCACCACCAATAAAACTTATCTATTGCTGTGTCTAGCTGTGATTCACAGTCCATGAGAGGCATCACCACGAGAAAGAAGAAAAAGTCAGGAAACAATCCCTGGTAGAACAAGCTGCTCTATAAACAAACTGCTGCCATGCTCTCACAAGCAATTATAGACATATGAAATATGAATTGCCATTGATTTTTCTTCCAGAGGTCACTCTGCTCCATGTTTTACGCAGTCTAGGCATTTATTTGGGTGGCAAACTGACAAGTTTTTACAGAATTAACAGAGCAATGTAATCCTTGCTCAATCACAGGTACTTCATTACAGTTCTGTTCCTTGACACTTGTCCCTCCCAAAACTCACCAGCAAGGGAGTCCTCGATAAAGGTGAGGAACAATGTAATTACCTGTGAAAAGAGACCATCCTAACTTGGTCAGTGAATGCTTATTTACCTTTTCTGTGCAGATGGCACACAAGCAGCATCAGCGGGAAGGCTGCATTTGTCACACCATAGCAATTCTGTGGACAATGTTCTGATTTGGCTAAAACCACTCCACGTTCTTATTATTGAAAGAGAGATGACTTCTCCAAAACAGAGAAAAAATATTGCAATTTAGCCTGCTAAGTGAAGCAGAAGAGCTATCTGTATTTCTGTTAAAAATTATTAATATTAGAATGCTGCAAGAATGCCAAGATATTCACACTTAGCAATTACTTCATGTTCCTCACTCAGCTACCAGGGAACTACTTAATTATGGTCAGTAAACTCCATAAAGGAGGTTGAAATTGAGTACCACAGATTAATGAACCATATATTATTCTGGCATTTTAGACAGCAATATTCCTACTTCTGTTATTCACTTTGGTACAAATATTTGCTCTCCATGTTTCTCACACAAGAAGAATTCGTAAAAACGCTGTGTTGTACCTCTTCTTCCCAGTGGTTATTCTTTCTCTGAAGGCACTAGTTTACCTTACAAGCTTTAGCATCTGAAGCTAGGTAAAACTGTTATTTAAGTCACATTTCTTGGTGCTTCCAGGAAAAGGCAGAACAGTACAGTGGTTCAGAGAGCTTAATCAGACTCTAGACTCCACGATGAGCAAATAAAAGTGAGTACGCCTTCAGATGTGGATGTAGTGTAAAGGTTCAGAAAAAATTTAGAACTGAAAGAACTGTAGAACTGAAATCTACAAAAAGCCTTGCATTGTCTGTTGACTGGCCACAGAGATGACCTTCACTACACGATCACCAGAAGACAATACTACAACTGATATGCAGATTGAATAAACCAGTCAAAGGGACAAAATTAAATTTCAGGAGAAAAAAAACAAAACAAGAAGAGGTTGGAAGATGGAGAGCTAAAAGAATCTGAAGTTGAAAGAATCTGCTATAGATTTAAAAAGGATAATGTGGTGGTTATAACTGGTAAATATACTATAGGGAAAAGAATTTATGTGTCTCCATACAGTAACAAACCCATCAGTCTTGTATGATCATAGATTTCTCTCTGACTTCCTTGGTGAACATCACTGCTTTGTAAAATTCAGCAGAAGTAACTGACAAACTAGAGAAATTTGGATTCTTTTTGGGATTTTTTTTTGCCACTTAAAATTTGGGTTGAGATGTCAAGCCTGGCTGCTGAACCTCTTCACTGAAATTTTGTCTGTACTCTCACATTAATAATACAGCTCCTGAGTATCTGCATTGAGCCACAGTTATCAAGAGCCTCTTGCATCATTAGTGGGCAAATTCACCATAAAACTCACTAATCTTTATTTCCAATACTACAAAAAACCCCCAATATTTTGTGGTAACTTATTCCTGCAGTACATGTTCTCAGGATTCCAGCACTTAAAGCTGGATAACTAATTCAGGTCACATAATTAAACTTGCCTGAATTTGATTAATTATAAAAAAATGCCCCTGTAAAGCAGGTAAACACTATTGCATGGCATTTAAATACAATATCATTACAGAAACACAAATTGCTCCTTAATTGTCAAGTTATACAACTGCTGCTGTTCAAAACTATTAGCACATATCACTGCATGACCTTGACAGAGTCCAAATACACAAAGAAACATCTGATGGGATAATGTGGAGACAGATGTTTAAATGCTTCTGGTTGCAAGACTGTAGACTCTGAATTCTGTGCATGGTCTTTGTTCCTCCATACTCTCCTGTGGCTTTATAATTGCTTTTTTTTATGAGTGTTACATTAGGAACCTTTCCAATCGAACTATGTGTGAGAGCTGGATCCCACATTGAAAAGTGCACTTGAAGATCTGGATGCCTTGATATCTGAAGAAACTAGGAGAGGTTTCATTTGTCTAACTTCCTCATGATTTCTTGGATATTTTGAATATTTTTCAGAAGCCAGCATTACAGGGAAGCTGCTCAGAAAACCATGGTTACTCAGAATACAACTGTGATCTTATTCAGTTGTGACTTGCCAGCAAGGATACAAAGAAAAATACTGTAAATTACCTGCATTCAAAGTCCTACGTCTGTTAAAGCATGTCTGTTATCATCAGTTCATGAGCTGATACGACACCATACTATCACAGTTATGAATGCTGAATTTCTCTAATGATGATGATATTCCAGAAATAAAAAAGCAATGAAGCTCAAAAAATGGAGTATGAACTCCCCCAGTCAGATACACATAACTGGAATGACATTTTCTCAGAAGGTTTTATTGGGAAAGTTATCACTGACCTTTTCATTTTCCTAGAACAGACGTACCCAGTGGGTTGCAACAGCATAAGAAATAAGATTTTTATCCAACCATTTTAAAACTGTAATTCTGCAAAAGCAGACTCCAGCCACATTGCTGCTGTAAAGGCCAGAGATGCACCACACAAACTGACGCTCTAAGAGAGCAGTTTTAAAAGTTGTGGCAGCTGGTATATTTGTGCTGTCAATTTACGGAAATGATGCCAACACAAAGAGCAGCAATATAACTTACCTAGCCAAGGTAGTTCTGTAAAAACTGACTTAGAAATTAGTCTATTTCACGTGCCTTCTTCTTGATGGAGTACATTACTCTAAAGTAGAACATACACAATTATCAACAAGCCAACAAATATGTAATACCTCTCTTTAACATATTAATACTAGGAGCCTATAAGTATATCTAAGGTGACAGAGAGGCTTTCTCCTCATGATGATGTGTGCACTGTTAAAGGGCAAAAGGCTGACATGTAAGGAAAGCATCCAGGTGCTTTTTCTATGTTTTGTCATTAAGAGAAATATCCAGAGGACCCACATGCAGAATGATGTTTACACCATGTGGACCAATGCAATTTGACACTCGCAGGCAGCTGGAAGAAAGGAACACCCATCCAAAAGGTCTAAAGGGGACCTTTAAGGTACTAACCTAAAAGGTACTAAAGGGGAATCAAAACACAGTGTGGAGGCTAAGTCTCTACCAAACACAGGGGTTTACTGATTATTAAGATAAGCAAACCACACTTGCAGATTACTGTGTCTACAAACACAAGTTTTGAAGTATATGCAGGGCTTTCTTATGCTTAAGATGCAATTGGAATAAATCTTGTGATGGTTCTGAATTGTAGGATCCGTGATTGTCCCATGTCTTTTATTTCTACATCACAGATAAAATTTTCCTCTGTGCTTAGTGGCTACTCTCAACTCTGTTTTGTTGCATCAGTGCTTCTTACTGCTTTACGTAAAATTTGCATTCATTGATAAGGTTGGTTCACTCTAACTGTTATACTGAGCTTTGAACTAATTGCTCTCAATTAATCTGTTCCACTCTTTGATAGCTTATTTATCAGATTGGGAAAGATAGATTTAATGGTGCTTGCTGGAAACAAGTTCTTTAATTGGAAATACCTGAGTGCTTAGCTCACTTCGTGCTCTAGCAATTAAGGACAATTTGGAAAAGCGTTTTTCCCCCTACTATTGTCTCCTTGATTAGATATCCAAAGAAGCAGACAAAACAAATGACAACACCACCTAGCAATATTGGTTCAAATAAAAGCCCAGCAGCCAAATTACTTACTATGAGAAATGTGAACCATCCCCATCAATTCCAATGCTGTGTTACATTCATTTTGCTGTATCTTTGCCTCTCAAGTAGGTAAATGGCAAAATTTCTTTCAAAATGCATAGCTCTATGCCTGCCTCTATACAATTATCCCTTTCCACAAATAAGCCAAATCAACAGAAGAAATTATTTTTCTTGATTAAGCTCCCACATTTCTCTTGGGATGAAACAAAACAAACAATTAATCTTTCCTTATTTGTTCTCAGAAGAACCTGCATCCCTTAAATGTACAATAACCAGGGTACCTGTGGCAGGCAGTCGGCAGCAATTAGGCTTGTGCTGAAAACGAATGGACTAGAGTCAGAATGCCTAATCTGCTGAGAGTTTCTACAGGAGGGCAAGGTTAGACCAGGAAAATTCCCTTGCTGTGGAAACACTGTTAAAAATTACCACCTGACTTCAGCATAATTAACAAGGTTTGGGAATTTATATGAACTGAGTAATTGAAAAGAATTAGCAAGAGATATATACATTAATCTTCACCAGTTACAACATGCCTAATGAAATTAAAGGTTCTACTTGGGCTTCATGCTTTGTTTCTGCAAACTTTTTTCATCTACAGAAGAAAAAGTATATTAGATAAAGACAATGATAATTATGAGAAATTAAAAAGAAGAAAGTGTACCATGAGCCTCAATTTACATTAATATTTCTTGAAAATTTTCTTATATATAATTTATCATAAGTAACCCTGGAAGTTTCTTATTTTATTGTCCATATTTTCAAAGTCAACAGGAAAAATCCATATCAGAGTCATAAATTTAGGCATCATTCAGTAATGTGTATTTGTTTGCAAATGTACCTGCACAGAAATCCAAGCCTATCCCAGTCAAAAAATTCTGCAATGAATGGGTTTAGTGTAAAACGAGCTTTTTTACACGTAACTAAATCTATATTTTATTCAGACAACAGAAACAATAAGCAGGTGAAAAATAAAAAGACAATCAATAGTGATGTGGGTAGAGATAGACAACGTTAGGGAAGATAACAAGCATTTGTTATTCTCCTAAGCTACCCATGACCACAGGACCTTCCCCCCTTAGTTCACTCTGAAATCCTTCAACATCTTTCAGAAAGGAGTCATGTAAGACTGCACAAATGCCAAGAAAAGGCAGCGCGCGCACACACACACACGGGAATTATATCTAATGCAGGAGCATTCAATTTACTGCAGAACCAAAGTAGAAGGCTCACTGACCACCCTTCCACAGCCTATCTGAGGAAGAATATTCATCTCTTCCTCTGCTCATCTCCCTTAGCTACTGATAGACCAGCTCTCATGTTTCACTTAGCAGTCCTTCTTGCAAAGAGCTCTGTTCCTATGCTCCTTCTCTTCAAAATCTAAAGCAGAAGGTCAAGAATTACCGCTTATTTATTTCAGTATCTTTCTGTGATTAGTTCCACAGCTTGTTGGTTTTTGTTTGTCCGGGGTATTTTTTCAGAATGGTCCATGTTAAATGATTCAAACAATGTTGGAATAAAGTTATTATGGCACACTAGAATCAAACTTCAATTCAGCTTCCTTATATATAAGGATTTATTTGACATTGCTTACACACATAGTATGATCCTACACTACCTTTCCCCCCAGAATGTGTTCTTCATCCAAGGCACATAATAAATGGTTCAACATATATTCCATATTTTGTTTTCTTCCTCTGGCCTCCAAACACAACCTGTGCCTTATTTGCAGATTCAAATCCTGCTGTAAAAAGAAATTATTCACTTCTTCATGAACATTTTTCCCCTGCCCTCATGTGCAATTCATAAATGTGTAAAGAATATTAATGGTGGATCTTCACTCACACAAGTGTATGCAGAAGAATGCTACCAGATTGCATAAAGTCAATGCAATCTAGGTCTAAACTACATTCTAATTTAGTGCTGTATACTACTGAACAACCTTAACAAAACATAGTATGTTACACTACACATGCAATAATAAAATTGTCCTTCAGTAGAAAATAAGTTTATCCCTTTATTAGCAATTCATTAACTTTACAGACTAATTTTGACGAAAAAGCCCTTAAGATTTAACTTGCTTTTAAAGTTCAATTTAAAAAAGCAATAGTCATTTGTATACCAAAATATAAGAATTACCTTATGTAAAACAGCACAGAATAGGAACTGAAAATGTGTTTAAAATGCTATGGATTGATTAAAAAGATGGAGGAAACCTGAGTCGTTCTACCAAACTTCAGGTGGTGATAATAAGGCTGCAGGAATTACTGCCCCCTCCTTCCTTCTTTACTATAATGGACAAAATTTTTTTGATTCCCCTCCACTCTCCCCAAGGAGCTCAAGCAAGTCTATTAAATATCCATTAAGGAAAAAGAAAATTTATTGCCTACACATCAAATGTGGAGCTGCATTCAGGATAAGGGAGGTGATCACATTTTCCTTCATCACAGCAAAATGAATTAAGTATCTCATACTTCGTGTGGCTTTAGAAAGAATCATGGCTGTTAGAACAGTCATCAGCAGACTAAAGCAGTGTGCCAGCCCCCGAATTTTAATATCCCTAGTTCTGCTTTCATAGACTGCGACTTAGATAGAGAACTTAATGTCTTTCTCTCTCCTCTTAAAATCTTTTGCAGTTATTCTGAGCATATGCAGTCATGACAGAGACCATTTCTCACTGTATGGAAATGCACGATTAGTACACTTTGATGTTCATCTTAACTCGGGCAAAAGTATGTAATACAATATCACTATGATACTCAATATAATGAAAAGAGAACTAGCACTTAGACACGGTTTCTAAACCTGTCACAACTACTAATGGAAATTCTGTGCTTAACTGAGTAAAATTTATTTTGATCACCTCCTACATGTAAGAGTAAAATGAGAGAGATCATGCAGCACAATTCTATACAGCAACACCAAACAGATTATTGAAGATGAAGGAAGAAAATATTTATCATAAATCACAACACAGCACAAGTTGAAAAGCAAAAATTTAACTCCTAAAACAAAAACCAGGTAATTTTCTGAGCATGCTTGAAAAATGCTTTGAATAATTCTTCATAAATCTCTGCTGACAGACACTTTTAACAAATGGCTCTCCTTTAAATTATCTACAGAAATATTTTGCTTCCTTGTTTTCTTTGGCGTTCTGCTTTATCTTAACAAATATGCAATCCTGCATGTGTCAGGCACATTTCTTTAAAATCCACAGCCATCTAAACCCAGCTATGTATCTTTACCACCAAAGAAACACGTATGCACAACAGAATCTTAAAAAAGCCAGTTGCAGCAATGATGGATTTAAGTTATTAACCGATCAAAAAAAGATGGATGGTGGTCTGCTTTTCTTAATCTACATCATCATCTAGATCTATTTAAGGATATGTGGTACACTAACAAACTTAGTTAAGGTTTCGATAAAATCAGTAGAATAATCTGCCCTGTTACATTGAGACTGTATCGATCAATAAAATCACTTGTACTAGGAAAGTACTGTTAAGTACTGACAATCCCAGCCATTAATATTATTTAACACTCTGCTCACAATCTTTAATGAGGACAAAGAACATTTTGTCTTTTTATACTTATCATACCATTGCTTTTAGATCTCCTTACGAGAGCTGTTCAGCCTTGATTACTGCACACTAAATGGAGTTAGAGAAGGAAGACACTGAATAATTTTGGGTAATGGAGAGAATTTTCAATGTGATTAATAGATGTGGGTGATTCAACAGACTTTCCAGCAAAACATCAGTTAAATCTTATTTCACCGAATCCAACTGTTTTTTTGCAACTTTCCAATACTAGACCCTTTCTTCTCAGCATATTCACCTGCATTTAAAACTAAACTGGTATCCAGAAAGAGCAGTCAGGAAGACAAGCATCTGTTCTGGACTTTATGGCAATTTTTTATTTCTGCAAATAAGCCAATTTGATCTTAAATTAGTTAGAAATAGATCCTAACAGTGAATGTGTATATAGGACAAAGGGAAGGACTGCCTCTGCAGAAGCCTTTGTGGTGCCTAATGAGTGATACAAGGAAGTCAAAGTGATTTCTATCCAGCTCTGGCTCTCAGGCATGGAGAATGGTTAAACAAAGCCTAGTGGGAAAAAACCCCACAGGTCAGGCACACACAAAATAAGGTGGAGAAGGAAAAAATAAGCCCACATTTTGCACAGAACTTTTATAGCTTAAAATTTCAACCTCTGAATTCAGCTTTTAAGTATATAACCAATTACCTCCCATGTGTAAAGCACTTGGTCTGAAAAGGCATTAGCCTTTACAAGTGGCCTTGCACAGTCACGTGACCTGCATACCTCTTCAATATCTATGTATGTATGTATGTATCTATCTATCTAGATAGATCTCAACGATTCAAACATGTCTTCTCAACCACACAATTAACTCTTTTTTCTTTTTAGATAGTGTTCATGATACATACATGACTCAGTTCTTGAAAATACATTAATGTTTAAACAAATCTAATAACAAGCTGAAACACAAGCATGTCTGCAATTACTTTAAGGATTATATAAGAAAGGTCATTACTTCAGACCAAAGATCCATTTAGCACTGTAACCTATATCCCAAAATGGCTATAAATGGAAAAGTATAAATGAGCAAGACTCCCATATAAGACATTTTTCTTCAAAACTGTATCAGCTTCAAAGGTTATTTCCAACTAGAGGGCCTTCTATGCTTGATATAAGCTGTTCCTTCATATACCTTTCCAGTCTTCCAGTTGAACTAACTCAAAACTTTGTGTCCACAACACCCTTTGGCAAGGGTACACAGGTACGTGGGAACAATTAAATGCTTGATACAGAACGGATTTTGAGAATATAAAGCAAGAACAATTGTAAAGAATGGATAAATGTGATGAATGGACATGGACAGAATGGATAAGTGTGATGAATGTGAACTGCACAGAAATAAAGTTTAAATAGTTGAATAATCGTTGAATTGTTCTAAGATCATTTTGCCATTGCATTACCAGAATTAAATAGTAACCAACTTGATTCATTTTTATTGGGCAAAAGCAACCAAATGTCTCATAAAAGTGCTTGTATCACACACAGAGATCTCAGTAATTCTAAACAGTTCAACAGCACCTGTTCACCTCTACAGACATTACATATGTAACGCCAAAAACTGTTACACTTAGAAAGCACTTACAGATTACATTTGATCCTAGAGAGCCATATCAGCTTAAGCCACAATCAAGATCTTCCTGTCTTTACATGAAGTCCTAGTCTTTGTTCTGCTTAAGAGAGCTCAGATAACTTTTATGTACTACCATGAGACAATTTTTACCTCTACTTCACAAAGAGAAGAGAAAACAGTGGAAAACCATGTAGATCACCAAGGATTTATCTTCCCCAAATAAATTTCTTTTCTTTTCTGATCCTACTCGAGGCAAGAGAGTTCTGAAGCAGGATTTCAGCTGCAGTTACAGAAAAGGAGTATTTGGCTATTGAAAGGCAAAGCTCTAGCAAACACAGTATGTGAAGTACTTGCACACTGGCACCAGGAGCCTAGATGCCTCATCTTATAGCAGGGACCTCTCCAGTTTTCTTGATAATGGACAAGGTTATAAATGGCTGAGTTTGCATTCCTTCTTGTTGGAATAGCAAGAGGTCAACAGAAATTGAATCAGTTAAGCAGCGAAGAACTAATGAAACTCCTCACGAGGTGATGGAAAACTTTTTCTTCACAATTAGATAAAAAACCCCTGAGGAATCACATTAACATAGCCCCCAGAATGACAGCGAAAAGGGGCAATGACTGAAGCTCAGGGAAAGCACAATCCTTATCCCCAGTTGCAATATGAAATGCTGTATTAGGTCTGAAATGCTCTGCAGCAGAGTTTTCAAATCAACAAAAAGAACCTTTCAGTATTTTTAAACTGAAATTAAAACTTTTATGAAAGTAACATGTATAAACTAGATCAACTTAAAACAAAATGGTGCAAAAAACTTTGTTCGTATCCACTGTTTAGTCAGAAAAGGTTATTTATTTATTTAAACTTTAACACAAGGAATTTTGTATCAATGCTTATTGAAATAATTAAAGAAAATTATAGTGGCCCATGAAGAAATGATACCTTGAGCCAAATTTTCTGTATGACAGTTCTTCCTCTGCAGTCTAACTAACTACAGAAATAGCTCGTTCGTCTTCATTTTTTTTGCAGTTGTGGTTGAACTGTTCCCCCAAAAAGAGTAAAAAATGCAATATAATAATGTGTGCTTTTCTTCTTTATACTTCTGATGAGCTTACTCATAAAGCAACTACACATTATTCATTATATTTTTACATTCACTGTTTTCCTAACTCCACCCTGCTGGAAACTAAGACAGCTAAGGAGTATAGGATTGGATTTTAATTTCTTGAGAGTAAAATCATAACAGATATGGTTTTACTTATCTTTTTCAGGAAGGATTGGTAGTTAAAAGTGTTTTTAAAGAGAATTGCATTTTGAAGAATACTGAAATATAGGTCAAAGTGCTTCTCAGATCTCCAGATTATTTCCTTAAATGGAAAACAAATCTCTAGTCCAGTTTCATAAATGCCATAATTCATTTTTAAGATTTGGATTCCTGAAACTGCTGGAATGTTGAAGTTCATCAAGTCTTCATGTCTCACAGCCAAGGAGCACTTTAACCAATCTTATCTCCAGGAATCAGAACTGTTCTCTTTGTAAAAAGTTCAAGAATAAATAAAAGGCAAGTATGTTTTCTTGACCTCAGCCAAGAGAGAAATATTAGCTCTACATATTAACTCTGGTTAGAGACGTATGTACATAGAGACCCTACATATATACAGAGCACTTCAGAAGGTCTACAACTCTCTGTTTTATATTAGAGCCTTGCCAGTCACAAGAAGAATTTCTTCAGGTCACCCAGACCACATGAAATGAGTTAGTATCCCAAATCTAATCAAAAATATGGGCCTCCTTCAAAATCTCTCCCTATAAGCAAACCATTTCAGGGAAGACTAGCAGCAGCTACAAAGTCTCATGCTGAGGTGTGGGTGCCACTTCACAGTGGATTCTGTTAACGATGCTTGTTATCTTGTTGGACTGATGATATCAGCAAATGATGGGATTTCTTCAGCCCAAGGGGGTTAGAAAATATCTATTCCATTGAACTTTAAAAGGCAGACCTGTCAAAGGGCAGGTCCCTGGGGCAGACAGACTGGATGGCAATAACATCCAGTGTCAGCTTACTGGGACAAGGATATGACCTAACTCCAAATGAGCAGGTGGCTAGATCAAATTCTTCCCCATTACCAATTCACAGGAAATAAGCTCTGTAAAAACTGCTCCTCCAGTAGTATATCATATCAAATGTATTTGTAACAAATACTGATCTGATCCAATGCAGCTACAACCGCTTTGATAGCCAGTTAGATAAGGTCCATCCAGTGCCACCTTTAGGAATCCCAACAATGTCTTCAATGTCCAAAATAAGACCCCAACTAGCTGTTCGCTTGGTCCATCTACAAAATGACTTATTGAACTCATACACAACAAAAACTGTGGAAGAGGGAGTTTTCAAGTGATTTATATCTCCTTTAAATACACATACAAACCAAATTGTGCTTCTGTCTTGCTGTGTGCTAACAGTCAGTCCAAGATTGGACAGTGGATGAAAAAAAAAACCAAACCAAACAAACACCATCCAAAAGCCACAATGCTGGTTATCAGCCAGCTCCATCATCTTCCACACTTACCTTCACCTTCTGGTACTTTCAAGCAAATACATATATCCACGCTCACTATTATGAGGCGTCACAGACATTCAGGTCCTTTTGGCAGCCCTTCTCAAATTATAGGCACCTTATACGACTAGCTGCTTAAAATCCCTATCTTCTACCTTTCTTCAACACCAAGCTCTTCAGGAAGTTCATCAAGAGAAGATATTTCTAACCATAAATGAATATTATCTAAGTTCAAATCTTACTGCAGTCTAAAACTACTATCAGGAGAGATTTTTGTTAGCAATAGTGTAACCCAGTGATCTATTTTACAAATTTTAAATCAAAACCATCTGGATTCTCATCTCTGCTCTAGTGCAAGCTACAAGCTCAGATATACAAGTAACTATAAAATTAACTAGTCGATGGCCACAGCAAGGTAATAAAGTTGATTTAGTGCTCTTCTGCTGGTAGTAACAAGTGTTTTGAGATTTAAAGGAGACCAGGGGAGATGTCATTTTCAACATCTTCACAAGGAGAAGAGGAGGGGCAGATACTGATGTCTTCTCTCTGGTGACCAGTGACAGGACCCAAGGGAATGGTCTGAAGTTTTATCAGGGGAGGTTTAAGCTGGATATCAGGAAAAGTTCTTCACCCAGAGGGTGATTGGGCACTGAACAGGCTCCCCAGGGCAGTGGTCACAGCACCAGCCTGACACAGCTCAAGAAGCACTCGGACAATGCTCTCAGGCACTTGGTGCGACTCTAGGGGTGTCCTGAGCAGGGCCAGGAGTCGGATTTGATGATCCTTGTGGGCCCCTTCCAATTCAGCTTATTCTGTGATTTTCTTGTTTAGCAAAGACTAAGCTAGCTCAGCTTAAGTCCTTTGTCCTGTAGGTTAAGATCATGCACGGAGACATTTACCATGATCAGCACAGTAGCAATAGCTAGTTTCTTCATATTAATTTGCTTGAATGTTTGGGGCCGCAATCTGTCATTCATTTATCTTTGCATCTGTTTCCTCATTAATAAATGAAACATAATCCTTCTTTTGTCTTGTCAGTCAGTTGATTGTTCTCAGAATTCACAAGGACTCTGTAAATATTATTATACATGCTGTTGAATCACTAAGCATATTAGTGCTTCTAGTCAATTGTTTCGCAGTATTAAAAACAGAAGTTGCAAATTCCAGTGAAACTTGTAAAATATTTAAGTCTTACTTAAAAATAGCATAAAATAAATCATTCTTTCAAAATTCCATGAAAATTGGTCTACTATAACAAGAAAAAGTCCTGACCCAACCTTACAAAAACAGAAGTAAAATACACAATCTGATGACACTTAGCTGGCAGTGGCTACTGATACATAAAAGAAAATTACTCTTTGTAGCTCACAATTTAATAATACTTCATTTATTCGTAATTTTGCTACTCTTCAGAAAGATATAATGAAATGTTTCTGAGCTCCTGTCCATCCACTCCAAGAAACAAACAACCCGTGCTGAAAGGATTTAAAAGGGCGGTTTCATCATGAAAAGGTCACAAAGAAGTAACCAGATCCTGGCAATTGCAGCACCTTCTGTCTTAGACAGGGGAATGTCTTGCTTTCTTTACTATTTAATAGAGAGTGATTCTACTACTCTCATTTCATGTCAATCTTTTTATCTGCATTCAATTATAGATGACTACTTTATTAAAAATATGTTAAGAACCCAACATGATTAGACCATGCGAGGTACAGGACAGTATTTGACAGCCATCTGCATGGCATGCTGAAACAAATTCATTGAACATAACACCTATGTAATTGCTCAGTCTTTGCATATGGTTTCCAGCTGGTTTTATACGAAACAATAATGATTGGCATGACTTCATTAAAGTTTATCTTCTGCACAAATGCCTGGCTACAAGCACCACCACTGATTAGTGACAGTGGTAGCCAAACACCTCCTACAGATTCACTGTCAGTAGTCTCACCTGAAAATACGTTTGCAGTATTTTACATACATGGTGTTAAATATAAAATTGATCATGTCTTCTGAAATTGCAGCATATTTCTACACTGTGATTTTGTAAATGCTTGGCACTATTAAAAAATGTCTCATAACTGAAGTGCCTTACTAAGAACTTTTCATTGTCTAGAACCAGGCTCTAATTATCTTAGAAGTTAAAATTTCCCTGATGATTAATTCCTATTAGCAGAAACAGAAATTAATTACTTTGACAAAAGTAATTAACGACTTTTCTTCTTGTTTAAATTAGTATGCACATTAGTATGGATATAACTTAGAGGCTTGCCATGTTTTAAACAGATGATTCCCAGCAGTCCCTTCCAACCTAAACCATTGCATGTTCCTATGACAGCCAACAGCAATAGAAAAGGAAGAATTAATTAAATGTGCAAGACTGCAAAAGAACAAGAGTTGACTAACTCTTCCAGTAGAGGGAGATGTTCTTTTACAGTTTATCATCAATTAAAAAGTGACAACCAAACTACCTCTGTATCTTTTCAACAAAATCAACTGCTTAAGACAAATTCGTACATGTGCCTTGGTAGTGATTATGTCCAAAAGAAAGTTGAATGGAAATCAGAAAAAAATTTAAAAATTCACTGCAAGTGGCTGACGTGAGTAAAAATAGAAGACTATTATTCTTGCCTTCCTCCCAAAACAATTACATTTTGACACATTATTTCTATGTTCCCCTTCAGTAAAACAGCACTTGCATTCATGCAGCTGAAAGCGCAGCAAACGGGGAACATGTTTAGAGTAACACCTTCATCTGGCTTTGCCACCAGAGAAACAGCTGTGAACCTATACCACGTGGCATTTTTTTAAAGCAATCACAGTGATAATAGAAATTCCATTTATTAAAAATGAACAGGATTTATTCCTGACATATTTAGATGACTATATGACTGCATCATTCCTGAAGACGCCTTTTATTGTCTTTATCAAAATTCTATCATATAATATAAAATACCTATCATCTAGGTAGAATCTAAGACTCGAAACGCAAATGTCCAGATCAACTGAGATTAATATGAGATGACAGGTGCCTATTTTTGCTAGAGGAACAATTCATAGACAGGCATGTAAAGCAGAGGGATATGAATTTGATGAGCTGATGCTTCCCTAGTCCGTCTAAATAAAGGTGAGCTAAATAAAGCTTCCTTGTATTTTTTCTGCAACACTTTTGATTGGTATAGTCATAACAACTTTGGAAAGAATAACATTACTTTCTCCATTTTAGGAGGAGGAAAATGAAGGTTCACCAAAGTCAATGAGCAGCCTCTGGAAAAATCAGGAAAAAAATGCAAAATACTCTAGTTTTCTAGCTGCTAGTCCTGCTAAGTGAACAGAAACCACCACTGCTGGTAAGTATCCAGATCATTTCCTACCTCTAAAATTGCCTATCAGTAAAATGCCACACTTCATACTTTCTAATGCTCTGGAAACTGATGCTGCTTTTACTTTCAGCAGGCTGCAAGGAGACTCACCTGCAAGTACAACTCCAAGCCTTGTCGTCGCTGCTCCAGGACCTTGGGGACCCAGTTTCTCACATGCTTTGAAGGGATCTCTGGTGTTCTTATAAACTTCTTGAGCTGAAAAAAAAAAGTATAGTAATATCTCTTTAAAATAAACAAGTTTATGTTAGAGATGTAAAAAACCTATGCATTAAGGACTACAACATGGAAATGAAGTTACTTACAATCATCTCCCTGAAATAACAGCAGATGTCATACCTACCAGTGCAGTTAAAAAACTTCACATCCAGTTGCCCTGGACAGTAAAGAGGAACCCCACTAGCAATTTTTTGTGACTAAAAGCCTGAAAATAAAAGAGCAGCCACTACTCACACGAGAATTCTTGAAATTGGAGTTTCCCATTAGTCTTCCTGGGATGATACTTCACAACATCACCATGACATAACCAGAAATTACCTTGCTAAGTGCAGTGAACACATCATGATGGCTTCTAAGTCCAGATTTAGGCAATTATGAACAGGTGTGAAAAGCACAGGGAGGAGTGCTAACCATTTCTCTGGAGTTTTAGCAATCAAGAGAGCAAAATATCCATGCTCTCAAAGTGTACCAACAGATTGACAGTCTGTGTTCAATATCTTACACAGAGAAATAGCAAGATTGTCACTGAACTATATTTCAGAGAGATCTCCATAACTATTCCTCTAAAGATTTCCACAGGAAAGCTTATATATGCATCTACATGTATCTATATATAACATGTATCTATATAGATCTATACATACACACACACACATATATATTTTTATATATATGCATACATACGACTGTATACAGACAGACACAAACATACAACCTGACAACACTAAAAATCCTCTTGCTGGAGCAACATATTTTTTCAAAACCAAAAAATATGAATGTTTTCCTCAAAACTACAGAGCAAAAATAATAACTGAAATAGACTTCATCGCATTTTAATAGAAGGTGGCATTCTTTCTCTTGGATATTGCCTCTGAGTAAATCTGAGGCAAAGAATGCAAGGAAAGAAACTCAAAATTGACTTTGACATGCATACCCATGGGAGACCGAAAATTTACATTTCATCTTTGAGCTTGCTGAGATGTCACTATAGGAAAAAGCAGTGGCAACATATCAACGTCTCTGCAATCACAAGTATCGAAGCTGCAGCCAGGAAACCTCAATTGCTCTGGAAACATTTTGCAACTTCCTTATTTTTTAACAGTGCTAAATTACAATTAAACGTGAAGTGAAAAAAACAACAGTCCAATATAAAACTCCAAACCCAGGTACATTTACTGACTGATCTTAAAGACAGAATACAACCCCCTGTTTTTCCCTCTAAATTGATTGGGGATGTTGAAGTAACTATGGTCACCGCTGTTGTGAACTATGACAGCACCTGCAGGTGAGCAACAAATGAGGAGGACGCTCCAGATGAGAGCAGACAAATCTGAAACTACACAAGCGTCCAGCAAGACCTAGCTGCTTACAAGATAAATACTCTGTGGCTGGTAACTCAGCTGATGATTAACAATCCTTTTGTGCTCTGTGGCCCTGTTTTGTATAAAACATCCAAAACCCAATTACTTAATGTGTAGGCATAGATACTGGTTGTAAGTGTAAAGCCAATATTAGACACATATACGAAAGATATATTAAAAGCCCAGTTTCTTATGCTTACAATAATCCAGTCATATATATTGCTACAAGTAATTATAACAATGCCAAGGAATATTAAGCAAAACCACATATGCATTAGCTGCATTGCTTCAGACTTGTCCCTACACAAAACAAAACATATTTATCTGAGGACTATTATTGCCTATAGTACCTTCCTGTCTGTAACACTGACCTAACGCCTGTTGACATACTGTAGTCTCTATCTCCTGAAAGACTTAAAGATGGCTTACATTATCAAGTAGAGTTATTTGTCCAATTGTGAAAAGACAATATGATCTAGAGTATACACTAGTTATTCTAAAATTATAGACAACTTGCTAAACAAGACGTGTCAAACTTCAGATTTTTGCAAATTTCACTGCAGTAGTTTTAACACTGTCACCTTCTAGCATTTTTGTACTTAAAAAGAACTACCAATATTTAATAATATATAGGAAAAGAAGTATAAAAAGATATTTAGGAATAAATATGAACAAATGGTTGTATTTTTAACTATGTTATACACCAATAAATAATTTAATTTTGCTAAAAAACCTTTCCACATGAGTATAATAACACTTTTGTTCAGACTTACAATAACACTGTAATGTGAATGGCACACAGCCTGACAGGCAAGGTTTGTTATTCATAATCAAGGCAAAGCATAATGGCCTATGCAAACTATTTCACAGAAGCCAACAGCTGTGGGCAGTTTCTGTCGAAAGAATAATTTGTACTTCTGGTGTAATACGGCAGTCTTGAAAATATTTTAAACCTTTTCCACTACAGCCAGATTGCACAGGAAGTGGGGCATTACTCTTTTACACAACTGGAATCTACGGAAGATCGAACCCAAGAAGTAGGGAAATCCAGACATGTTCTTGGAAATGGCTTTGTTTAAAAAATATAATTAATAAAAACATTGGTTGGCATTCTGATGAGCGAATAATGTCTTCTATGAGCAAGAGAGTCCCCCTTCCTCCACACAATGCCAGTAAGGCATGCTGTTCTCCAGCGAAAGCACGGTCTCCTCATCAGCCTCTACGTCCATTTTCTACCACACAGTTGTTCTCTACACAAGCTTTGTTTCTCCTACTCACTACAGACATCTCCAACACTAAGGGCACCTTGAATACGCAGCAAGTCTAAAGAGACCTTTCCAACTGCCATGTACTCACAGCGATTTAGAATGAAACGTACATTTTAAATTAAAGGGGAAGAGAGGAACAAAAGATAAATACCATATTAGCATGCTGATAGCAAACTGATGCAAATGCTTTCTCTAGGATTTCTGCAACATTGAAAGCACTAAGACAGATTCAGAGCACACACTGTGCAATCATATTAAGCAAAATTTTACAACTTCAAAAAGTAAGACTAAATAAAAAGGTGTATTGTTGCAAAAATATGCTATATGTTTTGCATCTGTGCAAGGAACAAATAAGAAAAAGCCTCTATCCATTTTCAGAGTAATATAAATAGACAGCAAGTGAATGAGAAAATGAAACAAATTGAAACATGGTGCAAAGTGCTTGGTTAGAATATCTGTTTTTCAGGTTTGTTTATTTTGATGCTATTTCTGCAGAGAGAAAGGGGGCATAATTTATGGTTCTTCTGGTGTTCTAAGAAATCTCTGCAAAAGGAGTTATTGCAGTGAAAGTGGTGTACAAGACGACAAATCTGAGAATGAGAGTGCAGTCATTCATGACTTTTATGTGGAGTAATGGTGCAGTTCCAGAAATTACAGTGAAGTTAGACCTGCTGTCCCATCTGTCTGGACAGCTGGGAGAAGGCCAGTTACATGATGTGGAGACCGCACCAGTTCTGCTACCTGCCCATCCTGTGATGGCTGAGAACAAGCCCGAGCACCCTCTCCACAAGAGGAGTATACTGTCAGTCTTGCAATTGTTGCAGTTGGATGGTAACCCTGTGGCGCATGTCACCACACCCCCTATGACATGAGTCATCCACCAGGCAGGAGTGGCTCTGGGACATCCAGCTGCCCATGACCTCTATCATCCCGGAGCACCACAAAGGTGGGCTTCAAGAAGGAGTGCTGCATCCAGGCTCCCAGCTCATTGAACCGCTTTCAGGACCATGCAATGCTCCTCCAGACACCGCAACCCGGGATCCATCAGGAGATGGAGGCGTTTGGCAACAGTGCTGGACGAGCCATGGTGGAAGACACCATCATAACCATCCCAACCAAACACAGCATGGATGCAGAGCTGCTGGGCTGGATGCCGGGGCTGTTCCTGCAAAACCGCACAGCGACATTTATGCAGCAGCGTGCACGTGCCACTGTGAAACGCAGCAGCAGAAAGCCCACCTCCTCCACTGCTGCTGGTGGAGATCATGGCAGCCACCCCTCGGCTCCCATTGCCATTCTACAGAGCAAGAAGAGCCCCAGGCTGAGCCAGGTAAGGCTGTGCCCAGGACCGCCACTTCCACATGCGGCAGTAAATGCTTCCCTGAAGGGTCACAGAAACTCCTGAAGATAAGAGAAAGAGACCGTCAAGGTCTCTCCAGCAAACAAGAGCCCAGCACCACATCAGTCATGTTGGAAGGCGGCTTGGAACACGGCTAAAGCAGGACTGGGCCACCAGCTGTGTCATGCACCAGCCCTCAAAAGCTCCCAGCCCCAACTATCGAAATAAAATAAATGCACAAATCTACAGGAAAAGTCTCCGTGTTACTAACAGTATACATTCTATCCTCACCATTTTTCACTTTTTTGCTAGGTAGGATGGAATGCTAATGCTGATGGGTCCTTCTACTTGTGCCAGGTATTGTTTCATTGTTCCCCTAAAAGCAAGCACTGCCCAGCTCCACACCTGCATCTTTGCAGCTGGTCCTGGGACAGGTGTTTCCAGCTGGAGGTCTCCAGAGCCAGCCCCTGACCTGCTGCTCATCACCTCAGGCCTGGCCTCCTCTTCTCTGTACCTTCTGCCCCATGTCCCTGAGCTCTGCCCTCCAACCAGCCTGCACTGCCTGGTGCAGCCTTGCTGTGGTGGTGCCCAAATCTCTCCTCTTGCCTGGAGTCACAGCTTCGTGCTGCTCTCTACATCATGCCAGAGTCATACCCTGCCACAGCAGGAGCCCAAGATTGGGAAGTACAAAGTCCTGCCCCTGTGAAGGGACAGCTGCACATGGGGCAGCTGCCCAGACGGTGAGCAGCCTGGGAAAGGCCTCTGCCCACAACCACAGGCTTTCTTCTCCCTCTTTCAGATCCAGCCTTGTTGGCATTTCTTCTCCTCTGCTTGCAAAGAACCCATCTGCAGGTGCTCAGCAGACAGATGCCAAGTGGCTGAGGACACTGTGTTTGCTTAGTTTGGAGAAAAGGATGATGAGGGGTGATCTCATTGCTTCCTGAGGAGGGGAAGTGGATCAGGAGGTGCTGAGCATTTCTCCCTGGGATCCAGTGACAGGACATGTGGGAATGGCTGAAAGCCGTGTCAGGCAAGGTTCAGAGTGAACATCACAAAACATTTCTTTATCAAGAGGGTGATCAAACACTGAAACGGGCTTCCTCAAGAGGTGGTGGATGTTCCAAGCCTGTTGGGGACATTTGAATAATGCCCTTAATACTGTAATTTCTGGTCATCCCTGCATTGCTTAGGCAGTATAGTATATAGGACTATACAGTTGTTGTACATCTTTTCCAACTGAAAATATTCAATTATGCTTCTAATTCTAATTCTGTACTACACTGCATTATACAATACTGTACCATCCTAACAATAGGACACTTCCTACTTGGACAGAGCACATTTTAAGGATATAAATCCTGATTTTTTCCTCTTAACATTTCCTAGCCTATTTCACTGTGTAAACTCTGTTCATCTGCTTTACTTTCAATTGCAGAATTATTCTCATCTGTAAAATAAAGCACTCATATATCACAAGGCCTAGTGATGGGTGAGTAAGTTATTTTACTGTTTCTGACACTGTTGCTTATTTAGTTTCATATGCAATGTGAAGGCAGACAATATCTGAGACATATCTGTACTAAAACAATAAACAAGGAAATTAGTATTAATAAGTGGCAGATGATACCACTACTGAGGCAAGAAGCACTAGCAGATCTTAATTATGGTGCAGTAAAGCAAAATGTTCTTCTCTCTGGACTTTTGATGGCCAACACAGAGATGGGTCTATAGCTGCTTTTTGCTCAGATGAGTTTGCTTAAACCTATACACCTTACAAGGCTGGCAAAATCATCCTCTGTAGCATGAGATTAATGCTGCTTTCCTGAGCTAATTCAAGACCACCAGAAAACATACTGGCGGGAATAAACTCCTCCAACATTGCACTGGCAGGAGCTGTAAATACCCATGCTGGTCTCTGTTGTTTGCAGAGGAAGCTTTTCCATAACGAAGGCAAGCAGCATCAGTCAAAGTAGTTGACTGTGCCCACACTCCACTGCCACTCAGACCTACAAACTAAGAAATGTTTAGTTGACCCAGATCCTAGGACTGAAGCTCGTCATTACAGCTCCACTGCTAGTAATGGGCTGCAATGCTCCTCCAGAATTCTCCTTCACAATACTTGGCCTTCATAAAGCAGAAAAAAACTGTAAAGCTTCCCTTTCAGCTGCACAACTGCACAGCAGCATCCCGTTCAGCTTGGAGAGAAAAAAATCACACTTTTTCTTTAACCCTGGTAAAAGCAATTTAAAGAAGTATTAGCCTTGAAAGTACCAAGCTCCCTTCGATATGTTACTAAGATGATTCAGTAGACAAGTTTAGCAGATATTTTATATTACATTAATTGACATGGCTTACTCAGTCATTTTCATGTCTGGATTTCTCATGTACAAAAGTTGTTCCCTCATCTTTATATATGGCCTGTTAGCAATACAATTTATAAAACTAACAAATTATTTGCCTAATTGGAATAAAAAACCCCACTGTAATTATTTGTGGTGGGAATGTGACTTATTTTGTGATTTTACAAGACGACAAAAACATACTACAGACACCATTTTAGCCATACAACATGTAAACAATAATCAAAAAGAAAAGGAGTAACGTGAGAAATCATCACTCCCTTCTATAAAACAGAGAAGAAACAGAGATAGTTAGGAATTAAATTTCCAGAGGCATGAATCACAAGATGTATTTAAGATGAACCATGTATAGAAACAATTACAAGAGAGAGGAAAACATCACTGAGGCAAAACAAAGCTACGTCTTACAAAGAAAAAGATTGGTACCTTTTTATGAAGTGCATGGAATTCACTATACCTCTTCTCCACAAAGTGTTTCCTTCCACTCATCAGCACTTCTATTTTAAAGACCTGAAAATTATAAATAATAAAAAAGAGGGTAATGTTACACACACAAACAATTCAGTGACATGGCTGTGACTGCACATTTTACCACAGTCATTCTAGTAAGTAGTCCCAAAAAACCCAATGTACCTCATGAGTTGCAGAAGTACAACAGTGATTAATGGTAAATATGGCTGAATCTTCTATTATCAAGTTTGTTCAACAAACATATAAAAAGACAGCTTAAGCCTGGACTATATGCTTTACATTAAAAACTAAGCATTAAAATATCTCCTTTCAGAAAGATGTAACATACTTTGAAGTAATTAAAAAATTTATAACAATGGTAGGAACAACAAAACAACAACAACAACAACAACAACAACAACAACAACAACAACAACAACAACCAGGGAGAAAAGAAATAGAGTTTAAATCCTTTCCTTTTCTTACAATACAGCATACTAATAAATTCACATATGTTCAGTAAGAGCTGGATAATATATGCATTATGTTATGCATGAAAATGGAGAAATAAATGCAAGCACTATAATGTAGGTTAATCTCCTCCTACGCTACAAATTCATCTCTTGTCTCAGTTGAACTTGTGCTATGTATGCTCTAGGAAAAAACAAAACAAAACGCAAACATGGCAAATGCTTGTTTTCTTTGTATGATACATGTGACAGCTTTTGTTGCTGCCTCTGGAAGGTTGAAAGGCCAGGAGAAGCAACTCTCTGGATCCACTAATTAGTAGTCACTAGCATGACATTTTCTTGATTCTCAGGTCAGTAGGTCAGTTTTGAGGGCAAGTGATGAGAAATATTTTGAGGTACTCAAGAAAATATGGTCTATTAAATGAAGACAAAATCAGCAAAGAAGTAATATAGAAAAGGTGCCTGCTCTATCTAGGAGTTCTTTGTTTTCCGTTTTGCTCAGAAAATGCTGGAAATAATTATTTTCAGGACAATGAGAAACAATGTTCAGCACAGATGATCACATCAAGACCCAAAACTTAGCCAAATAAAACGTTCTTTGAAATAAATTTGCAAACAGTGTTTATGCCTGAATGCAGAAAAAAGGGTTTTCTGTCACAACATGCCCAGCTAGCATTGATCAGAGCAAACACTGACATACCATACTGGATAAACACTTTCTTTTGTCCACTAGAACCTGCCTTTCAAACAGGTCAAAATGCTATGGTTTTCACTGGCTAGCCAAATAACATTAAAATCAGACAGCATTTTATTTAATCCAGGCTGATATGTTTTTACCTTTGTTTGAATACAGTATGGAGAGGACCACAGTCATTTCACACCAATATTCACATTATCAAAATTTGTTCGGATCACTGTAATAACTTGTGCTACATCTTTGAATAGGACTGTGTCTGTGTCCTAACAGTACAAGCAGATGGCTTTATTTGGGTGCACTGATTTTCTTCCCCCTCCTACCTATTTGGACTGCTTTGGAAGAACAGCCAGTGGCTATTAAACCATTTTCATCTACACATGGAAAAACTCCAAAGCACCCCTAAAATTTATTTTATAAGTTCAGAGTTGTGAAAAGAATCATATGCAAAGGAAAATCAATGTAGACATTTTTCTTTAGTTAAGACTTAACATACTAATTAAATGAAAGGAATATACTATTTACATTTCATATTCTACACACTATATGAAAGAAATAGTTCTGCAAGGAACAATTTGTTTCGGATTGCACAGGAATAAGGGAGTTTTAAGAGTAACTTTTTCGAAAGAATGGATAACAAAATATGAAAGTAGTTAAGTGAAAAGTGACCATGGGTCTCTAGCTAAGGTGTTGCAACCGTTTTGTATTTACATTATATTACATCTCCAGGAATTATGAGGAACTCATAACACCCACTTAGACCTCAGTCAGCTAAGAGGCACTCACCATTTTAAGTTTAGCACTTCTGTTGGCTACAGGGCTTGCCAAGCAATTTGGAGAAGTCTAAGGGGCTCCTGCCTCAGCTATAAGCACTCCCTTGGAAGGTAACTTTCTTGTGAATCACATGTTGGCATGTACAGTTCCATTTTGATTTTATTCATATGTGCATCTTCAGAGAAGTATCTGTTCCTCTGAAATCTAAAAACCCATCTTTTCATAAAGGAGAACAGTTGGATTATGTGAAAGGACATATGAATCCCTATGAGGACCTTCTTTTCAAAGCATGTATCTATTTTGTTCTGTGTTTCATCACTGATTAAGGAACCACATATATGGTTTCAGAACATCAACTACTATGCTGCATTTATTCTTCCTCCTGTTTTAATTACTGTTTCATAATTTTTGCTAACATCATGACATTGAACAATATATTTGACAGTTACTTTTGCGGAAGATGCAAGAGAGAAGCACGGCTTTGTGTGCAAAGTAATGTTATTATTTCAAAATACAGACACTGCCACCCTTACACCCTCAACTCCTTGCACCAGTATAGAGGCTTTAACTTTGCCCCTTACTACCCAGAGGCCTCAGATCCCACTTTAGGAGACACCTAAAATTTACAAGCCCAACAACAACTCTTGCATGCTTGAAATTGAGTATTACTGTTTGAAAACAAAACCGTGCAAATGATGTTTCTAATTTACTCACTGTGGCACCTATACTTCAGAAATATAAAGCAATTTGTGATAAATAAGTGGACAACCCAGAAATGCTTTTGCTTCATTTAAATCTAAATATTAAACTGATTTACAAAGTAACTTGTAAAGCAGAAATGCAAGTAACTGAAATAACACAACTGTGTTCATGAACTTTGTATTATTAAATGACTTTATTTAGACTGTATAAATTCCAGGTTTGCCTCCTCACTATTTACCAGATCAGAATTCACAAGAGCAAATTAAAAGCATATAAATTAGTTTCTGTGCCACTGTTTCATAAAACGACATGGCTTTGTGTGAAAGACAAAAAGATACATTAAGTCGGGAGAGAGAGATAGGATCTCTTCATGGAGACAAAACAGCTATAAGCAAATCTCACACAAATTTAACTGAGCAATTGCAGGCCCGGGCAGAAAAACAATGTAAGGAAACTGGTGAACACAGATGAAAGTGCCAAAATAAAGACGGAAGAACTATGGGGAAAAAAATGCAACAGTGCTAGGAAATTACTTTTCTTGTAAAAATGTTCATGTTCTTTGAACAGATAACTGTAAAAAGATATATGACTTTTTATAAGTGACGGACAGTTAAATGAAAAATGCAAGAATTAATCTCTGAATAAGACAAGCAAAATACTTTTCCCATAGTCATTGAAATACCAGAAATTACACTGCATGGAACAATTTGCAGTTCACCCTGACTAGGACACAAGGGACCACAGATTTGAAGACACTAATTAGAAAACTCTAACAGTACTTTGAAACTAGAAACATCTCACTGTTCTTGGTTGCTGCCACAACAGTTATCAGCGATGTCTGCACATAGCTAGAAGATCATTATCAATTAAAAGCATTTTTCCAACAGATTTTAACTCACATTAATGATGTATGGGGCAAAAATCTCTGAATTGAATATCAGTATGAATAATGCCAATGTCTTCAACTAGCAGAACTGCAGATCTGCCACTGCAACAGATCTGCCACTGCAATTCATAACCATCAAACTTGTGACTAGTTTTCTATTACATAAGAAATACACATATGACTGTCACATTCACTCATGGAAATTACGTTAGCTACATAGTTTATAATTACAGTAAGTATATACTATCACATTGTGCATATTTATACGTGGGAAAGTGAATTGCAATACTTTTGAAAAATTACAGTTGTAAAAGAGATTTGGGGCAGCCTCATTTAGAATAAGGAGATACAAAAAACAGAAGCAGAAAAAGATAAATTTACAAAAACCAGATACATTTGTCCAACATTCACCAAGAAAGAAAACCCCACAAAATTCTAGTGTCATATTTTTATCTCTCAAGACCAAGCTTACTGACCCTAATTCTATTTAATATATTACTTACAGAAATAAATACATCCCTTCAGATGCTTCAGTATACTTGACAGACTTTTGTCTGAGGAACAGCTAATGCATTCAAAGTGTCAAGAAAATGCAACCTTAAACCTTTGCCATGGCCATATGGAAGGAATTCCAGAGCAAATGAAATGACAGCTACAGCCCACGAAACACTAATAGGATTTCCACGTGTTTAGTGTTTCATTATCGCTCAGGCAATGGCACATTTTCTGTCTCAGTTGTGCTAAGACTACAACTAGAAGAAGACCACAGAAAATAGTAGAGATCAAAAGATAACTTTAAGCCTATTTCCATCCTTCTGTTTCAGGGGAAAACAATATTGTACACAACCAGAAAGAGCACCAGGGTGGTGGTGGTAACCAGAGCTGCATGTAGCTGCAACAGCAATTCGGCATCTTAGGAGTGTCAGTGCCTCAGGGCAATGCTCCATACTTCTGAATGCCCTCCACAGCAGAGGCGGAGACAAGGACAGTATTCAGAGCCAACCCAAACTTCAGAGTAGCCTTGATAAAACTGAATCTCACTATCCCTCAAACAAAAACACATTAACTTATTCTGACTTCATCTCTTGGAAAGCAAGGCAGCAAAACTTAGTTCTGCAGTGGGCATAGGGCAGCTCAAGGGCATAAAGGGTGACATGGGTCAGAGAGGCATGAGGAAAGGGAAATCTCTCTTTTGCTCTCCAGCCATATTCCCTCCAGTTCTAGTTCTCCTTTGTCTAGCACCCAGAGTTTACTTTGGTTATCACCACTATTTCAAGCTACCGAGACTTAACACCTTCTGTTTCTTGAGTGGGTTGCTTATAGTCACATCTTTCAACTCCTCTCTTTAGAAACTGCTCTTCTACACTGTGTAGCAAGCAGCCCTTACAAGAGCTCCTGCAGTCTGCCCAGAAGGAAAGGGCCCCCTTTCTGCTGCAGAACCGGGAAATGAGTTGGGGCACAGTAAAGAAGGAAGAAGTATAGCCCCAAAGAGACCAGTTTGCTCCATTTGGTTTGGCTTGGGGCCCCAAAGAAGAGATAAGAGTGTCTGCCAGAGGCAGCAAAGACAAAGAAGTGAATGCCTGAGGAATCAAGAGTGTTGGTAGGGAGTATGAATAGGGACAGAGCTAAGAGTCATCCACCCTTCCTGGTATCATCCTCACACATGCTGAACTTCCCTGGGATCCAGATGAGAGCAGGCAGAAAGTCAGAGCAGCAGTGGGGCAATTCAGCTGGCGCAGACGTTTGGGCATGGGTGCTGGCAGCTTCTTCCACCTCCCTGCTCACCTGGGGCAGGTGCGCCTTGTGCCTGTGCCTCGCCCTCCAGCAGTACAGCTCTGCTCAACACAGGTTTCACTCCTACTGGGGGCCCCAAAGAGACTCAGATCCACTGCATCATCAGTTACATGATTTGAGATAGTCACCTGAAGTCAGCTCAAAATTTGGGTTAAACCCACGAAGAGTCCCCTTCCTCACCCCTAGCACTCTCATGTCTGTTATATGAAATCAGACTGTTTCACTTAGTCCCAAGTACAATGTACAATATTAAGTTACAGCACAAGGAAAAAAGTACAGTTTTATTGACTATGGAAATGAAAGCTTGACATTACAATTATAACACTGCTTTGTCCAGAGTTTATGAAGGAGAAAAACCATGACAGAGAAGTGAAATGTTCACTGCAGGATTTCCAGAGAGTATTCCCAACAGCTTCCGCCTGTGTGAAGCAGTTACCTGACCCATTCCGGCCTGGGAAAACAGCCTTAGTGTTTTCAACATACAACACTAGATTTTCTACTGCGGCATAAGAGGACAAGTCTGTTGTTTCACTGACTCCTGTTAAATCTCATGTTACCACAATCTAACTTGATCTTTCATTCCTAAAAAAAAAACAAAATAAAAAGATGTGTACATAAGAATAATCACTTGTTCTTATAAATGTGACTAGTAATTCAAATGCCTTCTTTACTAATTTATACAACCTTCAGCCACTTGTTTACTTAAAAAGTTTTCTCTTCCCTAACAGTTACCAGTTTTACTGGTACCAGTAGCTACCTAAATCAGATTACAGTCTCTTCAAGAACTTTCCAGCATGCAGTTCATATTTTCCACCAACAATACAAAATAGTTAAGGATTATTTCCTTACACCTCCCCTACACTCTTTTGCAGTACGAGGCTCCTCCTGTCATAAAATGGCAGTGTTAGTAGAAATAATGTAGAAAAGGCATGCACGGGATTCAGGAATATTATTCCTGAAGATGGCCTTTTAGAAGTGTATGTCATACGTCTTAGGGTTTAGAGGAAGAGATAGTAAAACAATCTATACTGCAACCCAGTCAGGCAGTTTTGTAATTCTTATAACATGGGAGGCTCGAGGGAGGCTTCTACGGAGCTGTCATTGTTGAATGAAAGAGCAGCTGACATGTAAGAGTAAGTAGTTTTCTGATTTTTTCAACTCTCTTTAAACCAATCTTTTCCAAACACATGGTTCATAAAATCCCATAGGAACCTCTCTGTCATTTCCTGAAAAATAACTTACTTGGCTTTTCAAAGTAAAAAACCTCTCCCTTGCCAACGATACACTGGCCATGGAAATCTAATTTGTAACCAAACCAAGATGCTACAAGATCTGACTTGTTTTGGGTATTTTTCTTTATTGGCCCTGGAGAGGAAAACTGTTACATAGATGACAGACACCCTTCCAAAATCTCATTGTCACTGTGGTTACCAATTTGGCTAACTTTCTTACAGTCAAACTTAAGAGATAATGCGTTGATCTTTTACTGGAAAAGGAAAAAGTTTACAACCCTTGCTAAAGCTTACAGTTATACAGATGAAAAATAAAATTAGCCTAATCTGCTCTATTCGCTCATCTGGATCATCTCAATGCCTCTTATCATAAATGTTCTACTAATAGAAAAACTATGAGCCTTTTCATGGAAAATATTAGCTTTCCAATAGAAACAGTAAACTGGGATAAAATACTTGAATACTGAAAAAAATAACTGATGCCAGAAGTATGTTTACAAGAAACAGATTAAATATAAGTTGGATAAAATACAAGGAATCTTCTATTTTGTCACTAAACCCCTTGCTATTTTCTCTGGAGAGTCTGTAATGAGTCCTCTCACTTCCCAAGGCAGGATGCAATTCCTAACCACAATGAAAGTGCCCTCATATTGCAGCCAACTAGCAGCAAGAATCTCCTTTTTGTGAGAGGTTAGACATAACACTAAGTTTTTTTCTAGAGACTTTGAGTTTGTGTTACTCTGTTTGCACTTGAACTTGCTGTCTGCAGAACACCTGCGTGACCTAATGCCTTCAAAGCACAGATATTTTGTTTACAAACAAAAACGTAAATGGTGCCAAAGAACACATAAAAAGATATGCAAGCAGCAGGGTAATAAGCATTTCAAAGGAACTGACTTTCTACTGTCTCATTTTCCATGGTATGTCTATTGTAGTACATGAATTTAGTATTTTTCTCTGCTGGTGACCAATAAAACACATATGAATACGAAATACAACAGGATTTAGTCAAGATACCATATACACGAGCTATTAAAATCAGTGCCACATTCATCATGGTGATTAAATACCAGGGGAAAAAAATGTATATCCACTTTGCTTCATTTCTCATTAGGGTCTCTGCAGTAATCCATCTGAGAAGTCTCTGCTCCTCTTTACCACGTAAGTAGTGAATCCAAATAAATTTTTAAGAGCAGTAGTCAAAGGAGGTTGTTTTTCTAAATGTTTGTTCAACCTAGCAAAGATCCCTCATACATTATGTTTAAATACTGTGATTACCCTGTCTTCAGCCCCAAAATGGAGGATTAAAATGTTATTCTGTTAATAAGAAGATGAGCAGTCAGGATCCATGTAACACCTTCAGGTGTTACTTCCTTTCACTGAGTTAAATCATCCAAACTTTCACTAAATTGGCATTGGCCTGTCTTCTAAAATGGAAACCTCATTACCTCTGCGATTGCCTGCCATCTGTGTTACTCTTACACACAACTAACAACACTACTTCAAACATCAGCACTCGTTCCTGGAAAGACGAGTCACTGCATCAATTTATCAAGGAATGCCATCCTGCTCACCAAAGGTTTCCCTTGCCAGGTCAATCTCTTTGGAATGGTAATTCAAAGTGGGACAAAGAAATAAGCTCAAATAGATATAAGACAGTTTTCTTACTGGACTAAGCCTGCTGTGACTGAGAGAAGACCTGAAACAGGTTACCAGGATGTGGTAATCAATGTATGCAGCCGCAAGAAAATCAAATGCTTCTTCGAGTGCAAGGAAGATGGAGAGAATGGAAGTGACAAACTCTGCACAACTAGTGAAGAAAATGCAACAGCAGCTACCACAGACAGTGCTCAAAAATAATAAAATAATTGCACCCAAATTGAGATTTAAATTTCTGAGTTTCTGAATTTACAAGCTGTGACTAACAGAATATTTATATAGTTGGCTTGTTGGACACAGTTAATGCAAATATTCCTGAGCCAGATTTAAACTGGCTCAGAGACTGGTGACACCATTAACAGTAGCACCAGCATAGCAGCACATGCTGCAGAACTCATCAAAAAGTTTGGACAAAGCTCAGTGACAAGAAGACCAGTCTGGCCCCGTCCCAGGTATGTCTATGGGAACTGCAGTCAGCAAGGTGCAGGCATCCACAAAAGGGAGCAAGTGAGTGTGAAGTTCAGAGCAGAGTTTGGATTTGACTTGAACATAAATGAATAACACAGGGAAGAGATCAAGTATTTCTTAACTTGCTTTCCTTACAATAGAAAACAGAGCAAGCAGGTAAATCAAAGACACTTCAAGCAGAGAACTATATTGACATAAGTGGAAGAGCTAAGACAGTACCGAATTTGACTCAAACGGCCATGTCTGAGAAAAGGCAACATCTAAACCATTTATGGGAACTACTTCCAGTACAATCATGTCAACAGATTCTTTAGCTTCAAAGGCAATAGAAATACAAATACAAACCAATATCCAGTATAATATATATATTAAAAGTATCCTATTATTAATTTCACGATACAAGATTGAATAACCTACCCAAGAACACTGGTAGTATAGTCATATATTTATCATTTCAAAGATATGAAAATTGATTTACTGAATATTATGTTATTTTGCAACTGGTCTCTCGATCACTTAGAAGATGGTGAGGCAAATACCAACTATTTACTTGCCTGCACAGGTACTCAGCCAGATAAGGTTTATGTATCCAGCACATTTCTGAGAGATTTTAAATAAGCTATAAATTGAGTCCGATGCAGGAAATGTGGAAATAAAAGCATGTATACTGCAAACAAAGCAACAGGACATGGATGATTGAAAATTGTGCTAAATATTTTTAACTGCTGTCTGTTGCTTGAAATGATAATACAATGTGGCAGTGTCCTCAAATGTTAACTCAAAGCATCAAACAGGTCTAAAAATCCATGACTGACTTTTCCTCAATGAAGACAAAAATAAAGGACACAGGCAAGCACTGAATACCAAAGAACTAACTGGACTCGAACACTTCAGTAACAAAGGCTAGTATCTTCCTAAAACCAGCTTTATGAGGAAACAGAATCCATACATTTGTTTAAGCTGAAATTTGAGTCACATTTCATGTCCTGGGTTCTTGGGTGTGAAAGAAATCTTCATTTATTGCACTAGAAAACTTGATGTTCATCACCAGCAGATACCAACCAAGTTCCCTATTTAAATACACACAGACCGAAAACCTTTAATTCAGTTGGACAAAAATACTATCAAGAAATTATTACAGATACCACTAAGAAGTCTTACAGGTACAACATGATACTGTCACAGGTATCATTCCTTCCTTCATTCTGAGGCTTCAAATTTTCTTCTTGCTTTATTACGTACTTAGTGAAAACTTCACTCACCTATCCAAACCGCTTTGAATCTTGCCATTTTCCTGGTTCTCACCTCTTGTACTGAATAGAAAAACTTTTGCCATTTTTATTCACATAAAACGCTGCCACAAATAGCTTTTCCAAATTTTTTTCTGTTACAAAGGCTCTATTACTATGAAACTGCAGTGCATCCTTGCAAAAGGAATGCAAATGGCTAGTTTACTCTAAGTTCTTAGCTGTAGCAAAAGTTGATTCTTCTACATATTTACAGAAAGTTTCACTTTTCTATTTATAGGGCAAAAAAAAATGCAACCTACCCTATCCTACGTGTGACTGAGAAGTCATCTCCAACTGCCTCAGCAATAAATTGCTCATCTTTCTGTACAGCCTCTGCCCCTACCTACCTTTTCTTTCACCCACGTTTTTCACGTAAGAAATCTAAAGGGGTAATGAAGGTGGATGTTCATCTTGCACCAACTAATTCGTCGCCCTCCTGTTTCATGCTGCAGCTCAGACACACTGCTGTTATTTTTCTTTTTACAATCTCAATAACATTTGAAGAGGACCTGAGATGGAAGTAATTTAATAAAACGCATTATAGAAGTCAATGGCAGAGCCAGAAGCAATTAGAATAATCTAATATTTTCCATTACAAGACTGTTCTCGGTTACTTATAGTTTTGCCAACCTTTAATTTTTGGGCTTAGATATTCTGTATCAGGTATGTGATTCAGACAGAAAATATTTTTAGAAAGTTACAGCTGAGACAGTCCAAACACATACCTAAAGAAAAATACATTTTACGTTATCCATGCCAAAAAACCCAATGAAAACCCCAAAACCCAATCCAAAACAAAACCCAAACTGTTTCACTCAAATTCCTCCAAGATGTGGACAAGAAAACCAGGAAGACATCTGGGAGGCAAATTTGGCCAAGTCATAAACTTCTGGAAAACTGCCTAACTCCTAACAAAACTTTGCACAGAGTATGTTCATAATGTAGTTTTTCCAATAGGATAGGCACTGCTGGTGCTCTGTTATTTTCACAATGTGTCTGATCTGATTGAAAGTTCATGGCATCTCCACAGAGTTAGGATAAATTTCAGGCCTACAGAACACTTTTCTACTTTGGAGCAGCTATAATGTTAGGAAGCACAAAAATGACTGGAGGACATTTTAAAGTTTTGTATAAGAGATGCTGGACAGGAATCTATGCTATGGCACAGGGAAACAACACCTGAAAAGATCATACTGCATTACCATTAAAAGTAGGCAGCCAAGGAAGAGTAGGAGAAGGGGCTTGTAGTCAGAAATACTCCCGCTCCTGTATTCTTAAAAAGAATGCAGAATTCCACCGCGCATGAATCAGAAATGTATGTCACTGCATTTGCTTTCTCTGAAAACCCGCTGGTAACATATGGTACCCTCTCCCTCCCTCCACAGCTGGTGAGGCAGCTGGACTACAAAAACTCAAGTGTCTCTTAGTCAAGAGGTCTGTATCAGGAACCCCAAAGGTCCACATTAACAAATCATATGTCTAGGGCAGTACCTATACAAACACTTTATTCCCTTTCCTTAATTCCCAGTTACCTCCTCAGGGGTAAAAGAATAAAAAGGGGAAACTATTATGAAACAAGGGTTGTGAATTTAATCTTACAGTGCCATTTAAGTTTTTCACACAATGCAACCCACAGTGGTACACATACCCACTTGCAGCAGTCAGTCACACGCTCCTTTTCCCCACTGAGTATCTACTTAGCTCAGCATGCATGACTGACTGCGTGCTGGGAACAAAGGACAATGTCCTTATTGGCTCCTTCCATGTAAGAATTAAAAAAAAACATTTAAAAAGGCAAGAAAACCACACATACAGAAAAGTATGGCAAGCAGTAACATCACGGTTACTTTGGAAACTTTAGATCAAAAATCCAAGTGCTTCTGAAATGCTCAACAACTTATTCCATGTTTCTTCCTAGAAAAACTTACTTAGAGCATCCAGATTAGGCACAATTCAGAGGCCTGAAGTTTAAAGTCCTAGCCCTAATCTCATATCTTTCTATTATATTATGATATTCTGTTATAATTCTATTCTCACATCTTTCTTTCCACTGAAAACATTTTCTATCAAATAGTTTATCCATTCTTTTTAAAGAACTAATGAAAAATTACTGTGTGCAAAGATCACTCAATTTTTCTAGAAAAATAAGACTAGACCTAGTGCCAAATCTGGTTTATTTAATAGTTTCATTGGAAAGTATATATTAGAAAAACACTGGAGCTGGGGCCCAGAGAAGCAGTGGAGAAAGCCAAAACATGATAGGACATGACCCTGTGGAATCTGATCTACATTGGCCCGAGTGGAGCAGGGGTGGTGGTGCGGTTGTGCCTGGACCTCCATGGGCCCCTGCCAACCTAAATGACCATATGAAAGCTCCTTCCAAGGCAAGAGGAAAAGTAAAAAGATGAAAAAAATTGCTTCTTCTTCTTTTATGCTAATTTTCTGGAAGACACTTAGAAGACCCAATTATACATTCACGACTGTCACAAATTTTACAGTTTTTTGGGTTTTTTTGGTTATCAAGTAGCAATTTGCTCTTCAGGTTTGTGAAGTTTCTCTGAAGATCCTGTTGCTATATTTTGAAGAAGGTGAATGGGATGCAAGATGACAGATATTCCCATTAGCTTCATGCTATTTCTCTTTTTAAGAGTCTTTCATCTCTCCCACAAGGTACAGAAAAAAAAGCCTTAGGTCCAAAAGTTACTATCAAAACAGCAATTTATTTGCAACTGACAAATTCCTCCCAAACTACAAAGAATGCTGGTTTGTTCTTATGGAAATTCCAGTGACCCAGGAAGGAATCTCTAGCATGCCTCACTTTTCTGGTTCTTTCCACTTCCTCTGTGACTTCCAAAGTGCTTTCTTACGCTTTCATTATTTCCATTCCAAGGATGGAAAATATTAGCTTTTATGGGTTCTACAAACAAAAGTGAAATGTGTCAGATTGCTGGTGATCTAACAGTGTCTTCATTGCTCTTATCACTGCACAGTGATGCACTGCCTGTAACACTAGCAGTAACTGGAGCTTTCCATATATCGTAAATGTTGCTGGATTAGTGAAGAAGTCTATCAGACTACCACCAGTTACTGTTAATTAACTTAAAATTACATACTGATTAATACACATACATAACACAATGAAAGTTACTTTTTAATCCTATGCAAAGTGATTAGGATTTAAGGTGAAGTTTCTAGCTGAAGAAGCCTTTTCTATGTCCAGAAACCTGCAAATCATCAACCTACGTTCAATGAGATATACTAAAAATTGAAAGTTCAGCAACATTCTGCAGTAAAATGAATTTAATATCCAAGAAACTGTATAAATTTACATAACCAAAACTCTCTTTTTCAGTGTTTATCAAAACTGATCCACAGTGTAATAAAAATCACTCCGGACTATAGTAGATCTATGCTCCACTAACCTACACCAATCCAAATCACACATGCAAAATGTGCCCAATTCTGTGTATGCATCCTAAAATGCAGCAGAAGTAAGCATTATGCTGTCAAAGCAAACTATTAGTAAATGTGCAGCATGTAAGAGGTGTTGCACTGTTGGTTAAAAACAAGGGTCTCCAAAAATGCCGAAGGTGTCAAAATAACATTTTTTTAGGCCCAGTGTCTGTTTAGCAGATAACTGAAGCAAAGACCAATCTCAAAATGCTACAAAAGACCCAAGGATACCCAAATGATCTTTATCAACAAAAAACAGCTCAGTTATTAGATGAAAAAGGAAAGCATGTAAGAGACAGAACAGTAAAAAAAACAGGAAAAAACAAATCTTGTAAGCACAAGCTTTTACATATAACTAAAAATACACAACTGTGAAATGATCTATTTACACTCCCAGATCCATACACATTGCAAAGTTTAGGTTTTGGGGTATTTTTTCTTACTTTTGAGCTAACACAAACTATCTAGTAATTAATGAACACATTGTGCCTAATACATCAATCAATCAATCAATCAATCAATCAATCCCCTGCCTGCTTGTAATAGGAGGCATTTAAAATATTAACATAGCCGGAATAGAAGCCTGAAAACTGCTTTCATGTTTCCCTTGTTCCTAAAATGGGAATTCAAATGCGTCAAATTTTTGGGGAAAAGTCCCACTACTGACTAAACACAATACCTCCTCTTTTCTACTCCCTTCATACAAGCTGACTCACAGTGCTGTGATACCATCCTCAACAAATATTCTTCCACAGATTATGGTCCAGTCTAAAATAAGAAATTAAAGCATGTTTCTTCTTTTCCCACCTTGCCTTTAAGGTATTTTAATCAGTGAAAAGTTATCACTTTCCAGACTTCTGTTAATGTGAAGAAAAAGGTTCTCTGACTTAAAAAAAACCTCAGGTGACTTGCTTCCAAATCAGATTTCTACTGTCCCCTCTCAAGACACCTATTTACATGAAATCTCTTATAGTTTCTCTGCCTGTATAAAATGCAGATGCCACTGCACATCAGGCCTGTGTTTGCCTCTTTGCACAGACAGTCCAAAACAGTTTTCCTGATCTGTTTCAACTTGAAATGTTGTCAATATATGGATTGTCTTGCTTTCTAATTCAGTGAAAAATCTAGTTTTCCATTAGTCTCTGCCTTTCTAATTTTCGATACAGCTTTACTAAATGTAATTATTAAAGGCAGATTCAAGAAAGCAATTACTGAGCTACTGGTTTGTATCTCTGAAGTCTTAATAAGGAACAAGAAGTTGAAGTGACAGAAACACTGCAAAATCTGTAAATTAAAAAAAAAAAAAAGCCAAACAAAAACAAACCAGGCTATGTGCTTACTTTATTATGTACAATTCAACAGAGAATAGTATGTAAAATCGCTATATGTTTGGGGCAACCACACAACCATCTGATACCCCAAATGAGTTTTGATATTTTTATCACTAGGCCGTGCATTAGAATCGCAAATGTATTTCAAAACTACTGCAAAAACAGCTCTAGAAAGAATCTTATAAATATCAGATCCAGAATGGGACTGTGAACAATGGAGAGTGGCATTTTATACCCTCTTTTTGGGGGGATTTTCAATGTGTGCTGCAGGTTACAGTATTTGGAGGTAGTGTACTGGGCTATGAGATATCTAATCTCACTTGCCAGTATAAGGAACTAAGTACTCAAAGTAAAATAAATCTCATTTTGAGAGAAAAAAAAAGGAGCCAACTACATTAAATTGGTCTAAAACTATGGAGTATCCTAAAGCATAGGCAGGTGATAAGTTGAAGCAGAGCCCTACAGCCCTCTTGCTAGTTTCTAGAAAATTTGAACAATTCTCAAAATTTGAGTCCAGACATAAAAAACTGCATATACAATATCTTCCAGCTGTGTAATGACGTCCTCTACCCCACAAGTCAATCACCTCCCTTTCTATCCCACAAAAAAGTGGATAATATCCTCGTCACAGTAAATTCAGTTATCAAAGTCCTGCTTAACAGCAACACTGTGGCACCACTCTTTTTTTTACAATTATTGTATGCACACTAATATTGTTTGGTTGTCTTCGTATCAGAAAAAGTGACAATATTTTATATTTGCAAGACCACAATATTGGTTCTGAGTGATTTCATGAGGTAAATTAGAAATAAACACCAAATAATTTTCTTGTTTAAAATAAACATCAGCCTACACAGAGCTGTCCAGCAGCCTCCCTTTCACAACAGTAGCTCATAATACACAGTAAATTAACTGAAATATGCTAGCACAGTAATAATTGATGACTTAGCATCACATACTTTGTGTTCCATTGTGCTCATTACAAATTTATAATGGCAGGTGAGCACCTGGTCATTCCCTGTATACAACACAAAGCACCAAATAATTGACAATATAAAGAAAAGCTAGAGGTATGATCTAAAGTCTGAGAAAACAGGGAATGCATGTAATTTACAGTGGTTATGCTTGGCTATTCTTAACCAAGTTTCATGACAGTCTCAAGAAACCTGTTCTAAGTGTTCCAGATGAGGACAACTATTGTTTGAAAGACCTGTAGAAAACCCCTTAGAAACAGAGGTGATGGAAACCTGAGCCCAAACTGAGAACTCCGTAAGTCAATGGGAATCGTGACACCTGCTCTGAATCCAGGCCTCTTAGCAGAGACATCCTGGTATACATGAACAGTATGGCCAGTGACTGGTGAAAACCCAATCTCCAATACATAAGCACTGACCTCATGGCACATGCCCAAAACCTGACACAGCAGAAGCACAGGCTTTTCTTCATACAAATTATGCTTCAGTGTAGTGGATAAGAACATTAAAGCATGACAACTTCATTAAGGCAGCAAAGATATCGAAGAATCACCGAAGGGTTTGGGTTGGAAGGCAGCATGAAGATCATGTAGTGATAACTCCTCTGCCATGCGCAGGAACACCTTCCATAAGACCAGGTTGCTCAGGGCCCCATTCAACCTGGCCTTGAACACTTTCGGGGACAGGGCACTCACAGCTTCTCTGGACAACCTGTTCCAGTACCATACCACTTTCACAATAAAACATTTCTTTCTTATGTCTAATTTAAATCTACTCTTTTTCAGTTTAATTCCATTGCCCCTTGTTTTATCACTACACACCCTTGTTAAAAGTCCCTCTTCAGCTTCCTTGTAGACTCCCTTAGGCACTGAAATGTTGCCATAAGGTCACTCCAGAATCTTTTCTTCTCTAGGCTGAACAATCTCCAATTCTCTCAGCCTTTCCTCACAGAAGTGGTGCTCAATCCCTCTGATCATCTTTGTGTCATTCCTCTGGACTTACTCCACTGTGCTGGTGTCCTTCCTGTGCTGGGACCACAGAGCTGGATGCAGCACTGCAGGCAGGGCCTCACTGGAGTGCAGCAGAGGAGCAGACTGTGAACTCCATTACCTTCCTGTACGCGCACACACACACCATCACACAGAGATAATACTCCCACCTTCTCAGCAGTTTTGCCAGTGGCCAGGACAGCAAGGTAGAGTGCAACCTGGTATCAGCGACATTGCTGTTACAAGTAGGCCAGAGCTCAGATTGCTCTGTTAACACATCAGCAAGTATTACTTTAAGCTACAAAAGCCATAGATTTTTTTAGAAACAGATTCTATTTTACTAACATATCTAGTTTCTCTTCAAAATCATGACTTCCATATTTTGCTTCTTACATAGCAGCAAATATAGTAAAGACATATATATAGCAGGATATATATATACTGCATAGGAAGGATTAAAACAACCCTCAAGATGAAAGACTGAATACCATGCACCTGTTCAAAAAGCTTAAACGTTTATCTACGGCCAACCATCTATTACAGAAACTTCCTCTCCTCACAGAAAACTGTGTTCTGGAACTCGTGCTGTAGATTTCTTTTGGTAAAATAAAAGGAAGTATGTTCCACAGTGCAAGACCCATAATATAGCAACTATAAATGAAACACTGAATAGTGCTAAACTCTTTCCTCTTCATCCTAACTCCTGGCAGTTGGTATTCATTGGAATCTTGAAGTGTATCAAAAAGACTTCAAATTAGAAAAAAATCCTGCACATTTCAGCTATAATTCCTCACTATGGAATATAACTGTGTTCATAGTTAGTACTCTACTGACCTTTTTGAAAGTATTTTTAAGCTTCTTCACAACTGAAAAACAACACAAGCAACCAAAATACCTCCAGTTTTTTGATTCTGTACTGAAATACTGAAGTGAGTTCTCTAACCTTCTGAAAGAGTATGCTAGCACGAATAGGTATTTTACTCATTGTATGATGCCTAGAACATTTGTAATATTTATTTATTCTTCCTTCATTTTAACATCAAGTAGGACCCAAGATTTAGTACCAAAAGACAAGAATAAAAATAAAGGTAATTTGTAAGTGGGCCATTCTGTTCAGTGCTGTCCTGCAATATAAAAATCCTTTTTATTCTCTTTGGTCTTTTTGAATGATTTGACTTGTACAAGCCAGAATCATTTTGTTGCATGCTTATGGAGAATGAAAAATCTTGTCTGTAGCAATATCAAATCATTTATACACAGCAGACATCAGCTGTCATTTCTGTCTATCCCAGCAGTACACCCCCTCCCACACTTCTCTCTTTAGTCTAGGTGAGCTGTCAAGTTTCTAGTTTCTGATGTGTATTTACATCATTCAATGACATCTGACAGTAGTGAAAGGCCACAGAAAACTGCTTATTGATCAGAGCAAAACTAGTTGACGGAACAGATGAGGTTGTATCACAGAAATGCAGCCACACTCAGGTGATGACATTTTGCTCCCTTGTATACAAGTGCTTAATGGAATACAACTTCATTATATCATGCCACTAGTGTTTAAAGAACTGCACAGCTCTCATGAGTGTTTTGTCTATGCGGTGATGAGGACAATCTATTTGTACTGGTACCAATATATTACTAACCTGTTTTGCTCATGAGCACTTGCAAACTACCAGCCAATGTGTCCTGATGAATATAATAAGAGACACTGAAGACTCAATCTTGCCAAAATCTAATTGAGCTGACCTTTTAAAAAAAGATGGAATTACCATTTAGGGAGCCAGATCTACTAGAGATTTAGTTCTGCAGAATTCTGTGCTGCTTAGTAAAGACATTTTAAATGACCACTTTTATGCTTGGGACCGGTATAGTTTCCCAGTGGAAGTGATAACTCATCATTAGTATTTCAGAGGTTATTACATCAACTTGTATGAGAGTCTTTCAAACTGTATTGATTTAAATGCTGAGTCGTTCATGGGCAGAGGCTCTCCATACAAAATGTCCTGCAGCTAAAATATTAATTTTCTTATTTTCATTACTTTCTTCTTTTGTTATCTTGAACAGAAAACTCATTTTCCACAGAGCAACCTGCCAGGGCATAATTACACTATACAACCATTTCTTACAGAATCTATGTTTGCACTAGCAGTCCAACTGGAAAACTCAGGACACTAAATAAACTACAGTGATTCAAAAAAAAGCCAGTATGTTACAAGTAGTACTTGAAGGGCTTGAAATCATGAAACTTCTAGAGGTACAGTACAGACATTAGAAGAACTTGCTTTCTATTTAATTTCTTACAGAAGATAGCAGCAGTAGGTTTTTGTTTCCAAGAAAAAATCCAGAAGAAGAAAAGATGCTCAAGGTCCAAAAGTTGCTCTTTACAATGGGTAAGTGATGCTCAACCTCTCTAAGCTACGCCTTGCATTCAGACTAACTGCTTATAAATGAATACAGTCTTCTGATTCAAAACAAAATTATTCACCACCTCAGACACAGAAAACTCCTTCCATTTCAAGGGGAAAGAGATAAAAGACTCAGTTCTCAGAGAAGGCATTTCCTATACCTTGATTTAGGCAAGCAGCACGAAACCAGAGGTTGACGAAATGCAAATCCCATACGACTAGAGAAATCCAAGCTTTAAAAATAACAGAAAAATGCATGTGAATAATGTCTTAAACAAGCAGCATACATCTTCTGCTATTTCACAGTAGAAACAATACGGACTAATCTGTACAAACTTATTGATAACAAAGGAAAAAGGTGACAGCAATCTTGCTAATTTTCAGTCCAGCTGTTAACACCAAAACTTCTTTCAGACAAAAACAATAATGGTTAGAAGTGCCTTGTTCTTTTCTTGGTGCTCTTGTAATGCACTTTCTGCAAAACATGTAGAAGAATTTTGCTTTCAGATTCAAAAAACTTGGGGTAAACTGAGATTTTCAGAGGTCATCTGGCTAAGACTGAATCAAGCTACAGGTACACAGCAATTACTTCTCCCACTCTAATAAAACTTTCCAATTCCTACTCCAAAGAGGGGAAAAAAATAAGGCAACACAACAGTTACAAGATTGAATTTATTTTATTAATTCTGGCAAAACAATTTCCTCATTTTGTTGGGTTTTTTTTGTTTGGTCTTTTTCTCCTCAGAATTATCTCACTGAACCTTAAGAATTTCATTGTGTACTAATTATTTGTGACGGAAGATTTCAGCCCAGAAGCTAATATTCACAGTGATTCACAAAAATGAAACCAAGAACTCATTCATAACAAACAGCTTCCAAATACATTTTCAACGTTTTTCACATCTAGCTCAGTGTGCATCTAAAAGAAACTGTTATCTCAGATGCTATGGTTAGCTGTCAGCACTTGTTTGCACATACACAAAACCACGCTTGTCTGATATGTACCGACCTAACGGGAAAATGGAAGATAAAGAAACAGTCACACATTCAACGCATGTGATGCCAAATGTCTAAAATGCAAACTCTCTGTAATCTTCATGAAGTTAGTGGCAAGGAAAAAGGAAGTATCCTAGACAATGGACAAGTATAGATAGGATGCTATTTTAGGTATATTTAAGAAACTTATTTTAGTCCTGAGGTTTTTCTAAACAAAGAAAACAAAGAAGTGTTCTGCATTCTTCTGTCAAATCTTTTACTGCATAAACTCTTATTCATAAGAACTCAAAATTATTGAGAAGAATAGAAGAATATCTTTAGACAAGAAGTTGAAGACAAATTACATTTTGTTCCTTCCAAGTCTGGTTCTTGTACTTCGTGCTTATATAGAAAACAGGAAATTCTCTTCATCTCAGTTATCTGATATGCATAAATATCTGGGCTGAAAGCCTTCACACTGATACTGATGACAGCAGCAATTCCTAACCAATTATGAAAAAACAAAAAAACCCTAAATGAACCTACTTTTAATTTAAGCCTGGATATAAAACTATTTGTTTTATTTGAAATGTAAACTATCTGTCCAAGGCACAAGAAACATCTATCTTCAATCAATGAAGTCACCCTGAAAATCAAGGAAACACCATTCAGTATTAATAATTCCCAAACAGCACTAATACCTTGGAGTCAGTTCTCTCAGGAAAAATACAAAGCCATGCATTTCCACCCGATCAGAACAGGAGCTAAGAGAAATGGAAACAGAGACTGTATAACAGGCTGCTGACAGAAGGATGTATAGAGGATGTATAGAGGATGTGCAGAATTTGAAAGTGAATTATGATGAACACGCTTCACTATTTCAGTATTTAGATAATGTAAAACAACTTCACATCTGATAATGTTATTACTTAATTTTTTTTAGATTCAGCTCTCATTTTTCTATGACAGATCCTAACTGTACCACACAATAATCATGGCTTGCTCATATTTAGGGCATCATTTTAATATCCCTTGATTTCATTACATAAACACATATATCACAGGCATTTGTTTCTGTTTTAGATGACACAGAAGACCTTTTCTTCCCTGTGAATAATTCACAGAAAGCCACATCACTTCAAAAGAACAGAAACTGACTCTTTATGACAGGGATATATGAACTGGGTAAATGCCCAAGCCATTGCTCAAAGCATGCCTGTAGCAGTATCATCACTTCTTCCTGGACAGGCACACTTAGCTGAAGCAATGACTTTTCTGTTTTCTTAGTTAAACTCAGTGGAGTTAAAGTCAAAGTCAAAAGAAAAAAACTAATACTTGGATTCATTATGCATTAGAGGCATCTTCCTTTGTTAGTGAATAAGGATAGACCCTAGTGCCATAGACTGTTGTCTTATAAAAGGTTCACAATACATCAAGAACCCAACATTTCAAAAAGGAATCCTGAAAGACTAAGGAAAACAAATACATGTAGTCACAAACATTACAATATTTACAATTTTGCAGTAATTTACAGTTCTCTCTGTAATTTTGAATTCCAAAGCATGAAACACTACAACTTGCATCAATCATATAATTACATCTTTCCATTGGAAAACATCACTTAGGAGGGCTCCTTCAAGCAGGGATTCATCTTTGCACTGAAGGCACACCACTCAAAAGGATTCCACATTGAGCATCTATGACAACTTTAGTACTGTCACTTTTTGATGCCTCCTCCAGGATCAGTCTTCTTACTCTGCTCCTTGACAAAATTATCAATTTTTGTTCTGTACAAAGTTCAGTGTACAAGAAGTAACTTCCAAAACCAGAATGACATTTACTACCATATGATGTAATGTGTCTTTTCACCCTGTTTAGGTGGCTTGACTGACCAATTCTCAGTTACTTTACTGCTTGGGCCTTTGAAGTATTTTTCTTTTTTTTTTTTTTTTTTATTTATTTGGTACTATTTTTTACTTTTTTTTAAAGTTAAATTTTAAGTTTTTTATGTTAAATACAAGTATACTTGAAAATGAGATTGAGTTTAAAAAAAGTAAATTGATACATCTGTGATTTAAGAAAAGCCTAAACAGAATCAAAATTTATAATGCATCTACAGAAAAGCAGTACAGAGACAAAAAAGGAATCACATGTTTAAAATAAATCACAGAAATACTGCTTCAGTCAATAAAATGATAAGATATTTTTATCTTCTCAGATCTTAGAACCTGTTCCCTTTATGTGGTCTGAACATACAAACCTGGTGATTTTGCCAACATTCTTTAAAAAACATTTTCTGGATATATTTTGAAGAGAGTCCATCCTTTCTCTATGGATGAAGAAGCAAAGGAATGGTTTGGTTGGTTTTTTTCTGTTATCTCATTTACCAGGTTGCTGTGTGAAAATATAGGTCAATATATTGATATTTCTCATATTCGTATCAATTCTCATAATTCATATCAAACCCCTGAACTCTCCAAGACTTATTTCATTCTGACTCCGAATAGATAGCTTTTCTGAAGAAAACGGTGCAAAAATTAACACAACCATTTGCTATAACCAAATATTTCCTTAAAAAAAAAAACCAAACACAAAAACCCCACAAAACGTATAATCTCCCAATTATCACTACTCGCTTATCACTAACCATTAGAATAAATCATCTGTGAGTCATGTTAAGTAAGGTGCTGTGGTAAGTATTAGCAATACCTAACTGAAGCTAATAATCTCTGCGCTATCATGTTAGCAACAATACTATAAAACTACTGCAGAATTTTGCTACATGCATCAACTGAAGAGGTGGAAATACTCACATGTTCACTCTTTTAAAGTTATGATAAACATAACAAAAGATAATAAAGTATTTGAAATTAATTTGAAATTAACTTTGGTGGGGATCTGGAGTTAGAAAAACAGCCACACTATGCTACACTGGGCCAAAAGGAACCATGGTTGATCCCCACCATCGCCTTTGGAATCCTCAGCATAAGAGAGACATGAAATCCCTGGGGTAGGACCAACAGAGGGCTTCAAAGGTTTTTAGGGGACTGGAGAATCTCTCTTACGAGGAAGGCTGAGGGAGCTGGGACTGTTTAGCCTTGAGAGGAGACAGCTAAGAGGGGACCTCTTCAATGTTTATGAGTATCTGAAGGGAGGTGCCAAGAGGATGGACCAAACTCTGCTTGGTGGTGCCAAGCAACAGAATGAGGCAACAGGCAGAAATTGATGCACTGGAGGTTCCACCTGAACATGTGGAAGAACTTCACTGTGAGAGTGACTGAGCACTGGAAAAATTGCTCAGAGAGGTTTTGGAGTCTCCCTCACTGCAGGATATTCAAAAAGCATCTGGACACAATCCAGAGTAATGTACTCTATGGGACCCTCCCTTGAACAGGTAGGTCGGACAAAGTGACCTCCAGTGGTCCCTTCCAACCTTTAACATTCTCTGATTCCATGAAAATGAGAGCAAGCTTTTCTTTCAAACATCAATTTTGAAGAAATAAGGGCTACAAATAAAGGTGTTAAAATATGTCAGGCTTAGATGACCAGACCAACCAGTATACCTGGGGGCAGAGAATAAAGAAAAGCTATGATTTATTTAAGCCATAATGACTTCACCAGAAATGCAGAGAAAAAATATTGCAAGAAGGAAAAACAAGTAGTATCACTAAAAAAAACATGCTAAAGTTGAATTAATTTTGTGAGTTCAAGTAATATTTGCTGGAAAAATGCTAATAGTTTTTCTGTTACAGGATTACAAAATTGGTTATTCTATTCCAATTAAAAACGCAGCGTAGTCATTTAAAGACATTTCTCTGCTTGTAAGATAACAATTTCTGGACTATCTAAAGAAACAAAGTATCAGTTTTATGAACTAAGAATACAAGGAAAATATTTATATTCTTCTTATCACTTATTTCTTCACCATTCCCTTTCTTCACTGCTACACACCTCTAAGTAGAGACAACAGTTTAGGAAAAGAAGAATCTACGATACTCTTTACTATAATAAAAAATTAACAACATAAATAGAATTTCAACCACTTCACTGATAAAAGGGAGACAGACACACACTCGAGCCGATCTTCTGTTTTCTTGTCAAAGCGCAATGTATGCGAAAGTAATCAGCACAAGTTTTCATACACTCTCATCAATCAAATTAAGCAAATCTCATCAGGCACAGAAAAACAAGCAAATGCTGGTCCTCACTACCTTGCTATTACTTTTTCTGCTCCCATCTACCCTTGTGCCTGTATTACTGAAATTAATCACTTTATCCATACAGGCGGCCTCTGAAGCAAAGATCATGAGTATTACAAATATGCTGTTACTCTCTATCTCTGTTTCACCTGACTCCACGTGGTTATCCATGCTTTTCTGAAGCAAACTACCAGACCACTGTGACTTGCGTGAGTTGGAAACTGAACTCTCAGGTCCTGGATTTCAGCTAAGCCACAGACTGGGGTGATTTTTGCCAGAAAACTGGGCTTTCTCCATAGATCACTTACACTGAAGATTCTCCGTGGCTTCCAACTCTTTTGAAACAAGACCTGAGCTCCTGCGCACAACCGTGGCACAGAGTAACACGTACACAAACTACTGCAGTAAGTGTGGAAGAGGAGATCATGGAAAGAATAAGAATATAAATGGCATGGCTAGTTCCACCAAATTATGTGCAATGCATCCCTCATTAAGAAATCTTAGTAAAGAAAGTATCACAAGCTACAAATCTCAGTCTTTAATTTAAAACTGGATAAATGCTCCATTTAAGAAAGGATCATATCCTTTCACAAGCATTAAGGTACTTCCATCTTTCTTGAATCTTATACAGAAAACATTTTAAATCTAAGATATAAATTTTAGAAGAGAGCAGGAGGGAAAGATATATTTCACAACACTGCCACTACAGAAAAACTGGAAACAGATGGATCTTGCATATTGGTTTGAAGTGACCACATTGATCATCAACTAGTTGCACAATTAATTGCCTGACTTAAAAGAGCAGGATATTTTCACCCACCTATTTCATTTAACAGATGCACACATGCTTGATACACTTCTGCTAGGTTGTTAAAAACAGCCTTAAAGTTTGACTTTGAGAGAAATGGAAGAATATATGATTGAAGCATTTATGCGGCACACTGACCTGCCTCACCAGACTTTCCAGCCTCTTTTATTGAGTTAGGGCATGGAAATACAGTAACTCCAACCAGAATCACTTTCTTTTTGGTACACTCTGTCTTTCAGCAAACTGTGAAGATGCTCTCAAAGACTCGTCTGAAACTGTATCATTAGATATCTAGTCTGTGACATAGCCATGCTTTATAGTTAGTTTAAAAAAGGTTAACTACTGTGCATGCTTTGTACATTTACACCCAACTCAAAGAAAAAACAGTAATTTAATAAACAATGAGTAGAATTCTTCCCCAGGATTTCTTCTTTTCAAGCGTGCTAGCATATGCAATTAAAAAGAGTAATTAAAATTACCAACACGTTCCCTAAATTCAATGCATAGAGTGACCCCTACTGGTCCGTCAGGCACCCCAGCAAAGATCCAAACCGACAAGAGCCATCACCCCAAGGACCGACCCTGAGCTAACTCACATGAACAACCCCCAGGCTGAGCACGCTTACCTTACTCAAGATACAGAATGACTAATACTAATAACTCAGTAGAGGCAAAAATACTCCAGTACTTCCCATGGCCTTTAAAACTTTAATTCCTCTTGTTATTATAAACACCCAAAATTGTCAACTAGATCGCTTGTAAAGAACTACCTATATACCGGTATCTATAGCAGAAAACCATATTATTATGAAGATTTTTACTTAGAGAAAAAAAAAAGAAACTTAAAAAAAACCCAGAAGAAACAAACTTTTGGGTACTAGATGTTTCAAATTGAGAAAAATATATACTTCCTGTACATTCACAATTGAACATGAATGGGAATTACAACAAGCCCACACGATTCAGATTTTCCTTGCTAGTCTTTTATTTTATACATAAAAAGCAAGTCACAAGAACATTTAATTATTTGTCTAAATACTGTCTGCTTTAATGCACAACTAATAAGCGAGGTAATCAATAGTGCTTTGTGACACACACAATTTATCACCTAATACACTATTTTATTAGTTTAATACTGTAGGAGAATCTATTCAAGATCTTAGCACTTATATGACTGCATTAACAGGAAAATAAAAGAAAGGTATGGTTGTTTATTTGAAGTGCTGAATGTTCTCTTATATTTATAAATACATATATTAGACACACATACGCATACTTTGATCAGAACCCAGCTAGAATCAAGAACCAGAAAACAGCAAAATTAAGCTAAGTGTGAATTCTAAATCCATTTCTTTGACCACTGGACTTTTTAGTAACAAGCGCAGGATTACAAAATATAGTGCAGGAAACCGAACAAACAAAACAAACATTTGCTTTTGATTTCACTGACTTCAGCTCGGAGTAATCCCAACAACCTAGTAAGCAAGACAAAGCACTGCTGATTCCCCCTTCTGAGGAAAACTTTTGCTCAGAAAGCTTAAGCAATTTCTCTGCTTCAAAATTTCTGCTAATTAAAAAGGAATATTCTGTAGTGACTGCAAGTTCCCACTGCATCTCAACCAAGTCAGTCCACTGTTGCTTAATATTCGCTCACACTGGGAGCTTACTACAAAGGCTGTTCAGGAGTAGCTGAGTTAGCCTCCAGGTCCAGAGGCAAAATCTGGACCTCCAGGTGTTTCAGCGGCCACCAGTAGGCTGACCTGCACCCTGGTTCTTACTTCTGACCACTAGTCAAGCTGTTGAAGCAAACAATTACAGCCACAAGTTATTTCTAAAATGCATTCAACCGGTTCTAACTTAGTACACCAAATCCCTAGAGCCTTCAACAGGAGCTCAGCATATTAGAGAGATTTTATTTTTGGGAGCCATATTTAAATATTTACAATGTTACACAAAGGAGAATAAAAAGAAAAAAAAAAAGAAACCGACAGTGACATGCTATAAAACATTTAAGAAGCGTGTAACTCAGCTATTTTTTCCCCAAACTATACAGTGAACTTTTCTATTGTTTTCACTGAAATACTTCGTACTACAACATCCACTGTAAAAGTATAAATTTAGATATTATTCCATCAAAAGAAATACAACAAAACCATTGAGGTTAAAAGTCAAGAACTCCAAAGTCACAGAATTCAAGAAATAATCCTGTCCATGTACAATTTAATCAATCCCACTGGGCTTGCCTCAAGCGATAATTAAAAACTTACTTCCCAAGATCTCTGCCCTATTCACTGAGCAAGCGGTCTACCACTGTTGTGGTTGGTCTTGCTCATGTTTGATCCCAGGCCTTGCTAGTGCCCTCTAAACACAAAACTGAACCAAACACCAAGCTGAGTGGCACAGTTCACCCACTGAAGAGAAGGGATGTCATCCAGAGGGACCTTGACAGGCTTGACAAGCGAGCCCATATAACCTTCATTAAATTCAACAAGGCCAAGAGCAAACATGGGTTTGGTTAACCATCAGTATCAACACAGGCTGGAGTAAGAATGGGCTGAGAGCAGCCTGACAGAAAAGGATTTGGGCTACTGGTGGATGAAAAGGTGGGCACGACCCAGCAATGTGCGCTCACAGCCCAGAATGCCAATTGCATTCTGGGCAGCATCAAAAGCAGAACGGCCAGCAGGGAGAAAGAGGAGATTCTCCCTCTCTGCTCTGATGAGATTCCACCTGAAGTGCTTGGGTCCTCAGTGACATGAAAGACACAGACCTGTTGGAGCAAGTCCAGAGAAGGAACACAGAATTGACCAGAAAGCTGAAACATCCCTGCTGTGAAGAGCTGTAAAAGAAAAGGAGTTGTGGTTGTTCAGCCCAAGATGAGAAGGCTCCAGGGAGATCGTTTTGTGGCCTTTCAATATATAACGGGGGCTTACAGGGAAGATGGAGACAGGCTAATTTTTACCAAGGTTTGTAGCGTAGATTTAGATTGGAAACAAGGAAGAATTTTTTTTATGATGAGGGTGGTGAGACACTGGAACAGGTCGCCCAGAGAAGCTGTGGATATGCCACCACTGGAAGTGCCAAAGTCAGGCTCAATTTAATCAGGAATGTGATCTAGTGAAAGATGTTCCTGCCTATGGTAAAGGGTTGGATTAGATTATTTTTAAATCCAGTCTTTCCAATCCAAACCATTCCATGATTCTATGCAAGAACACATTTTGTTTCCAAGCTGCCTATGCCAGAAAAGGGCCTATCAAGAACCTTGATTCCCTTTCTGTGGTAGTAGAAAGTAGTGTAATGCCAAAGCTTCTGCCAAGCCAGCTTGAGTACCAGACATACTACTATGACAGAAGGCTATCTGATTGAACTACAGCTGTTTCAGTTTCAAATCCCTGATCTCTGTACAGCAGTGTAAAGCTATGGCTTGACTGCATAGGTACAAAAAAAATTTGGCTTACTTGGGGATTTCCCTCCTCAGCTCCTTTGCCGAGTATGCTCTCACGGCACCTTGTCTCATCTGCTCTTCACTGGCAGACGAGAAGTCCATGCATACACAGAGCTCTCGGGTTAAAAACACCCACAAGGAGGTTAGTCAGTAATCCAAGTTAAATCTTGTGTCTCTGGTGCTTGCAGGACCCAGCGCTGGGGTCTCTGAAAGGCTGACAGTCAGTATATGTCAGCCATAAGACAGCTTACCTGGCTACAAACTTGCATTCTCTGGAGAATGATAAATTAGTTCTCAATGGTCTTCTGCAAGTCTGCTCACAATTTGTAAATGGAATCATGCTTTACTGTCTACAAACAAGAAATTAAAAACTGTTGAAATGCAGGAGGTAAAAATGGGCTTATAACTGGGGACTGAGTAAATGTTGACACGTTGCCTACTTATGCTGCCCAGCATCACCTCACCTTGTTACCTTGAGAAGTATAGAAATAACTTATTTCAGCTATGAGGAGTAAAAAATTTTCACTGTAATCATATTCCTTGTCAGTGACCATAACTCTTGCATACTAGGGATATTTAAATCACTTAGCATCAAACCTCCAACTAATGAGAAAGACAGCAGTGAAATATGAGAGGCTTCTGTTTAGTGTTCTGGACAGTGGCATTTCACCATACTGCTGTGCATCCAATATTTTCCACCAAGCCTTCTGTTTTAAGGAATTATTCTTGCTGAAACTGCAGAAGATTTTTTGATGACTTCCACAGTGTGAAGGGTAAAAAGCTACATCTAAACATGAGCAATAAATGGATTACATACATCAAGAATTAAGTGAAGCTGAACTATCTGTGTATGTCCTTGGCTAAGAGAAGCAAGAGAGAACTAGAATGGCAAGTGGCAGAGCACTATTCCTTGGCATTGCTCTGTCTTTGACATCTGGCAAGGCACACGATCACATCATGGAACGGATCATAGCAGTGCCTAACAGAAAGCACATGGGAACAAGCAAACGAGAACCTACTGCTGAGAGTCATCACATAATGCCTCCTGCACCAGGGCAGAGACAAGATCTGCATTACCAGTGAACATGCAAAAAACATCAGGAAATGGAGATAACGCTGATGCCTGAGCACACACTGACAAAGCAGCAACTCTTCCCACAAAATTAAAAATATGTACCTAATTCATTAATCAAATGCAAGACTAGGTGATACCTACAGCAAGTTCTGCAGATAAGGTATATAACTTGGCAAAAAACTGTTGCCCTACAAATCCCTCTGAAATAATCTTTTAAAAATACAATTATTTCATCAGATTCTGAAAATACTCGGGAGTAAATGGCACAAATTACTCGGTCTTCTGTTATTTCTGTCATTTAGTAAACCTGAAGAGCCTTCTAACTTGTACAGTCAATCTTCATGCCCTTCAGATGAGACAGGATTGAGGTGAAACATATCTGTGAGCAGGACTGGGATTAGAGGCTCAGATCTCTGATGGGACTCCTAAACCCCCTGTACTTGCAATGCTTTCTGCTTCACAGCTAAGCCACCAATCTAGTCACCTCTTAAAAAGCCACACATCTAGCAATGAAACAGAAAGCTTTCATTTTGTGGCAAATACTATACACAGGAAGAGGCATACTGACTGAAGTACGAGTAGCACCAAATTTTTGCTATTTCTTGACTAGCTTATGGAGGGAGATGTTGGCCCTGATGTTCCGCACCTCCCTTCACTGCTATGTACATTTGCAGTTATATTAATATTAGCCATGTCTAAAAATGGGGAAAAAACTAAAATTCTAGTTTTACCTCCCAGCAAGACCTTGAAAAAGGTTTACCTGGGCAAATTAACAAATTACGTTTTTTCTCTTGCATGAAAAAACAGAGTTGGAGAAGTTCATGATTGTTTCAGCAACTGCTCCATGATGAGATGCCTCTACCTTTCACAGGAGAAGAGAAAGAACTACTCTGTGTGGACTCTTGAAGAGTTTTAGAAAGCCACAGAACTTGTATGAGATAAAAGATTAGGGGGTAGATATAAACAAAATTTTTTAAATAATGCAAAGGATGACAGCCAAGTATGAAGGGGGGCTCACAAAAAGGAGCTTGAGGTCTATTCTGGCTCTGTGTTTCTGGGGGTTATCCGGCTTTTCCTGCTGTCTCCAGGCAGGACCAACTGTACTTCTCACACTTGACAGAAACTTCTAAGCCTCACACAGACAAAGCTTCCATACCCTGCTCCCGAAGAGTGTTCTGGTCCTGTAGTACCTTTATTATTCAGCCTCATTTTATAATTAGCGCCATACTTCTGGTGGATAGGACAGATAACTGCACGGCACAAGACCATAACACTGCCAATCCACAGACCACCTGCCTCCATTTTTCAACAGCTTTTTGTTGCTGGGGATTGTCATGCAGTTCTTATTCACTGTATTGTTTTCGATCTGAACAGCTCCTGATCTAAAGAGTTCCTTCACATCGATCAGAGATCCAGAAAGCAATGTGATTTATTATATGTGCTCCTACATTGCCTTCTTTTGTCTACACTTTTTCTCATATACTCACATGTTTCTTAGAATGCAGTACCTAAAATTGGACATGGTACTCCACACTTAGTATAGACTCCACATCATTGACCTTTTTTTTTTACATTCATCTTTTGAAACCACAACATGCATTTGCCTTGTGACATGGCCATCTTGTGATGCACGATAAACCCCAGATCCTTTCAGGAATATCTGTTGCCTAATCTTTTGGAGGTTACTCCATGTAACTGATTATTTTTTGATAAATACAACACTTGGCACCAGTTCCTATTGAGTTAGCACCCCATTTTCCTTTCTTAAATAAACTTTCTAACTTTACAAAATTATTTGAAATTCTTGCTCTCTAATATGTTCACAGTCATTTTCACCTTGGTGTTGACGGCAAATTTAAATAAGGACATTCTCACTCAATCATCCACATCACTAAAACATCAAGTCATACTGGAACTCAAACAGACTCTCCAGCAATACAACCCAATAAATCCTTCCAACGCTGACATCTGCATATGCTTCTGCGCATCTGCACCCACAAACACGTGTGTGTGCATGCCCATCTATGTTCTGCCCCATCTGAATATAAGGATATATTACGATGACAACAGTACTTTGCTGGTTTTGATGTTGGTGTAGTGGCAACTGATTTAGGTTGCCTTCTGTTCAAAGCACAGCATGCTCACTGGATTTAACTAACTTGTACTCTCCACAACCACCCTAGGAAATCAGGCAGAGGTGTTTTACTGATGCACAAGTAGCATACACAAAGGTAGCACACTGTAAAAATCCACATCGTTTTAAGAAGTCATCCTACAAAAAACTCCACCAAGAAATAAAAGCAAAACATGCTTTCAAAAGTTAACATCAAGCTTAAAAAGAAACTTTACTTCTTTCTTCTTACGTGCAATATTGAACAGTGAGTTCTGGTCATAACACAGAATTACTCTGAGGAACCGTATAAAACAACACTATTTTTCTGAACATATTTAGAACAAAAAAGGAAAAATTGCAGGCTCATTTTAAAAATTTGCTTAGCTATGCAAAGCTGCTAACCAAATGTGAAAGCTACACAAGGAAAGAAAGTGTCAGACTTGCACAGACTTGCTAGCGGGGTGCTCAGAGTTACACCGCTGTCAAAAATTCCCCAGGTAAACATAAAAAGAAATAGTTTGTGCTGAAGCATTTTTATAAATTCCTCAGAGATACCTTAAATATTAATAAGAACATATTTTAAAACACTCTTTTAAATATTAAGGCATGTGCATGTATGCTCTATTAATGTACGACTGAATAAAATCTGTTCTTCCCACAAGAGTCACTTCAAGGTGTGGGGGTTTTTTTTGTGTTTTTGGGTTTTTTTGGTGGTGGTGTTGTTTTTTTGGTTTTTTTTTTCTGTTGTTTCTGTTTTGTTTCGGGTTTTTTGGTTTTGTTTTTTTGGTTTTGTTTTGTTGTTGTTGTTGTTGTTGTTTTGTTTGGGGTTTTTTTGGCTCTCCAGAGAAATCCTTGTTAACCTCAAACGAACATGTTCCAAATAACAAAATTCAATGATCTGGCAGTTTTTAAGAACCGATTACTGACATGGTTTTGAATGTTTCTTAGATGAAATCACTAACTAACACCTTCACATTAATCGATTGGTGTCAGCAGAATTCTGGAGAGCTATGCTGCAGGCTCCAACACCAATGTAGTAATCAATTAAGGAAGTCAGCTGAAAAAAATGATGCAAAGATCAGAGTTGTCAATGGCAAAATAATCTCATCTCAGTGGTGTCAAAGGAAGAGTAAAAAAATGCCACATACTTACTTCATAGTGTAAGAAAACAATTCCGAACAAAGATTTAGTAATCAAATCATTGTCAAATAGATACATCAATTCAAATCTATGAAGAAATTCTTCAGGAATCTATCTTTTAGGCCACATTTATGTAATTTCATAAAAGATACATGCCAGTATAAATTGCACAGGCCTTTTAAATTTTTTTTTACAGTATTAAACAACATACTTGCTAAAAAACCCAAGGATTTTTATTTAGAGAGTACTAATACTTCAAACAAATAATAAAAAGGTAAACACCAAGACAAACATATATTCAGTTTACTTCCTGGAAACCAATTAACATTTTCACATATTTTACACACTTTTTGAATAGGGACAAAAAAGCCATTGTTTTTCTGCTGTATCTCTCATCCATAAATAACGCTGAAGCACAAATAACACTGCTTTGGTGCGCTGCTAAGTTCTTGGACCTGCTGAGTTAGCAGGGATGTCCACAGCAGGGTGTTGAGAAGGGCAGGGTTAAATACCATTCAAAATAGGGTTCTCATTTCTCCATACTCTTTGTTTGGCTATCACCATCATGAGGGCCTCCACCAAACTACATGCCATAGAGAGCTACCTGACACAATCTGTAGTGCATTCTTTACCTTCCACAAGCAAACCATCAGAATCTATTAAAATTACTTTACGCCGATAGCACTAGAGACATGACAAATCACAGGCCAAGAGTCAGATACCAAAGAATGTGTCTCAGGGCGTTGGGGCCAGGCCCATTTGCAAGCAAATGATATTGTGCGAAGCTGGCATGCTCAGTGCATGACAAACTGATGCAATTTCAGTACTGTCGGAGAAGCCGGGTGAGATTTCTCTGATGCTGCCTATGGTTAGTGTACAGAATTGTGCAGAGTTCCCAGATTTGAATCACTTGGGGCCTGAAAGGGCTTCACTTGACAAGCCACAAATAATTACACTACACTCTTTCTATTGTACTCTATTACTTTGCCTCTTATCTCTAGGCTTTGAGCACTCATGAACAAGCAAGGTCGCTTCTATTTTGACCATGATGCAACAAAACATTGTTCTTTTGTGATATGATAAATAAAACACAGCCCTGCAGACTAAACATTTTTATCAGGTCCATTTTCCACTTTTATAAGCAACTACAACTTTGGGAGCTTGTTAGAAAAGCGGAGGTTGGAAATAACCATGCAGGCAAGTTCATGAGCTTTTCACTTAGGACTGTGATACAGCTATCTTGTTATTGTAAAAACTCATTTGAGCAATAGGGCATTAAGTTCTTAGCCCGTAACAGATAACAGTTGTATCTGTGATTACTTTAAGCAGGTTTTTAGCCCCTTTCAAATCAGCAATTTTTGACAATTTAGCAGCAAAAAACAGTTTTGAATGTGCAGCATGTTACCAGCTCTTTCCTAGATACCAAACACACTCCAAAACGAACATTTTTTATATGAGTTCACAAAATGTATTATTTAAACACTCAGTCAATTAAGAAAGTTCTGTGCTAGTGGTATTATCCTGGCCATTGCATTCAAAGACAGTAATGCTAACATTTGCACTAAAGACAGTGACTTAGAGACTTTCATGGTTTAAGTAACTAACTTCTAGTCATCTTTTCTTAGCTTACAGAACAATTTATTTCAGAAGAAATTTCCCTCTTTGTCCCACTAGTTGGACAAAAAGAAATCTCTTTTTTAATTTAGAGTTCCATACTACAAACCAGATGGTACCAGGTTTTTCAACCTTAAAACTATGTTTAGAATTTTTCAAAAGCTGCAATTAGATACAAACCAGGAAAGGAAAAATTCAAATATGAAGACTAAACGCGCGTAGAGAAAAAATTATTCTACCAAGAAGCTTACAACAGTTTCTGATCCTCATTATCCTTATTTTCCAGATAAATATATAGTAGCAAGTAGGTACTAAAAGACAAAATGTTAAAAGACTTCTTGGCTGCAAGTGCTGAACTTTTTACAAAGTATATTTTTCTACTTCACCTCTAATTCAGGCCAACATAAGAACGGGCTTACTTGAAAGAAGAAAATTGCTATCCACAATAACACTCTCATCAAGTTCTTACTAAACTGTTTTAAAACACACATAAACATATTCTCTCCCTCTTCCCAAATGCCAAATGGCATGGCAAAACTTGGATTTCTGATATTGAAACATTTCTGACAAGGGAAAGTAAAACCAAAATTAGCAACAGATTTTGATAGAGAGGACAAATATGAAAATGAAATTTTAAATAAAAAAAAAGAAACAAAACCAACAAAATACACACACACACACACACACACAAACCCAAGAAACCAAACAACAAACAAAAACCAAACCAAACTAAACAACAAAAAAATCCACCCCAAACTCAGCCGTACTTCAGAATCTACTTGAGCTTTCTAGTCACTGTGTCAGAGGAAATCGTGCAAAGATGCTATTCCTACCAATCACACAATCACATCCACATTCTGAGCACTCAGCAAAAGGAAAGGCCTTTGGCATTTTCTATTCAACACCAAAAATAGATGTTTTCAGTAATTACTGACTTTTTATGCTCCCTTGCTAGAACATAAACCCGGAAGGGAGGTGTTTGGCTTTTAGCGAGAGAATGAATCTCTAATTAGAAACCAGCTTTCAAATGTTCTAAAGCTTGTTTGTAAGAATGAAGCATTTTGAAATTTTACAGGGAGTATGTCATTACAGGAGATAATTTTTCTAAGAATTTGCAACAAATCAGAAAAATAATAGGCTAATATGTCTTCTAATTCTATAATGGTATAACATTCAAATCCAACGTTGATTTGCAATTTTTTCCTGAATATCTATTTCATCACATATCTAAAGCAAAGCTAACATTTTTATTACATTCTCCAACATTACTATAAATTTACGAGTCCATTAATTTATTATTAAACTGAAGACACATTCCTTTTTTTCTCCGTATCTTAAAGGAACAAGAAAGTCAGATTGTAATTACCATCACAGCTCAACTGCAAGGAAGACACATGATCAGGGAGTCCTATTCCTGGTGAGAGCTTGATTATGCAATAAAGAGTAGAGAAGGGAATCTATACAATATAAAAGAGTCCTGTCCAAAACCAGAAGTAGAGGCAGTTAGCTGAAGTATGTATTTCTCAACATATATGGTCCTTTTCCATAAAAGCGGGGTATTGTAATCAATGCAGACTTGCTGCTGAACAACTGATTATTTCACTACCTAATCAAGACTTTGTTTGTCCTTTTGTAAAAGATTATAAAGAAAGGTTTAGATTACATTTTTTTCCAATCTGAAGATACTGCAGCACTTGAATACCTTCTGCTCTGGTATAAAAAGGGGATCCATTTTTTAAAAGTGAATCAATTACACGAGAAACAAGAAATATAAAAAATAAAATAATGAAAATTGTCAATTTTTATCTTACCATTTTCAAGGTAACCTAGTGGTACAGAAGACTTTCACAGAAGTTTTATACTGTTTTCATTGTGTTAAAGAATTAAGTACTCCAATAGCAACTTTTTGGATATACAATGCTTTTCACAGCATCAGGAAACAACTATTATCAAGTGTAGGCAACCCCTTCCAAGAGTGATTTTTGAAACTCTGTGTGGCATGTACATTTTTCCATAACTGTCTCACAGAGGCCCTGGACTTAAATGGGACCCACAAATACTGTGACACCTAAATAAATAATATACTAGATAAAGGCTGCAGTGGATGTTTGGCTGTCACTTCTCATAAATTACTTACCATAGTCAGTACCCTATATTGAGAGCAAATTCAACATCCAAAACAATCTTCTCAGATTTCCTATTTATACACTCTCAGAACTGAAGGTTTTTTTGAACGAGAGGTGGAGCTCTCACTGCACCAACAGAGGAGGAATGAGAAGAAACATACTTTGTTTCAAACCTGGCATGGACATGGTGCTCCTTACTCAGAGTATGCTCCTTCTGTCTCATCTTATTTCAATGCCTGGAAATATCCAAGCCTGACTGTTGTGCTCCGAACACTTTATTAAAAAAAAAAAAACAAAAACCCTACAACACTTACTGGTTTACGAAATGCGAAATTTATAACACAATATATAGGTTGAAATAATAACAAAAAGACTGTTCACAGGAAGAGGGCATTCATGCTCTAGTTTCAAGACTTATCATCAGGACAACTCAGAGTAAGTTTATTAACAGACTACATACACTTCTCCTTCCATTTTATATTAAAAATACAGTGCCACTTTCAAGTGGAATGACAACACTTTTGCTTTGGCATCAAAATCCCCTTACCGAATGCTCTCCAAAATGCTTAGTCTTCCCCAAGACACAAAAACCTCAGGCTTGTAGAAAACTGAAAATGAAAAGTTGATACAAGTCCTCACATAATTCCTGTAAACAAAAAAAAATAATGGCTACTGATAGTAAGAGTATTCAGAATACGGTAGCTTGCAAGCCTCCATTAGCACACTTCCATGGTGCATACCTAAACCAAGAATTTCCACTGTACCCAAATGCAGCACTGAAGTTATCCCACCAAGCACTCTGCACAGAAGCACCTCTTAGGTATCATATACTGAAATCCCAAGATAACTTAATAAATGCCATAAGAATGTTAACTAATTATCAATTAAACCCGGAATGAATTACATCAGAAAAAATTCAAAGACCAATTAAAATTGCATTGCAATAAGAAGGGAGAAATCTATTCCAGCTTCCCTCATGTTGCATTTTAAAGCCTGGTGTGTTCTCACTCCTGGCTAGTGAAGAATGTACGTATGTTTAACACCATCTTTGTTGACTTACAATTATCATGACTTGATGCTATCTGGAAACATCACCAGGAGCAGTTAAGCATGAATCCTCTGATGAAATAATTCCACTGATAGTATTACATTACTAACAAAATTTTGTCTCAAAGGTACAATGGAATTCAAATATATCTTTATTGTGGTGCATGTCTGAATGCCCTGCTACTTCCAATCTTTCCGAAAATGTAAATTCCTCATTAAAACTGCAAACCGGTAGATATTGGGGGAGGAATGGACAATGGACGCTTTGCAGTGATAGTGTACTGATAGAATGTGTCAGCTTTTGCAGATGGAAACTTGACAGAGGTAATCATGCTGCTGCTTCTATACTCAACTGTCGACCCTCCCACCACAAATACAGCAAAAGGTATTTCCCGCTCAGAGAAATCCTACATGGCCCTTTCCAATAAGATTGCAGAGTTGTGAATCAGGGAGCCTTCGAGCAATTGTACAGCAATTGGAGATCACCAGAGCTATATGTCTCTGTCTGATCTGTCCACAGCTCTAACTGATTGCTATGTACAAATTCAGCCAGTTTTCACTTTGGTTTTACCTCTTCCTAGTTTCTGCCTTAGCTGCCATCATGTGCACTGCAAAATTCTTTGTGTCTTACTTTACACTCTTCAAGTTCCCACTGCATGCCAAGTGGTCAGTGTCATATCACTGACAAAGTCTGTCAAACAGGAAAACTGACTGGAGGAAAGAAATTTAATTGTCACTGCTGACAAATGCACAAGTTACCCCCTAAAAAAAGAAAAAGGAAAAAAAAAGTATTTTTAGTAACAACAATCTGTCTTAAATTATCAAGTCTATTTCTTCCACTAACACATGCACCTTCATTGGAACATCAAACCCACCAAAACCAATTATCAAAATAGCATTTTTCTGACATTACAGAAACACTGACATCTGTCAAATTATCTTTTATCATCTTCACCATCCCTGTAAGAGAGAAATGCATCTGTGCAGACCCACTCTGACCCCTTTGTAAAGAAATCGGGACATTTGAAAACCCTCTATGAAGACACTAAGACTGTAAAAAACTCTAATTAGACCTAAGAGATCGAATACTTTTGTTTAACTTCCTTGAACTCGGAGTAACTGGTGTGTCACTGATTTCAATAGTACTTGTGACACAAGGTTAATACATGGCGAGCTTATAAAAGCCCAACTGGTAAGCAAGTAGTCTTCACATTGGCAGATTTCATACTCAAGGCACTCAAAATCTGTTCAGATTTTTTTAAAACTACGAAGTTTACACAGTCTAGAAAAGTGAAAGTGAAAGGGCTAGAACAGTAATACTTTGAAATCTTTTTACATAAGCACATAATTACTCCCTCCATACTTTGTAATTACAAAACTTAAAATATTCCCCTTTATAACTTGCTATTGCGGCTTACTCTAGGTCTTCATGGAAGAACAACTAAAAACTTCCCTTTTTGACTCTATGCACATTTATTTTAACAGTAAAGAATGCTGAAGTACATAAACTATACCAAACTTTAGATCTTTGTTGTTTTATACTTCCATGAAGAGAAATAAAGCCTTGTAATTAAACCGCTGCTTCTACAGAGGTAAAGCCAATGGACTTTCAAAAAACTCACATTAGTTTATGATCTTACATGTCAAATCTTCCTTCTAAATTTGCAACACCAGGAGCAATTTGGAGAGTAATATTGGAAGTGTTAATTAAAAATGCAGTAAGCACTTGTGTCAGTCAAGTATGCCCTCTGCTCTACAACACATTTAAATGTATGTCACCTTGACCTGCAATATACCACTGTAAAATTTTTTTGGTCAATATAAATCAAATGTACACTAATTTATTCAGTAAGTTTCCTGGGATCTGAATCAACATTAGAAATCTAACTAGTATTTATTATTCTGTTATTGACAAAGGGAGCATATTTAAATGACAACAAGAACACGTGGGTGTCATTTCGAAGTTGAATTGTTCTCTAGGGACATCCTTAGTAAGCGCCTACATTTAAAGGTCATTCACTGCCAAATTATGAACAACTGTTGCATTTATTAGCACAGGCTCAATAGTTTAGAAGCTAGTGTCATCAATTTAAACTGACAATGAAATTTAATTGTCCACCAAGAAAACTGACATTTCCCATATTCTGCATTTCATCATTTCATGTATACTCCAAACAGAACCGGAAAAAGTACAAATTTACTCTGGGGGTTTTGTTTGGGTTTTTTTGTGTGTGAAATAAGGGAAAAAGACTTTCAAGATTTTATATCAGAGAAATAGTGCTTTAGTAAAGCTGAGCTCCTGAAACAAACACTTTTGAAAGAACTGTGTTCCCATTTACTTTATTGGCAGAACCTAATCTCAAGCATTGCATAATAAGACTTTTCCCTAATTTTTCCTTCTTTTATTTCCCTAGTACTTTATATCTCTGGTCAAGACTCCCTTTTTAACTTCTTAATTGCACTGTAGTTTTCCCTCTGAAGCTAGAGAGAAATTTCCATTTTCTATTGCAAGTCATTTCTACCCTTTCCCCAGAACTAATGGATCTCTGCCCATTCCACTTTCCAAGTGCTGCCTAGCCACACCAGGGAGAAAAGGAAAATAATCTGAAACAACAGGCTTAAGCAGAAAACAACCCAGTAAGTTGGTAGTGAATTCCTATAAAGAAAAGGACAAACATCCCATTTGTGTCTTTTCTTTCCAGGAAGTAAGAACACACAGTAGCAGCCTGCATCCAAGGGAACTGGATTCTATTCTGCTAAAGACAAGGAACCAGAAACACAGGATGTCAGGATAGTGTGTTATGGCTGCAATGCAGAGCCACCACAGAGAGGAACAACTCTTCTTTCAGTCTCTCATTTCATGCAGGAGGTCACCACCATCACTGTTTCTAGCAGAGACACCAGGATGACCATGACCACCCTTCTCAAAAAACCCTCCTTGACCACTGCTTGTCTGCAATGGCCCTGGCAGCCACAGTGCAGGAGGCACGCTCTGTAACCCACTGGCATGTGACTGGGCTGGTGGGCAGTCAGCACGTCAGCAATCCTCTATCTGCTTCCATCATCCTTTTCTGCTATTAGTTGCATAATGTCTGATAGTTCCTTGTTCCAGTTACTCCAGTCCAACAAAACACTTTAATTTTGAGCAAGTTAGCACTTCTGGGAAAGACAACAGTAAAATGATCAACTGTGTAAAGTGTTACTTTTGTGATCCCAGAAATGCGTAATAGTTTGGGTTGGAAGGAACTTTTAAAGGTCATCTAATCCACTCCTTCTGCAATGAGCAGGGACATCTTCATCTAGATCAGGTTGCTGAGAACTCCATCCAAACTGGCCTTGAATGTTTCCAGGGATGTGTCACCTGAAACCTCTCTGGGTAACCTGCAGAGTGTTTCACCATCCTCACTGTAAAAACTTTGTTCCTTACGTCTACTCTGCATCTACCCCCTTTTAGTTTAAAAGCACTGCTCCTTGTTCTACTGAAGAAGACCTACTAAAAAGCCTGTCCCTGTCTTTCTTAAAAGCCCTGTTTGTATATTGCAAGAATGGAGCCCCAGAGCCCCCTCTTCTCCAGGCTGGACACATGAACTCTCTTAGCCTTTCCTCACTGAAAGAAGAAAGCAGAGGTGCTCCATCCCTCTGATCCACTTTTTTGTGGATCTTCTCTGGACTCACTACAACAGTCCTTCTCTTTCTTGTGTTAGGGACCCCAGAGCTGCATGCAGCAGACCCCTTCCAGGTGGGGTCTCAGCAGAGCAGAGCAGAGCAGAGCAGAGCAGAGCAGAGCAGAGCAGAGCAGAGCAGAGCAGAGGGGCAGAATCCCCTCCCTCCCGTGCTGCCCACGCTGCTTTGGATGCAGCCCAGGACACGTTTGGCTTTCTGGGCTGGGAGTGCTCATGGCTGGGTCATGTCCAGCCTCTCACCCACCAGCACACCCCAGTCCTTCTCACAGGGCTGCTCTCAATCCCTTCATCCCCCAGCCTGGATTGATACAGGGGGCTGTCCGAACCCAGGTGCAGCACCTTGCACTTGGCCTTGCTGAATCTCATGAAGGTTCCACAGACACACTTCTGGAGCTTGTCCAGGTCCCTCTGGTTATCATTCTTCTCAGTCTATCTATCAGTCTTCAGGAGCATCACCGCACCACTCAGCTGCAAATTCACTGAGGGTGTACTCCATCCTTTTGTCCATGTCATTAATGAAGATATTAATTAACACTGGTCTCAGTACAGACCCCTGGTGGCACCACTTGCCACTGGTGTCCATGGAGACTCTGAGCCATTCATTGACCACTACCCTCTGGATGTGACCATCCAACCAAATCCTTGTCCATCTAACAGTCCATGCATTGAATCCAACTCTCTCCAGTTTAGAGAAGAATGTTGAAGGGGACTGTGTCAAAGGCCTTACTGAAGTCCAGACAAACGGCATCTGCAGCCCTTCCCTTACGCTCTGACGCAGCCACTCCGTCACAGAAGGCCACCAGGCTGGTCAGGCAGGACTCACCCTTGGTGCAGCCGTGCTGGCTGTCTCAAATCACCTCCCAGTCCTCCATGTGCCTCAGCAGAGCTTCTAGGAGGATCTATCCCATGATCTTCCCAGGCATGGAGGTGAGACTGACAGGTTGGTAGTCTGAAAAGTCCTCCTTTCTATACTCTTTAAAGATGGGTACTCTTTTTTCCAGTCACCTGGGATTTCACATGACTTTTTAAATATCATGGAGAGTGGCTTGGCAATTACATCAGCCAGCTCCCTCAGGACTCTGGCATGCATCTGATCAGGATCCATATACTCAAGTATGTTCAGGTTCTTCATGAACCTTACCATCTCTTACAGTGGGGAAGTAGCTCACTTACCCATTCCCTGCTTTGCAGTCCACCACTACAGAACTGTGGGAAAAGAGACTGCAAGTGAAGACCGAAGCAAAGAAAGTTACGTAGCTCAGCCTTTTCTTGTCCTTGGTCACCTGTTTGCCCGTAGTGTTCATTGGGAGTGCACCTTCTTTGACCTTTATCCCCAAACTGTTTTAAATGTTAACACTGTAAAGCTGATGATGAAAACTAACTTAAAGTGAATTGCCTGTATAATTTCATAGCTAGTACAGAACAATAGTAAGCTTTCATTAACCTCTGTTTTGATGGAAGGAGGACATATAGCGTACCCCTCTGAATTTCTGTACTTGGAACAATACTTATGCAAATTATTTAGCAGTATCACAAATTGGCATTTACATTGACAAAAGCCTTCCTCATGCGTAGTCCATAAGCTCTTTAAAACATAAAGGAAAGACACAATGTTATTATAAGAACAGTTTTTCATATCTTCTCCTACAAGCATGCCCGATCCAGACATGCTACGATTTAGCTATGATTCCTCGTACAGTTCCATGGTCAGCAAAAAGTATGATCATTTTTCGTATGAGATATAGAATAGAATCCCCTCATCTGACTGAAATGCCACAATAATCATGCAGGAAAGCTACCAAAATCTACAGCAACTTTCAGATCCATGAGACTGACTCACCACGAGTAAATTACTTGAGAAGAAAAGTGCTGTAACAATCAACACTGTTGTAATAGAACATGTTCACTCTCAGGATAATTTTTTTGGAAGACTTCTAAAATCCCATAGTTTCATTTCTGATTTCTTTGAAGCTTACACAGCTTAAGATTTATGAAACTCAAACAACCCAAGTCCTCTAGATAGCAGAAGTCACAGACAGAATTACATTTAAAGAAACAGAAACTCACTAAAAGCAAATACTAAAAATAAACATTACTATGAAAAATCCTACTTGCGTAATATGCACATCTCAGAAATCACTCTGTCATTTCAACTAACCTGCTCAACCAGGACGTGGTGGGATCAGTCTGCGCTATTGTAATCACACTCAATCACACTCAGTTGAAATGTTTTAAAGCCAAGTCCCCAGAATCACACAGGTGTCTTGTAGGGAGTCACGTAACATTTAAATTCACTCAAGAGGCAGAAATATTAATGCTGCTATACTCCCACATCAATACATCTAAAGCGGTTTACTTTTTGCAAGGTCTGCAAACACTTGCTAGTAGTGAGGACCAAATAATACACAGCATTAAGCACCAAGAAGATGAACTTGCTTCATGGAACTATGCCTACATGAACTAATCTTCTAGAAGTTCTACAGGATTCAATTTTTTTTTCCAAGCTACTAAATTAATATGTTTAATAAAAGAAGGAAGCTTTGAATATCCACTTTCTAACAAATACCTTGGGTTTTGGTCCACCTGTCTCCACCCAGGACCATGTGAACGTGCTACAGTCCAACAAATCCGTGGGATGAGAAGATTTATGGGAACAAAAACGACTTCTAAAAACTGCACAGATTAACCTGCCTGTTCAAGGAGGGTCAACTACCCAGCTGGCTACCCAGGATAGTGTCCACGCAGGTTTCAAGAACCTGCAAGGATGGAGATTTCACAATCCCCTGGGCAACCTATGCCAGTGCTTGACCACCCTCATGACAACAAACCAGCCCTGTTTTATGGTTAAAGGGTGTTCCCTGTGTTCTGATTTTTGCCCACTGCCACTTCTCCTGTCACTGGGCACCAACACGAAGAGCCTGGCCCCCTTATTCTGTCCATTCAGATCATCTGTGCAAATTGAAGAGATGTCCCTGCCCCTTTTCTTCCCCAGGATGAGCAGTCACAGCTCCCTCAGACATTCCACATGCAAGAGATACTCCAGCCCCTTCACCATGTTTGGCCCTGCACGGGACCTGGATCCCGCAGGGCCGAGCGGCAAGGGAGCAGCTGCCTCTCCTCCCTCGCTGGTCACGCTGCGCCAGCCACCGCCGCTGCTGCCCCGCAGAACAGAGCTCCTGTGAGGCAGCAGGTGCCTGACGGGCTGCGAGCACCCTTCCTGTGCCGAGAGGGGCAGAGCAGGGATGGGCTGCGCCGGGCAGGGCACGGCTGGGCATGGAAAGGCGGCCCGGACAAGGAGGGCAGCGCTGCGGTGTACAGGGCAGGGCTAGTCAGGGCAAAGCCGGAGAGGGCAGGGACGGGGAGGACAGGGCAAGGCTGGGCAGAGCTGGGCAAGGCTGGCAGGGCAAGGACGGGCTGCGCTGGTCAGCCGAGGCTGGGCAGGGCAGGTCAGGGCTGGCCTGGGCAGGGAGGGCAGACGGCCCCGGCACGCTGATGCCTGCTCAGCGCCCCGGCGCGGCCCCCGCCGGCCGCCGCCACATGGCCGGCCCGAGGCGCGGGCGTGCCCCGCCCCGGCGCACCTCACCGTGTATCCCCGCTCCAGCTCGCTCTCCCCGTATCGGAAGGACGGGATG
>VZTG01008190.1:1306475-1344059 GCA_013397845.1 Melanocharis versteri | reverse complement strand
CGCGCCAGTCACGTGATCCTCCCTCACGTGACAAAGGCGTGGGGATCCCGCCCCGCCCCCCGCGCTCCCGGCGTGAGGCGGGAGCAGCTTCCTCTGGAAAAACGTGCTTTAAAACAAATGGTGTTTGACGAACTTGGCTTTTGGGACAGCTGGAGCTGCAGCGCTACTCCGGAGCACACAAGAAACGGAGGGGAAAAAAATTAACTTCCAGAGGGATGAATTTATCCAGTCCTAAATTCACACCGCAGCTCAGACCTGAATCACAGAATCGTTGGGGTTGGAAGGGATCTCTGGAGATTATCCAGACCAACGCCATGCCAAGGCAGGGTCACCTAGAGCAGGCGGCACAGGAACACATCCAGATGGGTTTTGAGAGAGGGAGAAAGCAAGACTCCAGCCCCTCCCTGGCCAGCCTGTTCAGTGCTCTGCCACCCTCAGTGTAAAGTTCTTCCTCAGGTTCAGGTGGAATTTCTTGTGTTTTGGTTTATGGCTCCTCCTTTTATTACTCCTTGTACTATTGCTGGGCACTACTGAAGAGTCTGGCACCATCCTCTTGGCACCCGCCTTTGAGATACTTGTATGCATTGTTGAGATCCTCTCAGTCTTCTCCAGACTAAACAGGCCCAGCTCCCGCAGTCTCTCCTTGTTGGAGAGATGCTCCTGATCCCAAATCATCGTTGTGGCCTCCACTGGGCCTCCAGTAGGACCTTGTCTTTCTTGTACCAAGACTAGAATTGAACACAACACTCCAGATGTGGCGTCAGTGGAGCTCCCTCCAGCTGCTGGCCACACGCTTCCCGATGTACCCCAGGACATCACTGGCCCTGCAGGCCACAAGGGCACTGCCGGCTCATGGTCAGCCTGTGATCCACAAACTCTCCCAGATCCTTCACAGAGCTGCTCTCCAGTAGGTCAGCGCCAACCTGTGCTGGTACTTGGGGTTATTCCTCCCCAGGTGCAGGGCCCTACATTTGCCCTCACTGAACCTCATATGGTTTCTTACCACTCAACTCCCCAGGCTACCAAAGTCCCACTGAATGGCAGCACAGCCTTCTGCTATGACCAGGTCAGACAACAAACAAATGCAGCACCTTTAGTAGTGCCTGTTGTAAAATGAAATTAAAAGGGAAAAAAAAAAAAAAGCAGTGCTAAGGAATGTTGCTAAGGAAAGTTGTGTTTTGTGTGTTCCCAAGAAGCCACCTCTTAATTTTGTTATTTAGCAGAAAAACCATACCATTTCAGAGAAGCGTAGATGATTCCTAGCCACTGGAGAAATTAAATAATCCTTCTCACACTCCAAAATAAGCAGCTGTTTTTACAGCTTAAAGAGTAATGGAGGCGGAAACAGAAGGTGTAATACCAAGTGCTTTTAGGAGGCCATGCTATTGGCACAGGCAAATGCTTTGACCTCACACAAATTTGCTAACTCCAAGCTTCAAACCATTTGGATGCACTGCAAAATGACAACAAACTGCTACTGTATTAGATGGTCGTATCTTAAAACTCACCTTGCGAGTCTGGAGAGTCTCAGGCACCACCTGAGACAACCTCACACTCTCACTGATCTTTCAGAGTAGCAACCATGATAAATCCCTGAGCACAGAGGGTTTGATCTTCGTAAATAGATTCAAGTATAAAAACACCTCAAAAATGGTCAGAAAACAAATTTATCTGATGTCTGTGGTTACGCTACCAGGTTTTTGAAATATCTTTTCAAAACTAACTTGTTTCCTTCTAGATTAATGGCACTGAGGAGGGAGAGGGGAACATTACAAGCTCCTTTCCCCTCCATTTCTCTTTATTTTACTGAAAGGTAAATTTAATTATATTTTGCTCTAAGCAAAGACCTGTGGCCTTGAAGGATTCATTACGAAGTAGACATCATTTGACTTAAACCAAGAAGACTAAAGCAAACTAACACTAGTTTACTTTGCTAAACTAAAGCGAAGTAACAAGCCAAAATTCAAAAAAAATTACCTGAAATCAAAGCCAGATATTCCTCAAGCATCTGTTTCTCCACAACACTGCTCCTGGGCCAGTATCCTCAACTGCTGACAAGCACCAGGACAGTCCCAGCACCACTCTGGTAGTAGTGACAAGAGCAGTGTCCCCAGCCCCCCTGTGCTCTCCACCATGTCCTTTGACTGAAAGGTGTGTATGAAATGCCATTCCCCAGAAAACACCCTCTGATAAAGATATTACAGTAATCCCAAGGAAAGACTGGCCATGTAGTAACAGTCTTACCACTCTAGTAAATTTGGGCATACTAGGTAATAACTACCATGCTATCATTACTGTTACTTTCTGGTTAAGAATCCAGTCTTTAGGTGTAGTTTCGGTTCTCCCCCCAATACAAAACAGAGGGAAAACTCTTAGGACACCACTTGTGCCATAACACATTTATGCTGAGAAGTCAGTAGAAGAATTTTATAGGAGCACTGTTTGTGGCTGTTTGCAACCTAATAAGCAGTAATTTCAAAAAGCTACTTTTCTCTTTAATATCATATAACTTATTAACAAAGAAAAGTTTTAGACATTAATCTGGTTTCAAATTCAATAGAATATAATGGAACTTTTGACTGTGCATCAGCCAAGAGGAACAAGGAAGATTACATGGTGAGCTGAACTCAAATACGTCAATATGTTTTGGAATGTTAAATACTTAATTTACACAATATATCATCATTAGTTGTCTAATCTTTAAAGTTACATCTGAAGGAAGAAAAAGGATTTCTCCCCATGGCTGGCTGGCCAAGGATTGTCTTTCTGTCTAATACACTGAGGATCAAAAATTTAAGAAACATTAGTTCACCGAATGCTATCAGTGTGTTCAAAACCATCCAGGTCTTTGAGAGCTAACAGAACAGATGTTACAATGCTTCCCACAAACAACATAGCAAAGTGAATATACTTCAAATGTAGCTTGACTTGAACTGGTATAACGTGTATTAAAATCATGCTAGTAATCTTAAAAGCAAAACCATAAAATGGTTGAACTGTACTGGTAACAGTGACATAGACTGTCTTCAAATTCATCTGTTGAGCAGACTCTCAAAAGTACTCCAGGAAATGTAGGTGTTGGTCTTCAGTGCTGGGTGTTGTTGCAGGTATCAGTATCTTGGGTTATATTCTTAAATTACCTTGATCCAGAATGTGAAATAATAATATACTCCCTCCAGCTATAACTGTTACCTGTAATTAGATTCCACCTAACCTTCCATGATTACATAAACTAGGAATCATCAATCTGCCCCTTTGCTGGACACTTGTGTGTTTCTTTTTTCCCCAAAATAGTCACTGTGCAATTCCTTATACAGGGAGGAGGAATTTAGTATTCATCATGTTAGAATGATTCACAGGAGAGAAAAAGGAATAATTACAGGCAAATCTGAAAGATCACTTTCCACTAAATCTCATGATTCAAGGACTTTCTGAATGGCTAGTTTCCAGAACAGAAGTAGGCAAAGAAACCCATATAAAAATTCCAATCTAAGTGGTAAGTAAAATACACGTGAAAACAAGAGGCCAGATCAAAAAAAGACAGTCCGTAATTAGATCCCAAGTCTGTCAGTTTTTCAATTGCTAAAAAACTCGTTTTAAGTCAACTCACAAAATTCAACCACAGATACATGGTTTATCTCTAGTCTTTTCCTGCTCTTCCATCTCCATTGCATATTTACTTTAGTTTGCACATGAATATCCTGCTAGGACAGTTCTGCCTAAGCTGCTTTGTGTACTCTTCTTTCTTAATGACAGAAAAAAGATTTGGATTATTTTATACCCCTTCCCTTTGTTAATAATTTCCTCATTGATCTGGGGCGGGGGAAGGAAGGAATGTAGAGTCAAAACTAAAGTCAAAAGATTACTAGCAAGTTCACCATTGATTCAATTATGGAAAACAAAAATTTTAAAAAAAGGAAAAATCATCTTAGCAGGTAACAAGTAACATTCTGAACAACCTGAAAATTCGGCTTCTTACCTGTTTAAAATATTGCCCATTTTTTCTCATACGTTTGTAATGGACTCGTATTTTTCCACAAATTAAAATTATTACACAGCCTCTTCTACTCTAAAATGGGAGGAGAGAAAAGAATGTAACTTCAAAGGTGTTTTTTTCCTATTTGTTTTTCCTTAAGACTATAATTTCACTGTACACATAATTTTAGTGGATGTTGGCTGTTCACTTAAATGCACAAGATCTACCAGGCAGCAGCTCATCTCCACAATTTGAAACAAACTGACATATTTGGGGCATGAACTCCACAGATGCTGAAACAAACTCCCATATGAGGGTTTCAGAGGGAAATAACTTAGGAGAGGTAGAAAGAGGAATAATTGATAGGGAAGCAGAATATTCTGTTTTAAAAGGACAAAAGAACTAGAGACTTACTGTACAGTGAACATCAGTTTAAGAAAGAAGTAACAATGTCTTCAATTTGAGCCACTTCATATCATATATATTTAATTTAAAAGGACCACGGACATGATGAATAGAAGAATTTGTTGCAAACATCTGCATTCTACTTTAACCCAAAAAGTAAACTAGAATTCAGTAGCACCTTATCTTTCATACAATATTCCAAATGCAGTTCATTATTTTGCAAACATTTCACTTTTTGTTCATGCTAGTGGTTCTTCAGTGGTACATCGCCTTGTAGTCTTAATGAAAAACACCATTTAAATTTAGTATAATATCTAGTACTAAGCTCCACATAGGAAGGAGTTCAGTAATTCCTCCATTCACTTGAGTTGAGAAACATCTGCTAATATGGATGTTAATCACACTAAGACAGACAGTAACCAAACCTCCAATCTTCACAATGGAGGGGAATATAAGCAAAATAAATTTCCAGATCACAGGATATTCTGAGTTGAAAGAGACCACAAAGATCATCAAGTCCAACTCTTAAATGAATCGTGCATCTGGGAACTGAACCCCCAGCTCTGGCATTATCAGTCAACTGAGCCCATCTCAGGATCATTAAAAGGTTCTTGAAACAACAAGAGTTTTATGCTAACCAAATGTGTCAGCTGACCTGGATCTTCTGTTCAAGCTAACCTTGAGATGCAAAAAAAAAAAAACCTTAAAATTTTTTGTATTAGCAGCCAACCCTGTGTGACAGTGAACTCCAGAAATGCCATTATCCTTCTGTTCACCAAAAGGCTTCTGGTTTTAAGAAAAAACTTGCACAATTTATTCTTATTTTCAGTTGTCTGGTATAGACAGCCACACTAATCCTTGCTAGCAGACTAATGTGAAAGCTCTTTCTCCTTCTCTCGTCACAAAGAGAAGAAATCTGATCCATCATTCAAATGAATTCTCACCCTGATAGAAGCAAAACGAGATCAAGAGCTAAGGAAGCTGGGCAAACCACTTACACAAAAAAGATCGTGAAAGGATATGTTTACCCATTTTGACCTCTGCATGTCTAAACTGAGTCTTTTAGTTCTGGAAATATCACTTTTGGTGTCAGTGGTATATATCTGAAGTTTAATACTGAGCTGCCGGTCAATTTCCATTAGCAGTAAGCAAGCCAACGTTAAATACATTGTAACACTTAACAGAGTGTTATGCCTAGATCAGTTTCTTCATCATAAACCTCCTGCATATTTGAGCTTTTCAAAAGGCAGTTTTAAGATCAATGACTGAACAAACACTGATGCACAAGGTACTACTAGCTTAAGGGTTTAGCATTTAACCATTTAAAAAGATGCTTGATATAGGCCTGATAAATTTTGGTGCATTTTTTTCTGTTCTAGTTTCCTTGAAAACTCTAGAAATACTGAATCAAGAGAGCTATGTAAAGAAACAATAGTAAACACTAATCTATAAAGTTTACACTCTATTGTAAAAATAGAATATGACCTTCCAGTTGACTGGAGGTTTCCATATTCCATTCAGAAATGGTATTATGTGCTTCTTTATATTTGACCCCAAACAACACAAATTCTTGCGTTTATCCTGCAGTCTTACGATCAGCTGAAAGCAACGGCTTCTCTTATTTTTTTCTATGCTTAATATCTGCCTAGAATTTGTTAACATTAATACCTTCCATTAATACTAATACATCAACAAGCTCAGTATGTCATTAAAATGACAGGACAGCACACCCTATGTTAATATTGTGTATTTCAGGAAAGTGTTTATCTGCTCTGATTTCTTGCAAAAGCTATAACCAGTCCCTTCAAATGTATTTTCTACTCAAGAAAATCCAAACAGAATGCCAGCTCTTAAAACTAACAGGCACTCAGCTGGATTACCCACTTTTCTTCCTCAAGTATTACAAGAATTACAGCAAGATGATTTTTTATTTTTGTATCCTGAGACCACTGAATACAATTGATGCAATGTATGAGTTCAGTAGAACACCACTATTTGACCAAGCAGGTGATTTTAACTCTGCAGAAGCTTTGTAAACACTTGAAGGAGATTTCATTTTACATCTGTCTGGTACCTTAGCATCAGTGTTTTGACCCTATGAGTACTAACACAGTAGACTTTGCCAAGGCAGTGATAACTTAAAGTGAAAAGAACACTTGTAACAAAGAGATTCAGAATTAAAAAACTGAACAGTTTACCACGGATAATTGTTTGTGGATCTTTAATACCTTCTCCAGCACTCTTTGCTAAATGTTGGGTTTGCCCTGGATACATCTCGAATTGTTCTAACAGTACTCCTAAGAACACCAGTAAGTACCTACAGACACAAACTCAGAGTATTTAATGTTTCACAAGGTACATCCCTTTATTATTGAAATCACAAAAACATGATTTTGTACAGGAATGTTTAAGTGAACATTAATCAATGCAATTAAATTTGTTTCATAAAGATCAGGTAAACATACTACAGAACATTGTGTTGTAAAGAACAAAAATATCAGCTTTCTGGCCTTGCAGTGCACATTTTAGTGCAAGTATTAAGACACAATAGTGTTCAATTCAGCAATGTATTGCAGAACATCATGCCACAGTCCACTTCAAAGAGGGTCAGGACATGCAGCTTGTTAATAAAATGCTGTGGTATATAAAAAAAGCCACATGTTAATTCATAAAATATATAGTGGTTTATTTGGATGATTTAAAGTGATTTCACTGTGGAATTTACTTTTATCCAGGACAAACATCCAGAGTGTCTTGTCATTTGGAATATTCTTCTTTTAGGCAATGGCTTTGGCTTCAGGTAGGAATGCCTCCCAGTATTTTATTAGCTTGAAGAGAAAGGAAAATCACTCATTAAGTACTACATATTGAAAAACACAACACATACCTACCTACTCTTGCAGTAAACTTGCCTCCATGAGACAAGGTAAGAACATAGGTACTTATTCATTCATATTTTTACATAGTGCAAGAAAAAACGCAAGTTATAAATACACAAATCTGCTCATAGCTATAGATTTGCTGCCACGTATTAAACACAATGCTATATACTACAACTACACTGGGTTTTTTTTAAAGATCAGTCACTTATTTTTACCTCTAGAGATACTGGTTTTTGAGTTTTTTTAATTAAACAAAACTGGAGGCTTATATTCCTGCAATGAACAGAAGAAAGAGCCCAGACTTCTTCTAGTAAGAAGGCCTACTTATCAGACATGGGAGCCTATTTTAAAGCTTTCCAATATTCAACAGTATTTTGTACTTTTTAAAAAGAGCAATAAACATTTAAGAATCCAAGTCTCTTCAGCAAGTGTAAGTACATACTGATTACAATTTACTCCAATCTCTAAGTGAAAGTACTAATTCAGTTTGAGAAGATGACAAGACCCTCTGCTTGCCCATATCCCTAAGGGAGCTTCTCCATTGCTTCCCTGGATTACAGTTGTGCAAGGGCTGGGAAACTGCAGTCATCACGTCATTCACCAATACAGTAGAGACTAGTAGCTCTTAATGTTTTAAAAACTCCTGTGCTTAAAGCCTATCTTTTTCTAACTAACCTTATACAGAGTGTATTAATTATTAACTTGTACAAAGCTTAAAATTTATCTTACCTGCTGTTGTGTTTGCACTAACGACTCTAAGTACTCGATAATAACAGTTTTAAAGTCTTTCACTCGTTCCTTCTGTTAATAAATAAATTATGGCATATTAATTTCTTAACTAATTTTACATGTAATGTCAATATTATCTACAGTAGAACTGTCATTTATTTGGACAAAATTATACATGCCTCAAATCTTCCCACTTCCTTGCGAATGGTTTTGGAGATCTGTTCAAAATCTTTTTCCCCTTGCTGAACTTTTGTCTCCCACTGGCAAAGGAAAGACATACAGAGGTAAGATTTTGTGTTGTCCATTCAGTCTACCAGTATCTGAACTTTTTAAGCACATTGATAGTCACTTAAGAGCTAAAAGAACCTATTTGATTCTTTTAGCCTATTTAAAAGAAAATCTTACAATAACAATTTCAAATTTGTGTTATAGGATGTCATTAGTTACAACAAAGGTATCTTTAAGGCAATGCTATCTGTAGATAAAATGCAAAAATATCTTAGCAATGCTATTAAGAACATTTAATAACATTTTTAAAATATTCTTTAGAAAACAAAAGGGATCTCAAAGGCTTTACTTGCTATTCCATTTACAAAGTTCATACAAAGGAACCTAAACCTTTCCAATCAAGCTTGGAAGTGTCTCAAGTTAGCTCCCCATACTTTCCTAGCTCCAGAAGAGATGAGTAAATCTTCATCTCTGCCTCTGGTCAAGCATATGATTATCTCTATCATATTTCTGTTGCAAATGACAAGCTACTGAGGATGTGTTTATTTGCTGTCCAAAGCACAAGCCTTCTCTGTCAGTGGCAACTGTTTTCATGGAAAGCTGGAGTAGAAAAATTACTGCAGGTAAGAAGATCACTAGAGGAAAATTCAGAGGAAGAGATGTTTCTTATGGGGTTTTGCCATATTGGGAGCATTGCATCCACGTAACAATATATGACACTAGGTTGTTTCTCCTTAGTTTCTGTAAAAAGACATCCAGCTAGACAAGAAGGGATCATCAGCATCTACATTGCCCTGTAACTGCTTTTACACACCTATTACATCGTTAAATTTAAGCTAGTTGTGCAGATAAACTGAGAGCCCCACAGCAGGTTAGCAGTTCTCTGAAATGCAACTGCATCTGTTCGTCTCAACATATTAACTGAGTCAAGAGAACAAATACATTCAGTAACATTTATCTTTCTCAGAAAAAGGCAGCAGGGAAGCAATGTGCTTCCATGTAGCATGTTCCTGTTAGCAATCCAGTGGCGCTACTTACTCACAAAAGCATTTTGTGATGCAGTGTCAAGTTTCTACTGTGATATGAGATAAACATCTCTATGTTCCAATGAACATCTCTGTATTTATATTTTTAGTATGTATTTATTCACAGTCCCCTTACTGCCCTTTTAGATACGCATTATGAAGCCATTTAGTAAGTCATAATAGTATCTTCTTCATGGAAGATCAGCCTGAGGAGTTAGCTAGTAACTGCAATAGTATGAAACACAGCTAAGGAAAAGTAGATTAAGGTTACCTGTGCCTTCATACCATGTCAAACAAAGGTGCCTGTGATTTCTGTGAAAGCTTCTACAGACCTATTGAATTCAACATTTCAGTTTCATCATGCCCAAATCCCAGGTCCTGTGGGAATTATCACTGGGTAACAGTTTGCCATTTTATAGTATCTGACAAGGAGAAATTTCTCATTCAATAAGGTATCTCTAGGACTGTCCTTTGTCCCTTTATCCACAAAAAACAACCGAGTCATGGATGATGCTCAAGCTGCTTACGCTTCCACTCTGCAATTCCTCTGCCAGAGGGTCCACTATTACAGAACTCAGCAACTCTGAACACATTTCAGTGGTAGTGAGAACTTTCAATTGGCTCACTTAAACTGTGGGTTTACTAAAAACCTTCTCTAAGTATCCAATAAAGTAGGAAAAATAATTCCTTCAGAAAAAAAAATTATTTTAATATTGGGACTAGGAAAGGATCACTATCTCCCACAACTCCCAGTAACCAGGAAATTGATTGTGAATGGATGGGTGACATCAGGAGAAGCAATCAACAAGAATGTAGTCACACAACAGTAACAGTAGGTTTTCTCAGTAAACAAAGGACTTTTTTTAAGGAAAAGAAAATCAGGTTAATGAGTAATTTCAATCCTGTATGTGAAATATATCAAAGGGCAAAAAGAACAAAGGAGCATGTGGTTAAGTGACCAATGAGGAAGCCAAACAAAGCAACTGTGTAAAAGAGCTTGAAATCTGCAATAACGTTCTTCCATTATTTAATGGGAGAGCACTAGAGCATACTTAGAATGCATTAGTGTTAAATAATTAAGTTGTCCTACCTCTTCAATTTCCTTAGTGAAGCATGATAGAAAAAGTGTATAAATTATGACACTTCAACATGTTAGATTTATTTTTACTGAAATTACACCATATATACATGCACATATATATGGGCAGAAAAGCTGCATATTTAAGCAAAACATGGCAATAGTTCTCTATTAGTTGTTTTTGCTGGATTTACCCAAGTCATCTTAGCTTTAGAAACCAAGAGATGCTCCTCTGACTATCCAAGTGAGCTGTTAACAGTTAAAAGCATTAACTTGTCCATGTTCCCACCCTCCCATCTCCCAGACTCTGTAGAGACAGTATTAACCATCTTACAGATCTTACAATGAGTAAAAATTGCACACATTTAGTGTTTTAAGTAAATTCCTTTTAACAATTTCAGTAAATATGGGAAACAGCAAGTAAGTGATTTGTAAACAAAAATGGTATAAAGCAGCATTAATGCAGAATGAATGAGCCAATGCAGAAAGTCTGACCTCCAAAATAATGCTTGATAACATTACCTCTTTTATCTCATCTTTAGCTTGCTGTAATTTATCAGGTTTGTTGGCAAGTTGGAGCTTTGCTTCAGCTTCACGTTTTTTTTGTAAAGTGACCTGAGCATCTTGCCACTTCTGCCAGCATTTCATTCGATGGTCAAACACACCCTGTGAGAACAGACAAATTTATTAAACAACTGGAATTGTCAGAGCTGTCTAAATTCTCCGTAGGAAAAAAATAATTCCAGGATAAAGCTGGAACAAGTAGTATATTCCAGTAAACCTTAGTGTGTCTACCACATATTTCACTTCACTTGACATCATGCTTGCACAGCTCAGTATCTTCCACAAATAACAGGCTATTCAAGAACACTTTTCAGAGCAGACACTTCAGTGCTCCAAATCATTTTATGTCCCTCATTCTATCAAAACACTACCAAAACAACCACTGTGAAGTGCCCTATTATGCAGACAATTCTCTAAATGCAGATACTAGCAAACTGTTCATGCATATGGATTACATGTATTTTCAGCAACACGTTTGTATTAGCAATGGACTAAGGCAGCAGAAGTAAAGTACACAGAGCAAAAAAAAAAAAAGAAAAGAAAAAATAAAAGAGAAACAAAGTAAAAAGAAAAATAAATACTTCCAACAACCTGGCAAGTTCAAAGGTATTTCTGGACGGAATTCACAGATACCTGTTCTCATGTCTAAACCTAATCATGCTGTGCAGCATAGCTTACATTTAAATTGAATATTTTCTTTAATGAGATGTAGATCCACAAATTGAGTTTTTTTTCTTATTTAAACACATTACTGGCTATCTACCAAATACAGAATACCAAATTATGTTCTTCAACGTTCATGTATGCTTACTGTAACAGTAAGTAATTGGAAATAAACAGGTGCAGTATGCTTAGACACAGTAGAGTACAGTATCCCCAAATACTGTACACAATCAGTATTGCTCAAAGTAGATTTGCATTTTCTGTGGATCTTACCACTCCATTCACATTTTTGATCACAGCCATTTTTATCATTGGAATAACTTATGAATGCTTTCACTTTACTCTGCTAGAACATCAGGGAAAAACTTAATTGTGTTACATGAGCAAATGCACACATTCATTTACCCTAAACCTATAAGCTGAGCAATGTGACTTTAAACACTACATCGGTATTTTTCCTAGTAGTACTCACTTTTACTGCAGCAATCAGACGAATGTAATCACCAAGCAGTTCTGAGAACACATAGAAATCAGCAAAAGCTTGTTCTTGATGCAATTGATCTATCTTTTCCTCAACCTCTGCAAGCTGAGACAAAGCTCTAGATAGAGCAGTGTGGTCCTCCGAGTTCCCTAACATGGCAGCACTTTTAGCAAAGGCAGCGGTGTTGGCTGAAAGCTCTGAAACACAGAAATAACGTTCAGCACAACATAGTTAATTTGTTATATTACTCTGCAGCATAAATCAGTGGAGTAGAGGTTTAACTTCACCAACTGAAAAAAAGAAGCTGAAGATCACGGTAAGATAGACAAGGACATCACAATGAAACCACATTTAGGAGAAAGACTCCTGTGCAAAAAATTCTCGATCAGTAAATGCTTTGCCAAGTCTGTTAATATCATGCTTACTCTGTCTAGCAAAAGACATGAAAAAAAAGTCACTTCAGTATTATCCAATCGCCTACTTCAGAGAAAATGCAAACCTACAAAACAAAAGCCAAGTCACGTACAAAGCAAATTCAAAACAATTTTAACAGTTTTACAGCACAGTTTTTCCTTTAGTTCAGAATGGAAAAAAAGCAACCCTTTCACAAAACCACCACTCCCATGAGTGGAATTTATTTCTGTTGGGCTATTTTATTGACTTTAAGTAACTTTTATGTGTGCATACTGTAATGTATTGTCACATTCTGATATGCCTTAAATTAAAAAAAAACAACCAAACCTCACATATAAGCATCTGTGAAAGTGAAGTTTTGAGCTTATTTATTAACAAATACTAGTGCAATTGTCTCAAATCCTGTACAAAGTTTAGTTCCATAAAGGACCTTTGAACAAAAGTGTAGTCCAAATTACTTCAGGTTAGTTTGCAACACTGCTGCTCCTGCAGAACCATCATAACACCAGAAATGACTGCAGAAGGAAACTGCCTTCAGATATTTAAAACCTTTACAATTTAAACACAACTCTTACAAAAAAACCCAATGAATCAACACTTCTTCAAATCTCTAAAGTGTCAAATCAACTGTAAATAAAGATTTCCATTTTCCATTACTTGTAAAATACTCCTTTAACCTTGAGGTGGCTAAAGATATTTTTACTGCAGAGAATAATTCTTGATTAGAATTATGAGAAAGCAACTTATGACATTTTCAAGTACTTTTGGAAACGCTCAAAGGTGACACCATATTTGAACATAATAAAACATTGTCAGAAAGCACACTTATGGTCTTCCTCAAGCTACAAATTCAAAATTGTAGTTTGTTTGGGGTTTTGTTTGGTTTGTTTTTTATTTTGTTTGGTTTTTTTAATAATCTGATGGAAATCCATCTTTGACAAAAAGCAGCACAGGTTATTACAATATAAACTTACAGGCTTTGCTTATATGTAAAATAAGCAAACAAAAAGCTGATACTCCGTGACTACTTATCTTCCCAGAAAAGCTTACCTTAACAGTAGCTTGAGGGTGTATCATTATTCAGACTAAATTAAGAATAACAAATTACTGTGCAAGCACTTAAACTCAGTTAACAGAGCAATACTGAAGCAAAAGACGTTTACATGGACTTATGCAGCCACTTTTTGTTCAGAAAGAAATTACTCTTGCCATGGGACCAAAAGATTAATTCTACTGTAGTAGAATCACTTGCTAGGTGTGGTAATGAAACTGTGCAAGGGAAAAAAAAATATGCTAAATCATTATAGTAACTCTAGGAATGACAGATACTCCGGTTGAATTTCAAAAAAAAAAGAACAGGTATACAAAAATACTAAAGCAGTTTAAAATAAAAGATACAATTAGAAAATTTTTGCACTAAAATACATTGTTTAACTATTTTAGTTAAGAGTTCTGATATACTGAGCTCTTGTTTAATCACCATTTCCTAAGGTTCATGTAGTCACGTAAAAGCAAAGTTACCTTTTCTGTGGCAGACTAATGCTTCAACACTGGCATGAAGCTTCCTAAGTTGCTGATCCAGATTCTCAAATTGCTGCTGTTTTTCTTCAAACCACTGACAAAAGATGAAAGAGTCAAGCATTACAAATTAGATTACCAACAACATTTCTGGTTCTAAAGAAGCAAATTATCCAGGTACTACCAGGGTGGTCAACTGATACAGCTAAGAATTCAAGCCAATAAGGAAATTAATAACTCATTTTCTAGTTCTACAGCTTTAAAATGCAATTGTTGAGGCTCATTAATTCATCTCATTATTCAAGCCGAAAAATCAGCTCTTACTGCATCCGATTCATTCATCTTGATTGTCATTTTGTTGACAGCGTCGGCAGCCTTGTTCACCATCCTCAATATTCCTGCTCCACTCAGAGCCTGGGTGTTAACCGCTCTCGGCAGCTGGAATTGAATGACAAATAAGGGCAAAGAGACTGGTTAAAAGGATGGAGGTTTAACTGGGCACAAGGGGGAAAGAAAAGGATATAGTGTTTTCTTTACTCCTATGTGTTTCAATATAGTGGAATCTAATTTCTCAAATTTACTACTTTTACATTCTCAAGAGGAAAACTTAAAAATATAGACTATTTACTTTTCTTCTACATCTTAACATTTAAATGGAACAAACAAACCACTTGTCCAAAGCTGTTATGAACTAGCCAAAGGTCCTAAAAGGCCACCTATATGCTACAATGAACAAACTGCCACTACAGGAACAGAAAAGCTTATATTTACAACAAATTAGACAAAGGAAATTCTGTGACATGTGTAATTGTAATGCAAGACATGCACTGCATGCTGATAATAAAAGGTTGATGACTTTTTGCTTTTCAATATAAGGCTATAAACGTACCTCAAGTATCAAGAGAACACGCTATCTGCTTAGGTACTGAGAAACCCTCTGAGTTAAATTAACAAACTTTAAATTTAATTGATGTTATTATTCAGGCTAGATTGAATATGCTATACAAGGTGGCCCCTATGTCAGACCATCTACCCTTCATGTGATGTTTTGTCTGTCAGCAGCATTGACAAACCCACTGTAAATTATCTATTGATGCTTTTGTCAGTAGGGAGGCCTCTGTGACTTATTAGTATAACTAAGATACTGACATTAGCCAAAACACAGTTCAGTATTAGAGTGAAACTACTATGTACATTTTAAAAGAGATATTATGTATCTTTAACAATATAGTTAATATTGTGAAAGCTACCAGATTAATAGTACAGGTGACTGAAATCCTTAGTCACAAAACTCCTAGCCTGGCCAGCAGCACTGCCAGCATTTTCACATTATCCTACCAATACACCTCAAGCTGAACTCCGAAAGGCAGGTGAGCTGCTTCCAAGCCAGTTTAATTTTAGACCTTACTTAACAATCAGTAACATCAGAACTGAAAAGACCAACTCGCTTGAGAAGTCACTGTACAGCAAATAGCTTTTTGTCACTGCTACTCTAAGTTTTACCACAGCCTGAGGCACATCATTACCTAAGTAGCCTTCTGTCCCATGGAGGGTATGGTCCAACTGGATTTCATATTAATTTAGGGGATTAGGTCTCAATACAAAGTGAATATATTGCTTGCTAGGTAGAAACAAATAAGAGAAGTTAAAAGAACATAAATACCTCAGAACTTTCCAAGAATTGTCTCAAATCTGGATCCTGTAGTAAGGTTGGGTGCTTTACTGTTCGTTGTAGATACCTATGATTTTAAAAATTCAAATATCAGGCAATGGAACAGATGTAATGTGCCTGACTGAAAATAATGCAGTACCATGCACTCCATACCACAACATAATATACTAAAGGCTGGGCAGTGTTTCACAACACAGTTTGTTTACACCAGAAACTCCTTAAGGTGGGGCCTGCCATATCTTTATGTTGCACAGTGGTAAAATAATATACTTCTTATTTTAAACAGCTGAGTGAAGACCTACTCCTTTATTAACCAGTTTATGCCATAAAAAGATGACCTTGTTTAAACATTTTTGTACAGTGCAGTGGAAAGGCTTTTTGTTACAGGTAATTCTGGCAGATTTATTTTAGAATTACAGGAAATCTTGGACAAGTGAGTTGATTATGATCTAGGTATAAACTATTTATATGCTGAATAGACTACAGTCTTCAATCCATTTAGTTCTAAAAGACTTGTGTACACATAAGTAAAATTCAATGCACCTCCTTCCCTTTTTTCTTTTCGAGCACTTCTGCTTAGATCTCAAGTGTAGTTTTTTATTCACCCTCCATTACATGTGACCACCAGATCCTTATTTTTTTTTCCTAAAGAAAGTAAGGATTGTAGTAAAACTATTTTACACATTAGACTGTTTAACTTTTTTCCTTGTTCCATACTCTGTATGAAGTACAAGTTAACATTAATGTGGCAGTATGCCAGGGATAGGACCCTTCCCTGACAAAGATACTTGAACAGTATCAGCTGTGTATCAGTGCTGGGTGACAGAGATCCAATATCTCTTATGCCAAAATTCAGCAAGTCACATCAATGTCATCAATGCACGTCATCAGAAGCCCATTTTACTTTACTGAAGGTCTCTTCATCCACCTTCCTGCCCAACAGCTGATTTGCTATGGAACAAATACACTGCTGTAAGTGCCTTAATTCCTTCAACCCAAAATGTCTACAGAAGCTGATAATGGTAGTTTTACTTACTGAATCTCTGCAATCTTAATTTTAAGTCTGAAACAAGTTAGCTATAATCATTTTTATGAATAAGGCTACACTTCCTGTTACTTATGGGAATTTTCAATTTCTACACAAAAATTTGACAGCTGTATACAGTTCCCAGAATCCATTTAAGTACAGCTCACTAGTGTTGCAATTACAGAACCCATATAGTATATTACGAGTAATTCTGAGCCTAAAAAAATTTTAGTTAGATACAGACATTACCTTTCTAGAGCTGCTCTTCTTTTCTCTACAAATTCAGTAGATGAAGAATCTTCTTTGCCTACTTTAACCTTGGTCATGCCTTGAAGGAAATGGCATCATATTGATTTTATCACAGATAAATCATTAACATAACTGATGTGATTAGAATATAAGGCTCACCTAAATTTACATATTTAAATCAAATTACAATGAAAAACACTACATAGGAACATAAAAAATCCACACTGCATGCTGCATGGTTTTGTGGAAGTAGTTTTGTGAAATACTCAATTTCCTGTGACATATTAATCATGGCTAATAGGTAAGTAAAACTAGGTGAATTTGCATTTATGAAAACCATCTAAATGCTGATCAGAGTCTTACTGGCAACTCATGTCCAGAAAAAGAAAACAGCCATATAAAGCAAAATAGAAAAATGTCCTCAGGTTATAAGCCTTTTCACTGGTAAGCTTATTACCATTATTTTCATTCTACTAGTTTTCTTTTATGTTTTAAAACTAACAGTTATTTAATTCACTACAGCAAACTAACAGGTTCTGAAAATTCTGAACTGAACTGAATGGAGAATAAAATCAGCAGAATAAAATGTATGCAGCCTTACAGTGCTTCTTCCTCTCACCAAGACAACAGTGGTACCCAGTTATCGATGTGTCATGGCATAGGAAACACATTCAATCTCAGCAACAGAAGAACTCTAAAACAGTCAGACTGAAGACACTATTTTTCATGCTAAAGGCCTAAATTCAGGGAGTTTAGCAACCTCAGTCCCATCAAAAATACCATGAAACACTGGACATCAATAATTATTCTCACTTCCTAAAAAACAGGAAAGGTATTTTATTATACAGTCCAGACATCAGATTCCTAGCTGTAGTACATTTCTTATCTATTACTTTTGTGTTTCTTCAGCTAAAAGTTCTGAGATTCTGACTGTGTGCTCACTGATCTGTCAGGTCAACAGTTCCCAGAGTTCCTCTCCCTTCTGGCCTTAGCAGTTTCACACAGTAACCCCTGGAGGAGAAAAGCAGCAAAGCCTTATAGAAATAAGAAGGAACCCTTAACCTCTCAGTGAAGCCTTAGTTTTTCCCTTCTCTGCAACATGATGAAAATAAATCTGATAAAGATTTTTTTCAAAAGTATTCTAAGAGCATAATGTAACTAAATCCATAGATTTGTCTGGAAAATTGAGTATGTCTTCAAATACACGGATTAAAGTATTCAAGGAAAGTTGAGGTAATTCATATGCCTCATCTTTTTACATAGCAGTATTACTATACTTTAATATTCTACTGCAGAAAGAAGGAAATGCTGTCGTTTAATATAAAAGAGCCTTCATAGTTGAAGTTTGAACAGACGTTCATAGGGAAAAACTGAATACACAACCAAATGACCCATAGGATGAATCCCTATCCTGTGACAATGACAGTTACTTCTGAATACCTTGCCAGACTTCTTTCTCGGCTAATACAAGCCTATCTAAATGCAAGTGTAAAGACTCTTTCTGTAGACCAAGCACTCTTCTAACCCTTCACAGGAAAACATCCATGACATAACAGATTATTTTCTTTAAAAATAAAAACATTATTTTCATACACACTTATGTAAGCAGTGAGGTACCTTGATGAATGTCCAATTCTAGTTCACCACTGACTCATTTTTATCCTTTTGTTCCACAGTCAGTAATTGATGAGTAGAATTTGTAGCTAAGATCTAAAATTCCAGCACCTACCACTCATCACAATAAAACTGGAGCTTAAAACTCCAGGTGTTACCAACAGTGTAACAGAATGAACAGACCAGGGACTTTTTTACAACACACACTGCGTAAAACTGAATGTATGACATTATGTACTAAGACTTTAAACATAAACATGCGTAATGTAAAGACTATGTCATCTTACTTTCAGCAGTTTTGTCAGCTCTCTGCTTTGAGATGCATTATTTCAAAACAGCCTAGAATCAATTCCTTCTTTCCTCCAAAACTGGAAATGTACTGACCACATATTCTTGAACAGAACTAAGTAACACATACGAAGTTCAACTTTGAAGAGGGAGTTCCATGCTCTCTTGAAAATACTCTACAGAGTCTGAGTTTTCCCAATCTACCTGTAGCTTAAAGTCTCTATACAAGCCTTTGAAGTGCCAGCCAGCGCTTGCTTGCACTGCATTAAGTCCCACCATTTTACAGCATTCCAGGTGTATCAATTTTTATGCTGGTTTTGTTCAAGTGGTAGCTGAAATCCAGTCTAAGCTGAATTTGACTGTGATGCAAGCACTACATTTTCATGTAAATGCACACTGTCATAAATGCCTTAAATGTTGTATCATCCAAAGGACTGATTAGAAGCCTCATTCCATTTCCATAAGCCCTGTTAGCATTTGGAATTAAACTTATTTTTGTTATATGAAAAACTGTTTATTACAGAATTACTATTACTTTCAAGAACTACCAAAAATTCATGTCAAATTTTCAGTCTCACAGGTTTAAAAACAGTGCTTTTCCACAGAAGTAAAATCATGAGTTTTCCAAGCCTTCTGCTGCCATCTACTCAGTCTGCCTACACCTACTTACACAAAAAACTGCTGCTCTGATTATCTTCCCAGACTAAACTACTGAAAAGGAAGTCCTGCCATTGCCTACATATCAAACAACATTCTAGGTTCAAAACACCTAGTTATATGAGTAACACAAACGTCTTTAACTGGCTTTACTATTTTAAATGTTCAGCTACTTTGAAAGAACTCCTACTTAGATATCACAAAACTGACGTTGTTTTAATGCATCAGGCATGCTTCTTAGCTCACAGAGAAAGGATCTGATCCTTTAAGGCATTCATGAAGACTAGCAATAGTCAAAAGTAGTTTTTTACATTAAAACCTTGCAAAATTTATGAGAGTTTTTGCACTCACCATGATCAAAAGAAACAAACAGAAGCATCAGAGATCTGGAGTATGTATGAAGTTCTACATATTGCAGGCAATTGATAACAGCTCAACTTAAAAATAAACTTTCTTTTAACATCCTTGTTTTGGTAGACTAATCAGCTTTTGAAGGGCAACAGCAAAGAAAGAACCATAGATAAGAAACACAAGGCCATGCATTAAGAGATATCCTTCCCATTATCAACACTAGCCTGAGTTCGGAAGAGGCCATTGCGTATCTTTCCAATTTAGCCTGAACTTTTTGAAAATACAGAACATGAAGAATATTTGGACCACCTGAGAAAAAGTAAGCAGCATTTATGCAGAAAAGCGATTTGTATTACTGTACTTAAGTGTCACCTTACTGGAACTGCACTTACCTACAATACTTTTTTCTGGAGCTGGAGGCACAATATAACCAATATGCATGTATTTGGTTGCTAATTTGCTGTGCAGGCCAAGAAAATCACTGAATCTTCTTTTAACAGAGAATTCATTTTTGTGGAATATTGAAAGCGATGTCTTAAAAAAAAAAATAAAATCGTTGTGAATTACTGATCCATCTCAGCTACAATACAAAGTATTCACAAACTTTTGTTGCACTACCTACCTTTGTTGTTACTCTGTATGCCATATAAGCATTCATGCCATCTCCTGTAACAAAATTAAAATGCTTATCCCAGGACAAGGTATTGTAATCCTGCAATACACTTTTTAGCCCAAAACATACATGAAATAGATTTCCATTTAGATACTAAAAACTGTGAAGGAAAAATAAAGAGGAAATCATGCTAAAATCTAAGAATAGTCTTCAAGGAATAAGACAGTCTACCGTCTGAATTTCTAAGCTCAAGGAACTTACCAACTTTCTCTGGGTCTGATACATTGATTTCTATATCAAACAAATCTCCATTTGCTTCCTCTTCAATCTAGGAAAAAGATACACAACATTTAACAAGGTAAGGGACATCCATATTATGTATGGGTACAAGGATAAGGATACAGAGGAAGGAGGAGAAAAAGTCAGTATGTTTGTATAATTATGGAACATTTACAGTCTCCAATGTTAATATACTTTCTAACACTGACTGTGACTGCAACCAAAGTTCATGTGGTGAACTTGGTAGTGCTAAGTTTACAATTGGACTCAATGATCTTAAAGGTCTTTTCCAAACTAAATGGCCCTGTGATTTCAGTTCTAAGCCCTACTGCAAAAGCTTTTAGTACAGCAGACTTAGGGGACTGTTCACTGTATCACCTACAATGCCAGCAGACACTGTTGTTCACAACCACTCTCATTTGCAATGCTTCTATGTGCCTCTAATCAAAGGACAGACACTGCTTTTCACTAACAGTATCTGTAGCACAAAAGCTTGGGAAGGGAAAAGCAACAGATCAAAAATTTTCTGATACTTGTCTGAGTTCTATTCTTCCAGAATTTCATGATCTTTCATGTACTATACCTAAGTTTGATAATAAGAGAGATCTTAAGAAATGCCATGGCAGAAGAGGGCAAAATCACAATCAAACGCCATCACGTGGTATCTGGGGAAGTAGGCACCATTAAGTCACAGGTAGGTCTTGTTAGCAAAGTTACTGTCTAGTAAGAGAATTCTCTAGAATGAATGGCATTCAGCAATGTCCATGCTTTGACTAGAACACCGAGTGTAAATAGCAACAGTAGTTAAGACTGCGATTACCTTCAGCTGTTTCTTAGCATGCAGGATGATGCTAAAAACTGCTTGTTCAACTTCCCCATTAGGAACAGCTTTAGAAATACAAGTTGAAACTGTAACATGCTAGTAAGTTATTTTACTTAATAGCATTTCTCATGTATCAAGCTCACAGCTTACTCCTACATACACTTTTAAAGTATCTATTCTGAAGGAACAGAACTTGCTCCTCACACTACGTATCTCCAATATAATCACCTCACTAGTGAATTCTTATGGTATTTTCATGAGTCAAATTCATACTAAACTTCTTTTGCAAAATAAACAGCAAGGTATGATGCCATGAGTCAACATTTAGGAACTGGCATTTTAAAACAAAATAAAACTTAAAAATCCAAATAAGACATTTCCATAGTTTGGAAGTTTACAGCTTACCTCTTCTCTGGATCTGTCAAAAATCACTGGGGCTGTCACGCTTTTTGATTCCATTCTGGGAGCTATTAATGTAGTAGGTGTTACAGGAGTGACTGCAGGAGTGGGCTCCGGTGAAAGTATTGGATCCCTCTCCGGACTGTCCAACGAAACTTCTTCTGTTGCTTCTAGATAAACATTTTGAGTTAGCAACGAATTTCCTGTGCAACACAGATGGATATGCATCACGAAGACAACAAATATGCACAATAAGGAATGATGATAAAATAAATAGCACCCATTTGTGCAGGATAATTTTTTTCAATGCATAGCTAAAACCAGATATGACATTTGGGCTTGGAGCGCACAGTGGGTTAAATTAAAATCAATACTGCCTGGGGGCTTTTTTGTATACTGTGGAGTAAAGAGTCTTTTAAAGTAGTCACAAACTACAAATAATTTATTTCTGTATGACATATAGTGAACACTAATTAATAGTTTTTACCACAGAAGCAGCTCTTTTTCATTACCTGTTTCACACTCTGAACAACAGCTGATTTAATCATATAGGCTGGTAACTAATCAGACTAAGCCATGTAAAAAATGAAGTTACACAACCATTAATACACCCCCACCCCTGCCAAAAACCCCACAAACTATAAACTAGCAATATTAGCTGGTGAGACATTTAGATTACCTTTAGTCTCTATCTCACTCTTTGGGGCTTAAAACAGCTAACTAGAAACTGACTACTTCCTTTAGACTATGGACAGTCCACCTACCTTTAAAGACAATGCAAACCCCCGCTCTACAGATCTCACTAACTTGTTTTGACCACTGGCAAAATACACATTTCCTGGGTATACAGAAGTTCCTGTTCTAGTTCAAATAAATGAACAATGCTGCGTGAGAACTAGACATGCATTTTCAAGTATTCCAGTTTCTTAAAAGATAACATGGACCACAGAACAGTCCTTTGATACCAAAACTGACTTTCCAATAGACCTCAAGTCCTTTCACAAACTAGGCTTCTGTGGATAGTACTTACCAAGCAGGTAAAAAGGCTCTAAACCAAAGCAGACACTGATTCTGGCTTGAGGCTGACAAAGTTTTCTGTCATCATTTTATTTTCGAGCATATCACAGAATTGCTGAGTTTGGAAAGGACTTCTGAAATCATCCAATCTAACATCTCTGTTCAAGCAGAGCTCTAGCTCTGGAGGCTAAACTGGACCACATCCAGATGAATTTTGAGCATCTCCAAGAAGAATCCTCCTCTTCCTTGGATAACCTCTGCCAGTGCTTGACCACCCTCACCAACAAGAAAAAAAAAAAACAAAAGCCAACACTACCCCTTCACTCCCACCAAAGACAAACAAAAACGTAAGATTTTTCCTGTGTATTATCTGGTTTTCAGTGTGTAGCCATTGCCTCCTGTCCTGTCAGGGGGCACTACCAAGAAGTCAGGCTCCCTTTTCTCCACTTCCTACAATACAGTATTTACACATACTATTGAATCCCCCCCACCCCAAGCCCCCACTCCAGGATGAACAGCACTAGCTTTCTCAATCTCAACTCTTACGCCGTACACTTTATGGCCTCAATCATTTTCATGGCCCTGCACTGCAGTCACTCCCATCTGTCCATGTCTCCCTTGTATTGGATAGCTCAGACCTGGACTCAGCACTCCAGCTGCGGCTTCAGCAGGGCTAAGCCAAGGGGAATGATCAATTCCCTCAACCTGCTGGCATTGCTTTTCCTAATTTCAAATGACACATTTTCATAGTATTTTCAAACTAAAGTTAAAAGCAAGTACCTCATTATATTCTCCATTTTTAATACGAACAAAGAATCTACAGCCTTTCTTTGAAAATATTTATTTTCGTAGCATTGCTTTATTCTTACAGCTAAATCTTAAAGAACATAAGCATCTGCTAATGTTTCCTTTCCTCAAATGCCACAGGAAGGACTTAATAAGAAATAAGACATCTTAATAAGAAATTTTACTTCAAAACTTAAGATCAGGTGAGAAGTCATGCTGAGGCTGTTGCAAAAGAGCTTTTAGATCGGCAGAACAGCAACATTTCAACAAGAAGATGCAGTTCTCTCCTTTGGTGGCTAACAGCATTCAACATATGTGTTACACAAATGAATATTTCACAGAAATATTTCTCAGAAAAATATGCACATACATATGTAACACAGTATATTTATACACGATAAAATGTAAAATATAAAATATTTATGAAATAAAGCAATTGCATTTCAGTTCTTCCTTTTTTCTATCACTAGCTATATTCCAGCACATTCAGGAAACAAACCATTAACCACCACTATACACTTCTCTGTATCTTCAAATTTTAGACACGTTTATAAAACAAGTCACTAAACAATTTAAAGCACATAGATTTCTCATTTTCATTAGCTGAGAATACAATCCTCTTACTGTAAAGTATAACTTCATGAAAAAACTGTGAATGTAATGTAACAAAGCAGCGCTGCTATCAGATGAAACAGAAGCACACTTCTTCTCCAGGACCCCTCTTTTTCAGTCTTGTATCCATATACCCATTAGTATCATAAAGTGATCTAAGTTGTGCATCAAATTAACTCCAAGCAGGATTAGCAAATTTTTATAGCTGCTGCCTACTGGTCTTTCTTTTTTGTTTTCCTGAAGGAACTTACCCAGAGAAAATAGTATCTGTTTGTTTGATAGCAGTAAGTCAGTTATTTTAGGAAGAAATGAGAATTTATGCCATTTTTCCTCTTGTTACCTCTCACCCCAGGTTTGGCATGCATCCAGATATTATACAAATCTAGAAGCATGAAATGGAAAAGATATGGAAGGGGATGATGGGACTGAGCTGGACAGGGAGAAAGTTATCACACTTTTTGTTTAAAACAAAAATATTCAATGATTCTGAAAGGAAAAAGAAGCATTAGCTTTATATGAAACAACAGGCTCTTACTTCTAGCTACTTTTTCCACCTCAGAACAGCAGTTTTGAAGCAGTACACAAGAAGATCTATTTCTCACACAATAGGTTTCTTCTGATGAACTCTGGCATTTATGCTTCTTACATATATCCCTTCACTTTGAGTAATCACATGACATGGTCTAGATCAAAAGGTTTTATTGATAATTCTTCTGCTTGTTTTGCAGGTGTGGTTTTTTCCCACACAGAAACATTAATTTGGTAGGCTTCAGAATAGAAACTATGGCACTTTCAGAAACATTTGCTTAATGTATTCGTTTTAGATCTTCACCTGAAAACTTAGCATGAAGTTGTGGTTTTGTGGTGCAGTTTATTGTTGGTTTTGGGTTTGAGAGGTTTTATGTGCTTGTGTGGATTTTGTTTGGTTTTTAAAATATTCAGTATCATTATTAGCATGAAAAATGAAATCTAGATGTCTTCTTTTCCAGGATAGTTCCCAAGAGCTTAAGTTCTCACTTAAAGAGGCAAGCAACTGCTCTGTCCAACTTTTGGGATGAAAACACTGAGATCCAACACTTTTATCAGCTATAGGAGTTACCAGAACATCTTAAGAATTCCCACCAATCTAATGCTGTAGACTGCTACACATAAATACATACTTTATAGTCCATAAGCAGTCTTTGTTAGGGATCACTGTCAAGTTGCTTAGCTCCAAAAGAACATGAAGGCATGTCATTCTGCTGTAGGAGACAACTACATATGCTTAATTAACATTCTACAGCCAACCACAAGTCTCCATCAACACTCAAGCACAGGGCTTAATCTCAGCATTAGACAGAGCTTGTTTCTTTATTTTTCACCAGCAGTTTTTGTGAAATATCATCTTAGAAAATGCAAGTTTGCAATTCCTCACTAACAGCTCACTTCAGCCACAAGTTATTTTTACTAGTCACACTTCTAAATGTCAGACCTTTAACATTCTGACATAGCTTGAATGATTAAATTGGCTTATTATCTTTGAAAGTTTGCCCATGTGAACATATAAATTTGGAAGTAAACTTACGCAGAAGCTGTTATGCAGAAGAGAGGGCAGGCTCTCTATTAAAAAAGGCTTCTCCATGCATAGTAATATTTCAGAGACTAAACTGAACTGAACTGACTGTAAGAGCTACTAAATCTAAGTCACAGCCCATTGTCCTTATTGTTGTATCAGAAGTACTAAGCATAACCTTAATGAGAACAGAAATAGTTTTAAAACAACAGTCAGACACTAATATGATCACCTTCTAACTTAAAAACTGTAGGTTCACATGCTTTTGTGCATTTATTTCTTGCAAAATAAAGCTAGAACTGAACAACCAGATTCTAAAAAGCAGTAAGGCATTTGCACAAACTCTTCATATCAGACACATTACATGACAACAGCCTGACAGACACCATCAGCTAGAAGCTTTTCTGTTCAGATGGGTCTGAAGTACATATCTTGTCTGGGTCAGAGAATTATCACTTCCTTTTCTGTCTCAAATCCCAATAAAAAAGCTTCAAGGCAAAAAAACCTGCCACAAAACCAAACAACACAAAACCCTACCAAACAAAAAAACAACCATCACCCCAGACCCCAACACAGTGACTTTTCCCCAGGACACAACAGCTAGACACTTCCATAACATGATCCATTCCCAAACACATTTCAGAGCTGAAAAAACAAAATAACAGTAATCTTTTACTGGACAGAGGAGAGGAAAAATTATAGTTTTCCACTTTTTTGAAGAAGGTGACAGAACACTGATAAAACTTCACCAGTGAGTTCACCATCTAGTGCTCTTCTATGAGCACCAGAGGCAGAAGGCACAGACAGCTATGCCCTCCACAGGCAGTCCATGGCATCTTTGTGCAGCTGTACACTGAACTTTGGGTCAACATTTTGGAAGACTAGCTCAACATCTACAATAGCAGGTTACTGACAACCAAGCTTTAAGATATAACTCCAAATTCCTCAAGATACACTTAATACTGTCTCATTTGGAGCACTGACCATTATGGTCTCTGCACGTAAGAGCTCTGCAAGATAAGATGAAGTAATTCTTCTGGCCAAATAATCAGCATAGTGACTTTTATTCTAAGGGTGAAACTTTTTAAGTGGGTTTCGCAAGACAGTTTGCTCTGTTACAGAACCAAAAACCACAACAAACCAGCAAAATTTACTCGACTCCTATGACAGCAGGAAAACTCATTTCTTTCATTCTGAAACCCTGTTTTAATAGTTTAGTTACGAGTTGCCAGAGACAAGGTAACGAGTATCTATATTGCACATATTATCCTGTAGGTGCCACAGAAACATAATAGCAAAGAGGTTTTAATCATAATCAAAAAAGCCTAAAAAATTTCCCCGGTTCTAGCCTGCATTAAAGCAGTAGAGAAAATTTGTACTGCTTCACCTCCTATTCCATTAGGCTGCAATATGAGACAAAACAATGGAAAAGTTTCATTAATAGCTACAGTAGCTACAATATCTACAATAGCTAGACAGGCATATCATCACATTTTTTACAAGTCTGAAAAACTGTAATTATTCCTGGCCCTGAAGAATGGCAATGTCTCCTTTCAGGAACCACAAACAGGATTTCCTTTACCCGGATTTTAAAGTGCCTAGTAATGCAATATGAAGGAACAACAGAAGTTACAAAGCTGTGGAGCTTCAATTTTTTTACTCTCCACTTAAGTGTTCCTATAAGCTGTGCCAAGTTAAGATTCTTTGGAATTTCAACACGTCAAAGAAAAACTCTGTCACACTCACTTTTAAATTAAATTCTGCTTTCCTAGAAAGCCAGACTAATGCAATCATGATGGAAGCAAGAAAATAAGTATCTCATCTTGCCTTTCTCACGCTGTTTCTATAGTGTCTAGCAAAATAGTCTCAAGAAAAAAAAAAAAAATTACACTTGTGAGTGCACAGCACTGGAACACAACAGAGACTAAGTTTTTCAGAATGTCATTTCAGAATGACAGTGACACAAAAAAGTTCATGACTAGGGTTCAACTGCATTATACAAACTTCTTGCGTAGAACAGGAAACTGTGAAAAATGTCATATTTTATCTCATGCTCCATAAATCACATTTGTTTTTTCCTCTATTTGAGAGTATTAGACTCACTCTGTGTTATAAACTGAACTTTAAAAGACCAGTCTCAGCTGAGGTAGACAGGCAGTGTTAGATGCCTTCAGTTCAGTGCTGCAAGCGTTTAAGAAAATGTCCTACGTGGCAAAACCCAAACTCATTAAATCAATTCTGTGTGTTATTCTCACAGCACTCATTTCAGTTGAAACAATCTGGCTGCAAACATTTGTTCCCTCTGTCTGACTCTCCTCAATATTTACTCCAGTCTCCCTTTTTCTTTTCTTAATATTATTCAAAGGAGAATTGGCTTTCTTAAAATATCCACTCCAGATGGGTCTATGGTTATAAAAAGCTGGCTTTATATACTGAAGCTAAATAACCAAATTACTGACTAGCACTAGAAAACTTCATTGCTAAAGCACTTATGGTCTTTGTAAGTTATAAGACAAAAAAACGCAGAAAAAAGTAGGATTACCCCTCTATTCTTTACACCGTTTTTCTCTTAAAACACTTTCAGAGAGGTACTAAACTAGTCAATACATTCTAATAGTGTCATGAACAAACAAGTTCAAATACATGGAAATACAAATTAAGAAAGTTTAGAACAAATGTAATGGGCATGTGTATATATGTATTTATACAAAATAACCCAGAACTAAAGGTTATAAAGTTTCTTTTGGAATGATTACATCAGGTAATCAATGAAGATGAGATGACTGTATTCAAAGCAGACTGTCAACTGACTCACTCAACATGAAGTAATAGGGAAAATGCTAGTATTGAGATGTAACATTCAGAACCATCTTATGCTCATAATAATATTCCAAATCTTATACCTCCTTTCTTGAATAGTTAATGTTCCTACAACTGTAATTGACAGCAACAATAACACACGTTAGGATAGCTGAAAACTAACACCAAAGTAGCAACTGATTTATGAAGCTTTAGAAATGTTCTGTCTATTAACAGATTACTTATCAGAACTTTCACATCTTTTTCTAAAGCATGCAATACTGCCAACTGTCAGAGACGCAACCATGCACTAGGACTGGTCCCACGCGCCAGTTTATTACCCTTCCATTAAAACAAGAGTATTAAGAAGGAAATACTTGCAATACAATCTGAATTATCTCTCTCTTTATAACTGGAAAAAAGACTGGGACAGCTTATGCATGATTATTAAGTAGAAAACAAGAAAGTAACTTAAGTCATGCATTTCCACACAAACAGATGTGAACATTTTGAATCACAAAATTATAAAGACTATTCTTACTGTCAGCAGAACATGTTAGTGACCAGCTAAACACTCCCACACTACACGCTGATAGTACACACCACTGAGAAACTTGTAAACAAACTTAACTAACAACATTTTTCACAAGAAAAAACCTGTACAACACTGTCAAACTACTTATAATGTTTCAATCCTCCCTCTCAGAAAAGCACATTTCTCTCAGTCCAAGGGTGAAAGGGTTTGTGCAGGCACACTAGAAGGAAATTGTCATTACCAGCAAAGAGGTCTTCTCTGTCACCATCCAGCATGATTTCTGCTGGCTTTGGACCATTGGAGTTTGTGCTGAGGTCTTCTGCAGGAAGGCTTGCTGGCTCTGGAGATGAAGGACTTGACTGGTTAAAAAAAAAAAAAACGTGAAATAATTAGAAGAGAACCAGTTGCCATGTGTCAGTATATAAGAAGTATTGCAACACTCTTTCATTGCAAAGAAGCAAAAGAAGATGTACAGAAAGGAAACCCTGTCAGCTATTTCCATTTCCCATTCCTAGCACAGCAACAATGAATAAAAGATATGAGCTAGTCAACAACTCTTTTAATTTCTTCGTTTCAGAGAAAAAAACAGCCAACAGTTTCTTCAAGTTTAATTAATGTGAAACAAAAGCTGCTACAGAATTATCTAGAACAAGTTTATTAGTAATGCCAAATGCAATTTGATTATTAGGTTTCTCCTAGAAAGGCTTGGATTTAAATCTGGATTTGTACATAGCCAAAAAGCAATAAAGAAATCTCCAAGTGCTCTATGACTGAAAAGAATGCATTAATGCCATCTAAAGAATTCAAGGCTGCTTGAAGCCGTAAGAAATTTTGATAGTTTTGCAACAGGATTACTGCCACAGAGGATCAGAGGATCACACTGTACTGTACATGGAAGCTGGGCTTGCCACAGACACAGTTTTTTAATTCCCTGAAGACTAGAACTTGCCGTGTTGAAGACACTCAGGAAAACAAAAGCAATAGTGAAGCTGGGCCACCAAATGAATAGCTTGCTTACAAAATAAATACACACATTAATTGAAGATCAGTGCTTCAGTTAGAAAAATGTTTCTTGAGTAAGTATCAACTGTGTTTACTGTTGTAGTACCAGAAAATTTGCAAAGCTCACATCTTGCAACTTCATCCAGAATAGCTAGCTAAGGAGTTTTCAACAACAGCATATTTATTCATGGATGCATGCATGTATTAAAAAGATACTAGATGATTAAGGCTATACTTCAATGAACACTGTAGACTAGAAAAGATTCAAAAAAAGACTGAAAAATATTTAAAAGTCACCGAAAAAGTCTGTCCAGACTGTATTTTCACATTCATAAATGTAACAGAGGCAAGAGTCCTTCTTTATAACTGGCTTTCTTCCTGCTTCCCCCCACTTTATGTACAGAGCACAAAGTCACAGGGTCTGGAATATCCCTTTGGTCAGTTGGGGTCACCTGTCCCAGCTGTGTCTCGTCCCAACCTCCCAGGCACCCCCAACTCCCTCACCAGGGTGGCAGCACTAACAGCAGAAAAGGCCTTGGCTCTGTGTGAGCCCTGCTCAGCAATAACAAAAACATCTCTATGTTATCAGCCCTGTGCTCAGCACAAATCCAAAACACAGTCTCATGCTAGCCACCACGAAGAAAATTAACTCTACCCCAGCCAAAATCAGCAGAACCAGATTTTGGTTGCAAAAACCAACTGATCCATTCAAAAAACAGAAGAGATCACATCTTCCCTTTGCCAAAAGCAGCTACTCACTGAAAAGCCCATGTACAACATGGAGAAGCCAGAAACAAACCAAAGTGATTAATAACAAAAAGAGCAGACTCTCAAACTCTTGGTTGGATATTGCCCTAGAGCCTGCAAAGAACATCAAAAAAGAAACACTTAGAAACTGTATGTAGGTAGCAGAGTTTATAATCTTGTACGGAACCAATTCACTAGTCACATGAACACTTCTCATCTCATATGAAACGAATGCCAAAATGACCCTACAGGGAACAGAGTGCTCTGGGATAATAAAGGTATATTTGTCCAGTCTGTGAAGACTCTATGAAGTATTATGAGGAGATAAAACTCCTTTAAGTTGTGTTACAAGATTTGCAATAATTTAGATTAAATTAGCTAGGAAATTCAAGAAAACCACAGCACTTGACATGCTTCAGTATTTTACAACTGATACTATATATGTGTTACACATAATAGCCAAAGGTTTCAAGCAATTTCACAACTCTGAAGTAGCATATTGCAGAAGAAATGATTTGTCTCTCCAGCCAGTGCTGTGTAGACACACAAGTTCAAGACCTTGTACTCCAACTAGAACAGAAGAGCATGGAAATGCTTGATTTCTCAGTGCCTGAGGTTCAAGAAGTTTAAAGTTTTATCAGTAAAAGCAGTTCTTCACTGAAGCATCATAGGTACTCATTCCAAACCAGTTTTGCTGCTATTCAGCTTTGAACAGCAATCCATTTACATTTTGATAGACTGGAGGTTTAGGACAGAGTGAGAGTCCCACACTGCCACAGAATGCACGTAGGTTTGTGCTTGTCAAGTCACTGCCATGAAAAACAGCTCTAATACAGCCAGTCATAGGGAACAAAAGCCTTCCTGAACCCTTATAGCACATCAGCAGAGAGCTTTCTGCTTTATCACCTAATTATGCTCTTGATTAATGAATGGTGGAACAAAGCCCTTGGAGAATGCTCACACCTTCAAGCTATACCCTCAGTCTATCTTCTCAATTTTATCAGAGGTAGCTATTTTGGTTACTAATGGTTATTTTTGACTATACCTGGCTTCTAATCACAAAACTATATTCTATCAGACACAAAATTCACTTTGAATACTTAGATCTGATCAATCCATGGCAAATATCTGCTTGCCTAAAGTTAAAAGTTAACCAAAGGTCAATACAGAGCTATTCCCACTTTAAAGAAAGAAACAGATTCCTCTAGGAATGGCTATAAACACATGCCACCAAGCCTCTTTCTGTTGCTGAGCTGGGAAAGATCCTGTACAGTGGAACTGTTAAAGAAAGCCAGTATTTCTGCACTGGATACCAGGCTTCATAGCTGTAGTTAGTAGAGCAGTTACAGGCAACTTTCTCCAAATTCCGTACGAAAATACTTGCAAAAGGCGAGGACTCAAATAGAACTTATGGGCACCTCAGAAAGCTGGAAAGCAAAGCTGACCAGAGGGTTATCCCATACCTTGTAAAACCATGCTCAGCAAAACTATGAGGAAGGAGGATCGAGAGGATATCTGGAGTTACAACATTTGTCTAAGGCACCATTACACTTCTCTCTTCCTGGAGATGGCTAAGCACAGGACTGCCCACGGAAGGGGTGAAAAAATTCATTATATTACTTGCATATGCAACTTTTACCCTACCCATTAAATTCTCTTCATCTCTATCCCTTGGTCTTATCATTTTTACCCTTCCAATTCTTCTCTCCCATGCCAGGGGGAGTCATGAGTGCCAGATGGAAATAAACTTCAACAAGCTGACAGGTGAATAAGGTCCCTACTGGTCTATTAATCTTTCGGTGGCTCTTTGGTCTTTTGAAACAGCTGCGTTCTCAGACAAGATGAATTAAGAATGGGATTAAATATATTCACAAAGAGTTGTGACTTTATAAAAAAAGACAATGTGTAGAAGCTTCTTAAAAATTATTCATGGTCTGAACACTGCATCAGCTTGTTTAGGAGTTTTGCAATGAAGTATAGCTCCTTCTCTTCAAAATGGACATAGTCCTCAGGGAACTACAAAAACCCAGCAAGGCACAGCCCTTAGGTATCAAAAACTGAGTCAATAATTTCTAATAATCTGATTATTTTGCACAGCCATGGGTCAGAAAGTGCTATTCAGCCTCTCAAAAATCAAAAAAAGCACCCATGCATGCAAACAATATATTAAGCAGCTTCAGTTACAGTCCTCTATGGATGAGACCTAAAAGACAGGAACCCAACTTCGCATTTTTACTGCTACAAAGTACAGCTAAAATGGCTGACAAAAATGGCTGTCAAAGGAGTTAGTAATCAGAGCAGTGAAAATCTCTGTATCAGACAAGAAATGGAGATGAGACTAACAAAAACCTCCTGGCCCAGACAAATAGCATAACTGTTTAGAAACTTTAAACTTACTTGATGCCAAGGATCCACAACATGTCACAAATACATCCATTTCCTGAAATGTACACAGCTGTGAAATTTCTGAATAAGTCCTGAGCTGAAAGTCTGGTGAAGCCTCCAAAAACCAAGATACTCAATGGCCAGGACATCCAGGGATGCAGGACAGTCAGGATCCTGCCTCATTTTTCTTGAAAACAAGTTTCTGGTAAGATGCCCATGGGTCCAGTCCAATTTACAATGTCAGTAACAAGCTCAATTTTCTGTTCTTTTATTGTTCATTTCATCTGGAGGCAATAACCAAGTATTTTACAGCTCTGACTTTTGAAGAAACAAGAACAAGACCTTGCATTTTCTGCTGGCTGAAATTATAGCTCTAGACATTTGAACATCCTCCTTTCCCTTAATAGTAGTGTATCACCCGAACTAGTTCTGCCTGCATGAGCCCCTCCTAGCTGCCTTCAGTCAAAACACAGTAGGCTGACAAAAGGTGGCCATGATAACATTCTAGTTGCTCAGGTTAACCCAGCTCATTGTCTGAAACGGGGTTACAGGAGCACAAATCACAGTGTGGGCAGAGAGAATAGACTCAACGGTAGGACAGTGTCATTTGCAGCAGAAAGAAAGATGACACAAGCAGCCACACTGGAATGAATTTCCACATACTTCCATTACAGCCTGGATTTAACATCAAGCAACGAGACACATATTTTCAGTAGAATTACACCAATTAAGCTTGGATACACACTTAGCTTTCTGCAAAGATACAGTACAGTATTGAAGGACTTAGTGCTGTCTTCTCAGATATTCCAATAGGATCTTTACTGCTTCCTCAGTAATGGCCACTGTTAAACTGAATGGATATCATTAAAGCCATCTGGACTTCTGTGGCTATCTAGTGTTGTACCTCATGTGCAAAAACCAAATGGATATTGCAGATCTTTGACATAAACTGATCAACTGGCAATGAGATTATTACACACCCTGCCCTAAATGACAGTCCTTGATAAATTACCACATCTAGTGCTTACTGATTGTTTCAAAGTTCCTCCATGTATTTTTCCATTTAAAAAAAACCCAACAAACCAGCAACAAACAGGAGTATGGGAATATAAATACTGTTTGAATGAGTAGGTGACAGCCTAAGTTCCTGTGTTCACATGGCACCTGCTTCACAAAAGACAGACTGGCAACACAGAGATAAGTGAGATGTTTTGGGAAAATGAAAAAGAAATGGTGCAACGTATAAACAAAGAAGGTGACAGAGACACAGACTGGTGCATGGAGCAGGAAGAAGGTAGAACTGGTGAAAAGAAAGTAACAGTGAACAGACCATTTTTTCAGAATATCTAACATATATCTTACACATATGTCACCAAATTTGGCTTTCATATAGTTGTTTGTGGACCTCTCTAATGGAAGCAGAGGACGCAGTCAGCAAATTAGCTGTTTGCTGATTAAACTTATAATAGGGGGTGATTCTTCTCATAATGCACAACTGACTTCCAGAACTTCTTGCTGTGCAAATCATGGACATTCTTTCAAAAAAAACAAAACCTCCAAAAAAACCCAAACAAACAAAAAACCCCACAAACAAACAAAACCCAACCCAAACAAACAAACAAAACAAAAACAAACCCCACCACAATCCACGCACTTGAAATTTTAGCAAGTAGATAAATCTACCTAGGCCTCAGGAAGGCACTGAGCTACAAAAACCTGATATCTAGGAGAGCACTGCAGATGCCAACCAGCACATTTCTATAATAACCAGCAATATTATTCACATGGAACTCACCACTGATTATCACTGTAAATGCAACTTGGCTTAAACCATTTACATGATTCAACCCGGCTGTTTTCACTAATTAAAGCTACTCTGGCAGCTAAAGGGAAACTTTTCAGTAACCATGAATTTAAAAGAGGCAGTTGTCCAGACTCACAGTACAGTTGGCACAATGAAAACAAAATCATCATTCTCATTCTACTACTCCTAGGCACTGTGGACATCTGACAAGGAAATGAGCATCCCATCAGCTCAGACAAGCTGCTGCCCAACCTGGTTCCCAGTTCACAGGTGTCCTAAGATCACAGAAAGGAAGAGTTCTCATTCTCTGCCACACAGCAAATTTTCAAGTCCTAAAATGTGTTTCCACTCTACCCCAGAAATCCCACGTGTTACACCTCAGTGAGATCTTTCTACTGTTTTATCTTCTACAATTGAGAGAGTTCAATTCAAGACATTAACCTTTTTACAACATGCACAGAGAAAGTTAAAACTCCATCTTTTTTCTTCACATCAGAGAATTCAACTAGAAATAAACAATATTCTCCACCTGAAGCCACTGAAGTAACTAAGCCTCTCTGTATCTAAACACTACATGTTTGCCATTCATAATATACACTGAATGTATATTCTGTCAAAAGAAACTCAGCCTGTGTTTTCCAAATGGAGACTTTGTTAATACGGAAGCTATTTGAAACACTATACCATATTTCTATGGTATTAGAAACCATACAGCTTTTCCACTACACAATCAAATTATAGACACGAAAGGAGCAGCACACATTTTATGAACTGCAAAGAGAATGAAAGCAAGATAAAATAGGAAGGGCCAGAAATTAATCATGCTAAAGGCAAATGGACAGCTCCAAGATAAACCAGTTGGGAACTCTTTCAAAGTACCAAAGCCTTCACGTAAGTTGGCTTTGGACCTCAGTGTCTCTTGCCACACTCTCACCTCTGGTATCAGCAAACAAATACGTGATTAACTACAAAAAGCATGACACCATTCTGTTGTTACTATACAACTCCCACTGCCATTTATAATCAGTTCATTCATGAATATTTACCAGATTAAAGTAAGACTCAAGACAAAAGTTTAACTAGGCCCACATCATGAGACAATCATTCTTCTCTGGACTATGGTACCCTATACACTGAATCCATCAATCTATGTTCAACCTAGTAAGAAGTCCAAAGTCAATTTTCATGACCTCTTTCTTCTAAATTTGCAGGAAAATCACAAGATTAAGGCACTGCCCTAAACGCTGATGTCAGAAAAAGCTTACTGACACAGCTTTTAAAGCTTCTCTTTAGGCAAAGAGACTTCCCCTTTCTGCTTAGAGTCTCTGTTCCAAATAGACTGGGTACATAAACAAAGCAGCACAGTGGAATTGTCAGCCAAAGCAACTGATACAAAGCCCATTTCTTTGCCAGTGTTTGCAGTTAGAGGAGTTTCAGCAACTTTTTTATCTCATGGTAACTGTGATTTGGATACTAAATCTATCTTATCTCCTGCAGCTTTAGTACTAGACCACATCAATAAAAACGTTGTTCGTGTTACACTGCAGTCTTTCTCAGTGCACTGAAAAAGACTCCAGTAATACACACTGTGTAACACAGAGATGCACAGAAGTCTACTCATTTTTTGCAATTCTTGTCAACTGCAGGGTCACATAATTTCTTATTCCTTCAGTGCATTTTTTCCACATCTCTTTTCCTACCAATGCACAGATTATGCATCTATAAAAAGAAAGAAAAAAATAAAGCGGCTTGAGAAAAGGCAACTGCAGGTTTTTTTGCTAAGGACAGGCAACAGCCAGAGCAAAACCACGGAAATATGCACCAATCCTCTTTCTGTAAAGGTCAGGGACAGAAAAGTCTTCAGGAAAAGAGGAACAGAACAATTTTCTTTTCAAATGGGCATCTGTGTACAGGAAGAATAAAGTTCTTCCAGAAGATACTGGCAAGACACATAGGTGGAACGTGACCACAGCAACTTGCCAAAAAGGCTCCCACTGTAAGGAATGAACACATAAGCATTTCTCACGTCTCCTCGTGCTTCTTTCCCAGCAGGTCCCAGCAGCCGCCGCAGCCCAGCACTGCGTCGGCTGCCTTGGAAGAAACCTCAGAGACAAATAAGTTTCCGCAAGATTTGCAAACTGGAATGGCGTGAAGCCTCGGAAAGAGGCCAAACAAAGAAAATGGGTCGTTATTAATCCACTCAAAGTCTAAGGCGGAGACACACACACCCCCACAGCCCCACACCCACGCCAGCGAAACTGGAAAGAGGTAAGGTGGGAATATTTTCCCGGCAGCACAAGAAAAGAGCAAGGGAAGGGGAAAACGGCGGTGCTTGGAGAAAACAGTTTTGAGTTTTTCTTGGCAGCAGAAGCCCCCTGCCCGCCGTGAGGGAAGCACCGACGAGCCGAAG
>VZTG01008190.1:1240447-1305779 GCA_013397845.1 Melanocharis versteri | reverse complement strand
TGACACAGCCCCTGCCACATCCATAGCCCCTTCCACAGCCCCTTCTCAAACCCATGCCACAGCTGCCACATCCACAGTCCCCGCCACAGCCCCTTCTCTAACCCCTACTACAGCCCCTGACACAGCCCCTGCCACATCCATAGCCCCTTCCACAGCCCCTTCTCAAACCCATGCCACAGCTGCCACATCCACAGTCCCCGCCACAGCCCCTTCTCTAACCCCTACTACAGCCCCTGACACAGCCCCTGCCACATCCACAGCCCCTTCTACAGCCACTTCTCAAACCCCTTCTCAGACCTCTTCAAAAGCCACTTCTCCATCCTCATCCTCAACCTCTTACCCTTCCCTAGCAAAGAGGCAGAATTACTTCTCTAAGTTAGCTTGGTTGTTTTTTGTCACTCATTAAGGCCGGTATGTGAGAAGTTTAGTTTCTTTGATTCAAAGTAGCATTGTAATTATTGTCAGGCTAAAGAGATGTGTGGCCACAGAAATCTATTATAAGTTTGTTGGGGTTTTTTTTGGTTTTTTTTTTTGTGTCAGGGGGGTCAAGGAATAACCCAAAGATAACTATAGGACCTGGATTTTTAGCTAATTGAGATTCAAAGTTGAAAAACTAGATTAGTAAATCTGTGTGGAAAAATAATCCAAATTAGAGAAAAGCAGTCAAGGAAATAAATTGGAAAACAATCAGTGCTGCAGGAAAATTTAGAGTGACTGCAAACAGCCAATCACATAGGAGATTGTGATGTGTTCCTGCAAAAAGCAAAACCCCAGTTTAAAGCCAAGCCTCATCCCTGTCAGTGTGGGTATTAATATGCATGTTTTTCGACAAATACTTAAGAGCTGTCAACTCTACCGCATGCTATTAAGCCAAAATCTAAGAGAAGAGGAAGCTACCCATGTATCTTAATGGAAACTGCAGCCACCCCTTTCTTTGCAGCCAAAAAATCCACCTCTGTAATGCTGTGTGAGATGGATATTAATTAAGCTGCTAAGTCAAGAACCTGAACAGTAGAAGTAGAAATACCAAAGCAAAGTTTACGTGTGGAACTTGTGTGTGTGCCATGTGCCTGCTTTAATTATCTAGTTACCTGATAACGTTCTACAGTAGCCCTCTTCCCAAGGAGCTTTTGCTACGCAGTTACAGTTTTTCCTTGTTTCCTAAAAGCTCTGTACTTCATTTATTATACGCAGTGTCAAGCCTACTCTGAAGACAAAAGGATTTGTCTTCTCACATCCATTTCTCTGAGGTTTGTCACTGCTGAATTGAAGTGTTTCACACGCACTGATGAACTTTATCTTTGGAGTATGATGCTCATTGCACAGAAGCTGAGCAGAGATGGAAAAATTTAAACCTAAAGTGTTTACTGATTTGGATGCCCTGATTGAGATCACTAGGATTTGTGGGGGTTTTTTTTGCTAGAACGCCTAACATTTCAACAGTTTTGTCACCTAGGCAGGAAGCCACAAATCACAGTACTAGCCTTACCCCCACCCATTTTTAGGAGTAGGCTTTTATTTCTTTCCTTCTCTATTGTGTCACTTCCTTCCCCTTTCTCGGCCCTTGTCAGGTCCCAAACTTTCTTGAATAGCCTTGGGAGCCACTGAGAACCCTGCAAAAATGTTAATTTCTGGCTTTAGCCCACCAGCCAGTAGTTACTCCAAATCAATGCGTCTGCTGCATGATACTGTCACCGTACCACTCCTGCTTCTGCCCCCAGCATCTGTGGGCTCTGCAAGCATTCATAGTACAGCACTTAAGAGGAGACATGGAAATCAAAAATGTATTCTACATAAACACTCTTGGGAGCTCTTACACAATAAAAAGCTTCCTTCTTTTCATGCAGAATCAGGTTTCACTCAGGAGTATAATCTTGTTGATTTTAAATTGCTTTTAAAATGAAGAGTACAACAGTATTGGAGCGCCATGTCACTTCTGTGGTTCAGGTCACGGAGGTGCTGAAGCCTTGAAATAGTCACGAGAAGTTATCTGGGTTTAGGCAATATACCATGTACTACCTTCTGCCCGTCTGTCAAAAAACTATCAAGTTAGATGCAAAACAAAGATGGATATGCTCTAAGCAATGTGAACTAAGGTTTACAATCAAATATGTCAGATTTTCAGAGAGTCTTACTTCACTGACTGTATTTTAGGATTTTACTAGTGCAATAGCCAGTGTAATACCGTGTTATTTTAGGAGCTGAAATATCAATGAATCTGAAAGAAAACCATGACTCCTGACTTAGAAGTAGCTGTTTTGGAAGGGAGAGTGATAGTGAATTATACAAGCTCAAGGTCAGCCCGTGTGGTTTGGATCTGCAGGGACCCACAGGAGATTATCTAGTCTGTTTGCTGGAAAATATTTGTCAAACCTTTTCTTCAACAACTCCAGTGATGAAGACTCCAAAACTTCTGCAGACTAACTGCTTTAATGTTTTGCTCTCTAGGATCAGAAATTTCATCACTATCCTACCGGTCAAGCATCCTCATATGAAGTATGATTTTGCAGCAGCATGACACTGGCCTTGTTCAGTTTGTGACCATATTCAGGACAGATATTGGCCTCATTTTGTATCTGTGAAGTGATTTAGTCAGACTAAATAAAATCCCTCCCTACTGAATTTCGTGTTTCTTTTTACCAACATTTACTTCAGTTTGTTTTGATGATTTTGAATTCTTTTGCTAAGCTACAGCTGTTTGGTATCACGTACAAATACAATATGCATTCTCCCCTTCCTGGTGAGAATATTAAATCATATCAGGCCTATGGTAGATCACTTAATTAATCTTTCATTCAATTCATCCTTCCATAAAAATTGTAATCACTGAAAAATAGCTTTTGACTGTGTTTTCTACACTGGTTTTTTACCTATGCTATAATAGATTAACATGTATTGTTTCATTAGCTTTCTTATGAAAGAGTCATAAAAGATAAATGTTCAAGAAATACCAAAGGAATATTTCCTCACTAAGAGGTATTTCAAGAAAATGGCTAAATACAGTGGGGGAACAACAACAACGGCTATGGTGTAGTGACTGCACTTGTGCACAGCAGTAAAGACTTTCAGTGAGTCAGGCTTCCTAAGAAAAATTACAAAGCTCAAGTGTTACCAGATCTGTCCATTCGGTTCTTGTGCCCACTCATCCTTTCAGACAAATAAACTTCACACTTCAGATCATGTTCTTTTGTTCAGTCTTTCCATCTGAGTATTTAATTGCATATCTTATAAAAAAAAACCCTTTTTCTGTTACCTTTGTTTGTCAGTGAGTGGTCAGTGTTCTCATTTATTACAGAAAAATATTTTTAATGTATGTGAAAGAAACTAGTTCTTTCATCATTTAGATACTTCATTTGCCTTTGGAGTAGTGACAGATCCTGCCCTCTAACAAATGATGGAATGGGAATTTCTGTTCCCTAGTTCATCTAATGTTCCAGTACACTTAAATATACAGCTCTACTTGCACTAGCTGGGTATGTTTACCCTGTTAAAATAGTAAAATGATGTAGAAGTACTTTTTTCCATCTTCATAAGCACCAACAGCAGGTGAGAACTAAGCAAGAAACTTTTGTTACTGTGCTATACACTGACCTGTTATTTATATTTTCCTCCACTGTTTATGATTTACGAGAGAGAGAATGTCTTCCAGCAAAGCTTTGATTTTATTTTCAACTGCTTGTCTTAGATAATTCAGGCCATTGCAACTTGATAAAAAACACAGTAGCCTCTGAGATCCTGATTTGCTTTGGGCTTCAGACACTTGCTCCCTGACAGCTGTCTGTCAAATCTCATGGATTGTGTTCTGATACAGGAGTCATGCTGGAAACAAATATCAGGGTGTTGTTAGCAGGTGGCAAACCTGAGACATCTCTTGCCAAAGTAGAAGATCTGTTTAAAAAGACTCAGAATGGATGGAGGTGGAACAATACTTGGAAAAACATCATATGCACTTGCCTGAAGCTAAAACTTCTTCAATCATCTGCTTTTGTCCACAGAGGGAAGCATAGTCTTAATCACATTAAAGGGGACTAAGGGTTCCTAAGTGCCAGGTAATTATTCCACAGCAGATTCAGAACATATTCTGAGCTGGGAGAGACCCACAAGCATCATCGAGTGCGACTCCTAAGTAAATGGCCTGTATGGGTATTGAGCCCACAACCTTGGTGTTATTAGCACCATGCTCTGACTGACTGTTAATATCATCTCCCTGACCTAGTTTGCTCAGTTACGGCCCAGTTAAATTTCCATGCCGTGTAATTTCAGGCCTATGGTGCATGACTAAGTCAATTTCATACATTTCTATAACTATAAACTGTCTGTAACTGTCTTGACCTGCTTTCCTGCTTTCAGAGAATGTAACAAAATCATGTAAGGTGCAGCTTGTCTCATGTAAGGCATGATCATTTGCGGCATTTATTAATCAGTTTTAACTCATTTTATCAGGGATAAATTGTAACAAGGTTTTTTTATGTCAAATCACTGAAGTCAACATACATTTTTTACCATTCTCTGACTTGCTAGGACTTTCAGTTAGAGATAAGAACATTAGAAGCTATCAGTCTCTTCAAAGATTCATGTGCAATCTTAGCTGTTGTCCAAATGATATTTGTATCAATTAATTTCAGTGGATATTCTTTGATGCCCTTTTTTTCAGAGCTGTCTGTTTATATTTATGTTGTGAGTTGTCTTAATTCTTTCATGCAAAACTGGATGACACAAGAAATGGAGAACAGTGAGGAAAGGAGTCTGGACCTTCCGTACAGTGTCAGAGACAAGTCAGTGCACAGTATCAGTTGGTGCTATTCCTGTGTGGCACATCAAAAGTTACCATTGGAAAATTCCTCCAGTTAGAGAAGAGGTTTCATGTAAGAGAGGCCTTGATCTGAGCAATTTTTCTTGATCTTTGGAATTTTTCTTTAATGGATTCCATGTTTCTTAAACTGTGGATCATTTTCTTTTCCTCAGATGGGAGACAGGGTCAGAGGTGATCCTCTTTTTCTGTAGCTAGTTTCTGGAACTAGATTAGGAAATGCTCAGGGCCTCCTAAATCTTACCATCACTGCTTCACCAATGATGAATGTAACATTGCCATTCGATTTCATCTAATTTGTCCAGGGAAAATTTAATTTGCAGAGAACTTTGAGGTCAGAACCATAATGAAAACAGTTTCAAGGGGAAAAAAAAAAACAAATCAAACCAAAACCACCACCAACAAACAAACCAACAATTCGTTTCCAAGTGTCCATTTGTAGAAGAATTTTTTTAAAAATCACCTGCTGAAAGCATGCACTTTGTAAAAAAGTTCCCGTAACCAGATCTACATCTCATTGTTTCTCTATCATCCCACAGTTCTATCTCCATCTAGTGTAGGACTTATTAAGATGGGAATTCAAAATGATTTTGTGCTATCACTTGATAGATGAAAAAAGTGTATACTGTCTTTTTCCTTCAAAGTGTTACAATTCCTGGACTAGTCTTAGTTTAGAAGATTTGAGGAGGGAGTAGGGGAGAATGTAAATGAAGTGGAAACTTTATGCATATTTTTTCCTGGACAATCATGGAAGAAGTCTAAGGGTAGGGAGGGTGGCAGCATGGAAGAAAATGAAAGTGATATGCAGCAAAAACCAGTGTAATAACCTCTCTAGTTCACCACTATAAACCTTGGGAGAACTGTATTTTTCCATCAAGTCTGCAGCCTGTAGGAAGGAAGCTTATTTTGGCGCAAAGCAGAGGCTGTGATAATCATACACACCAGCCTACTCCTGTGCTGAGGGATCTCAGTATTGGAGCCTTGATCTATCACAAGGTGACTGAGAGCTTCCAGATGTTACCATAGGAATACATGCAAGTTTTACTGATCACAGTATTTTTCTAAAATATCTGCGTTCTCAAAATGTTGAACTATAGTGCTGGTTAATTAATTCGTTTATAAAATATGTGTGGAAGGCAAGGGTGACATTGTAACTATTTCTTTGGGATGGATAAGGAACAAAATTTGTTATTTATATTCCAGACACTTGACACAATGTATTTTATATGTTCTCATGACTTTGAAGTCATTCCTAGGGAGGGTCTCCAAAGAGATTGGGGAAGGTCAGCTTTTTGGCTTCCAGCTGTTCCCTTGCTGCAATTGCCCATGTGCAAAATGAGGGAGGTGTTTCATCTGGTCTTATATGGGTGTTTAGTGCTTTTAAATAGTTTGTCCCTCTCAGATTGTGCGGTTGATTTGAGGTAATTCACCTAGTTTTTAAACTAGAAAGTAAGAGAATGGAAATCTGCTCTCTGAAACCACTATTGGGATTTTAAGAACATGCTTATCCAACACTTCCTTCCAAAATTCTGCACTGCAGTTGTCCCTTAGGTTTTTCATATGCGTTTTGGATACAGTTTACATCTTATAACTTTAGCTGGCTAAAAGGCAGCAATCTAATGAAAGCTATTCCGCTTAGTTTGGGCTGTGGCAGGAGATACTAAAAAAAAAGAGATGATTTCTCAGGCATTCTATCCATCTTTAATTACTACGCTACGAGCAATTTAATGATGAGTGCCTATTTCCATTGCCAAGAGAGAGGATGCCTGTACTTAGGTAGATGCTTGACTTTAGACCAACTGGGATTAGGTGAGAAAATCTCATTCTGCAAAACATATGCACATATCCTAAATTATAAACTCTCTAAGTTAATGAGCCCTAATCTTAAATGTAGTTTTCTGGCTGATTATAGTATTTATCATAATAAAATTTATAAAGTGACTGTGGAATTAACTTGAGACAAAATACTGTTATTAATACTCCGTCCAAAATTAGCCTGAGAAAAAATTTCTTCACTCTCTCCAGACACACTGGTACATGTCTGCTGCTGTTTTAAAAGAACCAGAGCCCTAAAATGAAAGAAAACAAAAAACACACTCCAACTTACAAATGTCTCTCAAAATGCTTGCGCTTGCATGGATTATGAAAGCTAGGCCACAGAAAGATTTGTTTCAAATATCTCCAGTCATTTTTTTCAGAATATAGCCTCCAATCCACAGAGATTTTTTTTTTTTCCACTTTGTGGGCATGCAAGATAAAGGCATGTGAAAGCAATTTTTCATTGAAAATTGCACAGTGGATATGCATGAAACAGAGTTTGCTTTATTTCAGAGTTTCACAGCCCAAATGCAGCTGTAATTTGCATCATTTACAATTTTGCTCTAAATTGACTTGGGGCATCTGTCTGCATTATAGCCAGACCAGGCAAAAGATAACTAGGAAAAATTGAAAACTTCTAACATAATTGATTTCCTCCAAATAGCACTGTCTCTGGCTGTTATAACAATTAGCTTATCAATTTAATGTTGATTATGGCTTTCCCAATGAGGAATAGGAAAGCTTGCAAATATCCACTGAACAGCCATGCAAAATAATCTGGCACTGTTGCCACTAGAGCTGATACAGTATCTAATACATATATTTACTTTTCTTTAAGATATTTTCAGACATGTTAAGCAAAAATCTAGGCTTGCAACATAATTCTCCTTTGACAAATTTTATTTCACTATGCTCTGGCTAATTTTATCCTCTGGAGGCATAAATTTGGGCTTTGAAAAACCTATTTCCGTCAAGCTTGTACTTCAAGTCATAACAGATGCTAAAGACAGGGTAAGAAAAAAAAGGATTAATCTCTCAAGAGTGTTGAGAAAGCAATCAACATAGTGTCTAAATAGGTTAATAAACACATTTTCAAATTTCTTCATAAGAAAACAGCTTCAAGAGCTCAGCGAAGTCCTTAGGGGAGGATGAAGCCGTAAGATAGGAGGAATCCATTGATAAAGAGATGGGAACTTCAGTAATAAACCATTGAAATTAAAGTGGTACCTTAGAAGGGATTTTTTTAAATGCTTGACCTGCATAAACTACAAATTTAGCTACAGAAAGGGCATGTGGCTTTCTGATCATCTATTTATCTATTTTACATTGTATCCTACATTATATTTTATTTGCCTTGATTGATTTAGTGTTACATATATTGAAAAACAGGGCATCAAGCATCTCATTGAAATAGCAGAGGTTACAAATATGATTTGCCAGTAAGATAATAAATGAAATCACTGAATCTGCTTAGGAATAATTTTTGTGTAAACTGAAAGTCATACTAATAAAATTCAGCGTGAGTATTCCAGACTAGCACATAGTGGGATTGTTTTAACTTTAACCCTTAAAAACCCAGCATGCCCATAAGGAAGCTCATTCTATCTTAGGTGTGTTTTCCCTTCAGATAAAGACAGATAGTAAAGAGCTTTTGCTTACCTATTTTAAGCACAATATCGAATTTCCTGTAATATAAGTATCCTCACTTTTATGTTCCTCATTTAGTTAGGCGATACACACCTTCAAAGAGGAATTCCAATTTACTCTAGATCACCCCCACCCATCTCTTGTTCCTCTTTCTATTGACCATACAGGAAATTTATAGAAAGTCTTACCTTACCTTCGGTCCTTTCCTTGGGTAACTGAGGTAGAAGTCTGCTTTGACACAAGCTACATTTTAGCTTTTTTAACTTTGATCTTAAATCTTTTACAAAATATGCATCTCCACATGGAAAAAGCCCCTATAAATCAATACACAGAGAACAAAAGGGTGTGGAGGTAAATATATATCACTACATATAGATAAAGTACTTATATATCGTGTACAGTCTATATTGGTGGTGTATAGAGACTGTATATATTCTCATTTGAGCATTTATATGTATACACACTCTCTTAATATATTCACTCTCTAAATATCTCTATATACGCTTTTGGTATATGAAATATAATTATGTCTGTCAGTGTTTATCTATCACTGTGCATATTATATAGACAGATATATATATCAGCTGAAAGAGAAACAAACATAAATGTTTGAGAAAAATAAAAACATTTAATCAAAACAAAAAAAAGCTTGTCTTGGAGATCACTAAGTTCTCTTCCTGTGGTTGCTAGTGTACATATAAAGATAGTGGACTGATGTCTCAGTTCCTCCTTTTTTTTGCAGTTCTAAGATTAAAATGGAAGAAGGATGAGCAGCCTCCCACTTCCTGCCTGATTCTAGAAATATAGATCAGAAACAGCTGACATGCTGATTTCTCCAGAACAACAAACACAACCAGTCCGTGGAACTAATTATATTAATATATTTTAAATCCTTGAAGTATTTTGAATACTTTATTCCAAGAAACATATGCGCCTTCCTCTTCACAGACCAATTGAGTTTCTCTGAAATATGTGCTGTTTTGAAGCCTTTTTTTTTCAAGAAAAGGCTTGGTTGGAATAAGACCATAATTTTGTTTGTTACGGCTGTTGCTCTGATCCTATGTTTGGCTAAGTTTTTTCAGTAGCATACTTAAAAAGGCAATGTATACAACTCTGATTTGCATAGACATGCAGTGACACTGGTTTCACACTTTTTTATCTAAAAAATGTACTTCACATACCCCAGGTCCTCCAGGTACCTGTTTTCTAGTGAGATCAAAAGGGTTGGACATGCACACCTGTGTGGATTGAGCTTTAGTTTCTTTGACTTTTACCTAAACACTCCAGAGACTTCATAAAAGTACATACTGCCATGCTGGCAACAGACACCTGCTGGGAAAGGGCCGCCTCCATCAAGGTAAAGTTCCACTTGGAGCTCTCAGTGCAGCAGGAGCCACAACCAGAGTAAGCTGCTGCCTTCTCTATGCTGTCTGGAGAAGAAAAGATGTCACATCTCGTTCCCAGAAAACAAGGCTGGTTACATGGGGCAGAAGAGGATGAAGCAGTACATGCAGCCACAGGATATCGTCCGTCCCCCCAGGGAGGATGCTGGTGCCTGTGGGTTGCTTATCCAGGAAGACACTTCAGGACTGTCTGTGTGGTCCTCACCATCACTGCTGTCCCTGACAGCACATTAACAGGGGTACACATCTGGTAGGTATGATTTCTTCATTTTGCGATACTGGTATGTGCGCCAGCATTTACTGTCGTCCAGCTTCTGTGTGCCTATTCATCAAGGATGGGCTGCAAAAGCTATGCTGGCACATACTTCTCTTGCAGCAGGCTGCTGCTGTATCAGGGCTTGTCCAGAGGCAGTACTGTCTGTAGAAATGGTGTTGACTGGGGAGACTGGAAGAAATGCAAGTGTGCTTCTGGCACCAGTGCTTTTTGCACAGGTGTTTAGGCAGCAGGACTCTACGAAGACAGATGTTTGCTGTGCTCTGCAACCTGATACAGGTTGTCAGGTCCAGGCACTGGCTGCTCATGGAGAAATGATGGGGAAGGCTGAGCATCTCACAGAGAACTGGATCCTACTCCTGCTCAGCATTCTCCCCTGTCCAGGCTCCAAGAAATGTTGTAGCAGGGCCCCTTCCATGCTCTCACTGGGCGCAGATAAGTGGATGGGGTTTGAGGAGGAATGGTGTGTCCTGAGGTGCTGTGAATTCTTGTGCTTGTATTTATGGCATACTGAGGATACAGCTGGAGCGTTCAGGAGGTGCCTTGAAAGCTGCCACTGAGAACATAGGGAGGCATATAAAGTTATGATTATTTGCTTAGTTTTTGCATATACAATGTGGGTAGAATTTAAAAATATGTAATACGTATTTTGGTATGATCTAAACAAGTTATGTATGCTGAGCTAAGATCATTATCAGTGTAACCTGTTTGAATATTACATGTGATAAATGCCTTCACTTTCTTTTTAGAGGCTTATGCATTTTTACTTAAGCCTTTTAAAACAGAGGAAATGATAGTCGTTTTCTGTTGTTCTGATAGATAGTATACTTAAATGCTGACATTGTGCTACTTATTAGATACAAGTATTAGAATATTCAAATAAAATCAAATGGAAAATGTTAGTGGATTTGTAATTATGATTCAGAATGGCGAGAGTGCATTAGGGGCTTTCTGGTTTAGAGAGTAAATGTTGTTTCAAAACCACCTCTCTTGAGAGATCCTGACCATAAACCATCAGCATTAGGAAATTCCCATACTATATTTTAACCAAAGTATAAAAATTGAAGAAAACGCTATTTTGGACAAGTGACCTTTTTGTTCTTTTATAACAGCTATAAGCTATTTCCTGCAATATATTTCTTTTTGCTAAGTCTCTGTGTTGACATGGAACCTATTATTTTGGATGAACATGTTACTTCTGGAAGAATTCATTGGCCTCAGTCAAATGATTTTATATTGTTCTTCCTCAAAGGAAAACAATGTGTTGGCTTTCATTTTTATCAGACATTTATGTCAAAGCTGGTACAAGCAGCAGGTTACTTCATTAATTCAGTAATTTAAGATACATCAACTTCCTTTTCTAACAGAGGTGTTTACACTACACTTGGTAACACAGTTTATATTCAGAACATACTTCAAGGTTGCCACTCATGTTATTATATTTTGTATTTTCAGACTTTCTTGTAAAATCTACGGTCTGAAATTGTGAAATCAGAGCATATTTTGTTCTACATGTGGAACTAGGTAGACTCCCTCTGGTGGTAAATTCCAATCTCCACTGTACAGGGATTACCATTTCTCTATATTGATCAAGTACCTACACTGGCAAAGAACTATATACACCAAAAATTACTGTGAAAGTAATGCGACTGGAGCCTGTCTTTGTCCTTCTTTACAAAGTGAGTAACAAAAGTCACAAAGATGTACTACAGAAAAACATAATAAAATCTGTGCACCCCTTAGATAGGTAAGAAGTACTTCTGGCATAGTCCATCTAAGAAGATGGAGAATATACTAATGAAAAAAGGAGTAAGAAATAACTTGCAATATTGAGAAATACAAATCTGCTGAATCAAAGCCATTGCACATTACTGAACCAAAACTCTAAGTAGTTTTTGTCTTTAGAAAAACCATTTCCCTTGAGAGCTGTGAGTAATTACCATGATACACATTTTCAAAGACACGTCTGCTTCCCATAAAAGGTGTCTGAAACTGGTGGGAGGTTGTTGTCTCATCCATCTACCACAACAGGAGGTCAACATGCCATATCAAAAAGGAATAGTCAATGCTTCACAGCCAAAATGCCAAGATGATATAAAGCTGATAGGACAGGTCTTGGTCAGTCCTTCAAATGTGATGCAGTTGATGAAACAGATTCAGGCTTAATAACTTTGCAGTTATTCTATAGGTAAGTGAAAGACTGAAAAAGCAATAAATTCTTAAATCAAAGAACTTGAAAACTGTCTGCTAGAATTAAAAAAAAAAAAATTATCCACCAGGAAGAAAATATGAAACATACAAATACAAAACAAGAACTAACCAGTAAGAAAACAAAATATCATCTGCAAAATAGGTGACTTTCATTATTAGGTTCTCAACAGTAGCATCTTACAGAAGGCATGAGAAACTTTTTTATTTTTTTCTTTACTTAATGTTTAGGCCGCAGGCCAAGAATATTGTGTGTCTGCAGAGGACAGCAAAAAAGATGTAGACTAACTAAAGGTACTTCAAGGAACCGCAACAAAAAGAATAAAAAATTAAGTAACAAAATCTCTTAGGGAAAGCTGAGGAAGCAATGAAGGAGATGATACTATTCTAATGTATGAGAAGTTTTAAAGAATAGCAATGGTGAACAATCTTGCATTTCCCTCATAATGTTGCAAGAATTAAAGTCTTATTTGCATATGAGAAGGTTTTGGGCAGATAATAAGAAAACTTTCTAATATGTTCAGTGTTGATGATATGTAAACCAACTCTTTTAAGAGACACTGTACAGTATTTTGGACAATGTTTTTCATGAGTACTCTATGTAAATGTGGCCTTAGAATAGGGAGCAGATTGGGTCACTTTCTTCATTCTAGGTGGCAAGGTGCCATGTCTTAACACTAGACCTACACAACTTCTGCAGGGTTTGCTCAGTTTTAGACTGTAGCTATAAAAGCAATACGAAGCACTGATTTCTCTCATTACATTGGAGATACCCGCATTTTATGGATTGCTGAAAAGTGCTTATCAAGAGACACAGAGTTAAACTGTCATTTTTCCTTGCCTCAGAGTTTTCATGAGAAAGGTGACTCTTTGGTAATGCTTGTTGTAAAATTTACTTGTTATGTTTGGCATCTGCTGCCACTGAATGGTACCAGGGAGTCTGGATCTGTTGTTTTTCCTCCTTCATCCACACTCCACATATTTTTTTCAATATTATTTATATCTGGAAAAGAAGCCACAGGGGATTTTTATAAAAGGGAAGCATCCAACAGAAACAAGTGTTCCAGTTCACGTGAAGCAAATAGTAATCCTGAAACATAAACCAAAATCACTTAGATCATTCTGTCACAATATAAATCCTGTACAGTATTTTCTTAAGAATTCTTTAAAAAATGGTCTTGTCTCTCACATTTGTTCCAACATGATCAGTTACTTTTGTCAGTTAGGTATCTGCCTCTGATAACATTCTGCCTTATCATGGGATTGTAGGAGATGGAGATGGAATGGACCACAAGAAACTTCTGGTTAACCACGCTGCCTTATGTTCATCTGTCTCCTATCTGACAATATGCATAGGTCAACTTTTAAAACATAATTTTTTTTTGTTTTTCATTCTGATAATTAAGGCAAACTGATACGAAAATTTAAAGGTAGAGGGAAAAGTCCTTAACAGCACCTGGGACAACATGGTGATCCTCCCTGCCTGCCTTCCAACATTTTGCTCTGTTAGGTGTGTATTTTGTTTTCCTTTTAGTCCTTATGCTATTTTACAGATTATTTTTCTAGAATTGTTGTTTTCTAGCTTCTGTCTTTCCTTTGCCCTTATTTTCTGTCATCTTCACAGATGATGGTGCATAGACAACTCAGTGAAATGACTTGCTATAGAAGAGCAGTCAGAAGTATTGTATCTTTTCACTGAAGAAAATGGAAATGCAGTAAGTGCAGAAGTGGTGCTGGTAATTGTTGGTAATCCTCTTGGGACATTCCCAGTCCCATTCCATTTTTCCCTGCTCTGATGGAATATATGTTGCGGTCTGGACATGCCACCTAAGGACACAATGATTATCCAGTGTTGCATCCGAGCAGATCATTCTCTCCCTCACTTCTTTGGCAGCTGCTTGTGGTTTCCTTTGGACATCAGATTCCCTTCTCTACTCTTTCTGGATGGACCTGATGTCAGCAGCATGACTGAAAGCCGGGCCAAAAGTGATAGCTGACCTCCCACCCGTGTACTTATAGGAATCTGATGTGTTGGAAAAAAATTCTAGGGAAAAATCCAGACTGTTTTTTGGAAGGTTCTTATACACAATGTAAACCTGAAGGTAGGAAATAACTCTGCAAAACAGAATAGTTTGTAAAATTAATGAAAAATGCCTGGAGAATAGAATCATAACATTCTACACTCCATGATGATGCAGTACGGGCCGCCCATGATTTATGAAAATTGTTTAGTTATGCTAAATTTGCATTTCAATAATATAAACTTTTGCAGAGGTTTTTGCAAGCAATTTTCAACCTCCTTTGTGATTCTTTTTTCCTCCTTTCTTCCTATCTTTCAGTAACTGTTGCTATACCTGCATTGCTCTGCAGCCAGGGCCATTGTCGGGTTTGGGACCAGCTGGAAAAACCAGTAACATCCTCTGCTACAGCTGGACTGCTCTCCATTCAAGTGCTGCTCTGGAATGAATACCCAATGCTAGCAGCTGGATTGTGATACTCCAGTTTATAAATTATGACTAAAATTAAAAAGAACAAAAAAAAGGTTGTGCACAAAGACGGAATGTTAAGCACTGAGGTTTTTTTAGAATATAACTCATTAGGCTTGGAATTTTTGTTTAATCTTATACTCTAGTTGCAAGAAAAATAATTTAAAAAGTTGAAAAGCTTGTTGAATTTCTGAATGCCTGATAGCAAAGACCCCATTGCCCTGAAAATTGCGAAGAAAAGAGATCTTAATGCACGTGCAGTGTCTTGCAATATGACATTTTCTTGTATAAATGGAAGAACTATGTTGATTTGCAGTTGTTGCTGTTGACCGAGCAGTTATATGGGTGGCAACTGTCCATTTCAGTGTAGAATCTGGGAAATATCCACAAAATATTGTGAGTTATCCAAGGTACATTTCTTTTCTGTGGCAAGAAAAATGAGCTCCAGCAACAGGAAATTCCAATAGTACCAGGAAGAAAGCACATAGATCCTTGAAGATGACAAATTTAAAAAAAAAAAAAAAAGTGTTTTCATGATTAAAAAATTCACAGGAATTTTATTTCTATGTGGAGCTTCCATTTATTTCGGAGCTGTTAGCCAGCTTTGATGCTGGAAAATGCTTCTTACCAGCCTTATATGTTTTCACAGCGTACATTCCAGAAGGTCTATTCATGTATGAGCTGAAACAGAGATGAAGAGAACTGTTGGAGTCTAAGGATTCATTGATGAAACTAATAAGCTGGTTCACCAGAAAGCAGCTAGAAATAGAATTTTTAGTGAGTTTTTCTCTAAGAAGCAGTATGGGTTGACATGAACTGTACTTCAGGACATTTACACCAGCAGTGCCTGTGAATTTAGTTTGTTGATGTTAAAGTTCAGTTTGGAGATCAGCTCCATCATTTTCTCATTGGGCACCATGGGAAAGTAGATAAACTTGATATATTTTATGTTGTGCAAATAGTAAAAATCTCAAAAGACTTCCTTAATTGATGGCCTAAAGGCAATGAAGAGAACTGTTACATTATAATTCCCAGAGTAACAGGAAGTCCAAAAGCTAATGTCAGATTTGGGTTTCATGAGCCGTTTTTCCCCAGCCAAATTACATCCATTTGAATTTGTTTTTCCAGCTCCTTGAGCATGGTATCTCTCTGCACGACTTTAATTGTTATGAAATGCAGAAGGGACTCAGGAGAAACCTATAGGCTGAGTTCTGCCACATCCACCATGTGGTGCCTGTGAGAACCCTTTCTTAAACTGGCTGGATCCCAGCTCAGTGGGGAATTCAGAAGTGCTTGGATGGATCTACTAGTATTGAAGATTGTCTCCTTTTGTTGTTGTAAAACCATCGTAAGGTGTTATTGTTTAACAGCATCCCAAGTGCCTGGGAGAAAATGTTGCAAAGACTGGGGGCATACACAACATTTTTCTTACTTTGTATGCCTTTGCCTTCTGCGGCTGCATCCAGGACTCTTAGTTGTTTCTATAGTCTTTTTTCATCAGAGAGAATCCTAAATCCTTCTCCTACCCTTTGATTTGTAAAAGTACTACAGAAGTGAATATTTTGCTTTAATTTCATTTATGAGGGAAAATTTTTGGTCTTCATTTTGCACTATGAAATTTTTTGACCTGTAAGCAAGGGATCAGGCAAGTACATGTAAAATATATTGATGCTCTATGAAACACAAAGAGAAAAGAGTAACAAATGGAGAAGATCTGATTAGCCAAAATGAAATAATGCATTGCTTTTCTGAGAAAATAATAGTGAGCACTGTCTGAATATTAATTAGGAGAAATAATGCAAAAAACAAATTACAGTGTAGCTGGAACAAAGGGATATTTGCCACAGGAGTATTCAGAGCCTACTGAATGAACACACATTCTGATCCTCAACAACTATGTGCGTGAAGAGTTAGTGACTTTCTGCAAGAAAAACCACTAACAAAATAAATCCAAGTTTCCTGCCTACAGCATATCTATTATATAAGAACAGATCTGTTAACTGTCCCATCTATGCAATGTGTGCTACGGATTAAAAAAGAGGCAGTGCATACATACTGGTTTATGGCACATGGCTTGAAAGCAGCACATTTGTCATGTCACTAGGTGGTCACCTGCCAAAATTTGCCCACATCCTCTTATCTGCTTATGTGTCAACAATATACTTATCCTGGTTGTCTAGAGTTCAATGAAATCAGTCAAGTTTCCAGGGAGTATGGCACAGTTTGTATGCTATGAGAAGACTGAAAGGGAATTTGGGTGCTGTGTAAGAAGGTGAATGTATACTTTTAAACTTTCTTAGACATTCAAGCCTTCAAGCCTTCTAATGTCAACAAAATACCCTAATTACTTAAACAAGAGGACCTGCAGATAAGAGAAGAGCTCAGACACTGGGTAGCATCTAAAACATGGAGCTGCCTAACAAGGTTAATATTTTTATGTATGTTCCATCTTACTCTGTATAAATATCTTATCTATAGTAATGTTGTTTGTCACAAAACTAATGAACCTGTTAAAACTCAGGAAAACCGTGGTGATACATGGAACTGCACAGACATATTTAATAAAGCCTGTACATTCCAATAATGAGAAACTCAGACTGATGCACTAAGATGTTCCCGAAATGCTATCTGAAAAGAACCTCAACACTATTTTTCTGCCAGACCAGGCTGATAAATTCCAGGATGCACCATGCAAGGACAAGCAGTATTTGGAGCAGCTCTGGGAGAAGTCCTGGTGGTCCCCCTTCCGCTCTGGGCAAGCATGGGCAAGGTCAGCAAGGTCTCTATGGTGTCTGGAGACCACCGACGTGCTGGATAGTGCTCTGGACAGATTCAGCAGTGAGCAGTTGAGTCGGGTCAGTGTAAACACCTGCACTCTATCTGACCTGCTAACTTCTGAAGAGGAATTTCTCCTAATTGGTCTGTATAAAGAAAACTAATGCTAGGCAGGGGGGGAAAAAAACACATATTGGTCAGATAGCGGGTAAGAACCTCAGTCTGACCCATCTGTGTCTTGTCCGTGACAAAGAAAACTGAAATGAATTGCAAGGTCATTGCACCCTGCCTGTATCAGACTGTCTTTCATACTCAATAAATGATGTGTGATTACAGTAAGCAGCTACCTTTGAGGGAGTATATTTTGGCAAAGCCTCTCCCCTCTCTCTTCAGCACTGGTACTATGGCTTTGTGCCATGGTATCCTCCTACCTGTCAAAATACTTCAGTCTGAATGCACTGACTGCTACTGGGTGAGGAGTAAGCCTGGTGTAAGGCAGCCACCTCTGGAATGCTCACAGTTGGTGAAGTTGCTGGGCAGAGAGGTCACTCCACCCATACTCACAGGGGTCATTCTGATGTCTTTAGGATGTCCTTCTCAAACATAGGGAGTGGTGGTTTAGGAACTCACAGGTTATTTTGTCTAGGTCCCTGGTTCATGGAGAATACAGCAAAGTGATTGTCTCCTTTGTCTATTTTTCCATTTTTCCCACTCCAAAATGACTCAATCAAGGTGGGGAGGGATTTTGTTTGTTTGTTTTGGTTCTCTTTTTTTGGTTTTGGGTTTGCTTTTTTTTCGTAGGGGGGTGAATTTTTATTATGTTTTGGTTTAGGTTTTTTGTACCTAAGGGTTGTTTTTTCTCATTGCTTTCCCTCAAAAGCTCAACATTTGAATTTGTTTCTTTCATTGGTAGCATAAACTGAAGACAGATTTTGTTTGCTTCCCTTTACTAAACTTCTCTTGTTAAAAATGACTGATGATTGTTTATCCTTTCTTTTGTGCTTTGAACAGATATCAAATCCCATGCTTTGAGAAAGGAATATAGAAGGGATCATGGATTCATCATCATTCATCATGCACTTCATTGTGCATGTGTGTGCCTGCGCTGCAAACTGAGACTGCAGATAAATTCATTTGTCTCTTTGCAGTGAGCTGTAATTAGAATTCTGACTGGCTGGAAAGTGACTATTCATTACACTGCAAAACTACAGAGCTGGATTAACTTTTTCTGGAGGCTTTTCAGAAACACCATTTGCACTTTCTGGCGTGCACTGAATAATAATGACATAGCGCAATAGCTTCTTAATACTTTGTGACGCAATAGCAAATATGAGCCCATGTCACCCACTGGGAGGCCACTGGGTTAGGTCATGTACAAACACCATTTGTTTTGGCTCCATCTAAAAGATCTTATGATCAAGTGAGCAAGACTAAGCCTGAGAGAACATGTCTCCTTTACAGTAAATGTCTTTATTCCTCCACCCCAGTGCAGACAGCTTCCTAACGGTACAGGAGGAGTGCCCCAGTATAAGCAGCATCTGGCAGCACAGAGCCAGTGGATTAACTCTGGTGTTGGCCTCTCTTGGTTGATGGCACGCAAGAACAGCCACTGTCGGTGCCCAAAATCTTTGGCTACCGTCTTCATCCCTTAGATTTGCTAGAAGCTGAGTCAGCCTCAAAAAATTTCAAAAGAGCTGACAGTTAAGTGCCTGGTCCAAAACGCCAAAATGTAGGGGCGACTTTAGTGAGACTACCAGCTCCTTTGAAACACAAAGGTGTTCTTCAGACACAGTCAAGGATTTGGAACTGACTATCTAGTCCTTGAAATAATATGGGTAACCTTCCAAGCCTGTTCTGTATATAGCAGATGCAAATTTCTATTCCCTTGCCTGCGAACATCTTGAAGTGGGAATTCTTCTAGGTCAAATGAATTACTTAGCAGCCTTTAATTTGAGGTGCATTTTTTCCTGTAACAATAACAAATTCTTACCTTTTAGGCTGGAATACGCTATTCTTTTGAAGTAGTCAGTTTTTCTTTAAAATTTGAACAAAATCAATGTATGCTTTTTAAGAAAAATAAAATAAAATTGCATGTCTGCCGCTAAAGAAAAAAAACCAGACACTGGAGTGCCCTTTCTTACCATCTTTGATACTGAAGCCTAAAAAGTCAGAAAATGTACATCTAGATTAGGAATGTCTTTGAAATTCCAGTAGTCACTTTCAATGCTCAGATAAGATTCTGGTTTGATCAATAGGGTTATCACGTTAAACAATTCTGTGTATATGTGAAACACAGCTTCTAGGGACTATTATTTAATTCTGTTTTCCTAGTGGTGCTTGTTTGTACAGATACATTGAATGAATTTTTTAATCATACTAAAAATCAATGCAGGGAAGTTTTGGTTCTCGATGTGTAAGAACTTGTGTCTGTGTGTGAACGATTGAAGGGATGTAAAGAATAAACAAGATTTTTAGCAGAATGGAAGGTGGAGAGCGGTGCTACAATACCTCCAACAAAGACGCAGGTTCAAGAAAGTCTGGTGTTTCTCCTTTTACCTTTATCTTTTCACCCTTTTTTTGGACAGGAATTCTGTATACTGCAGCATTGGCCCCTTGACACCACCCAGAGGTTTTTTGATGTTGCCAAGTCCTTTAGAAATACAGATTTTTTAATGTTTCTATTACTGTTTTAATGTTTCATGTATAACAGGCCTACTGCACCCTTTTGTTAGCCTCTTCCATTTGTTTATATTGCCTATTGTTTCTTGTCCTGAACTGTAAATGTCTAAAGGCAGTGGATGTCCTTCCGTGCTGTACTCATCGAGGGCCAAAAGAGCCGTGAGTTGTTCCCCATGACTGGGCACCCAAAGTACTATAAGGTACCTATATGGAAGATCTGCTGTGACCCATATAGAAGCTTCCTGGCTGTTACAGAAGCTGCTATCAAGGAGTTCTGTACTACGGTATGGGAATGACTCACTCCATCCTGAAAATTCTTAAAAGGATAATCAGAAGTAATCTGCCGCCAACTTTAAAACTTGAAAGAAAGAGCTTGAAACCCTATAAGAAAACTTACACGAATGCTGTGATTTCTACTGGAGGAGAACTTACCATGCTGTACTTGCACTTTGATTGAGTTTTAAGATGAAACAGTTTAATAATTGAAATAAAATACAATATAATACTAATACTAATGACAGTAGTAGCAGTAGCAGTAGTAGTAGTAGTACTAGTACTAGTAGTACTAGTAGTAGCAGTAGTAGTAAAGAAAAGGAGAAAGAGGAATAAAACTCAAGAAAAGGAGTGATGCACAATACAATGCTCACCACCTGCTGACCAATGCTCACTGTCCCCGAGCCAGACACAGAATCAGACATAGAATCACAGAATCAGCTAGGTTGGAAAAGACCTATGAGATCATCAAGTCCAACCTATGACCTTAAACCCCCTTATCAACTAAACCATGGCACTGAGTGCCACATCCATTCTTTTTTCAAACACCTCCAAGGATGGTGACTCCACCTCCCTGGGCAGCCCATTCCAGTGCTTAACTATGCTTTCTATAGAGAATTGTTTTCTAACGTCCGGCCTAAATGTCTCCTGGCACAGCTTAAGACTGCTGTGCTTAAGATCAGCAGCTCCTGGCTGAGTCCCTCCAGTTTATATACTGGACAAAACATTCTGTGGTATGGAATATTCTAGCCAGTTCAGGTCAAGTGCCCTGGTTGTGCTCCTTCCCAGCTTCATATGGACCTGCTCAGTGTCAAATCAGGGGACACAAAAAAGTCCTTGATTTAGGGTAAGCATTACTTACCAATGACTAAAACATTATTTACACTATTCTCATACTACATCCAAAATGCAGCACTGTACCAGGCACTAGGAAGAAAATTAGCTCAATCCCAGCCAAAACAAGGACACAGTCCTTGGGGGTGCAGTGAACATCCATGCCTCCCAGATGACTAAGTGACCTTAAAAGAATTGCTTGTTTCAAGGAGTTCTCAGCAAATCCATTTATGATTAAAAAATTACAAAACTCACTCAAGTAGGAAATTCAGTGTTAAAGATGCCACAAAAGACTCTCTGTGTCACTGATTAATTCTTGTCATGGAAGAGTAGCAATTAGGCCTAAATTTTATCCACAGATGACAGAGATAGGAGGAATTAAAACATCTTCACTTCCTTTGTTATAGTAGGACAAACTGCAAAATCTAGAAGTTTGAAGTTAGTAGCTTTTCAGGTTTTCCACTGAGCCTAATAAGAACAAGTTCCTCATTCTTAATTTTGCTGGTTTTAATGACTTGCTTTGTAGTTGGACTTCACGTGTGACATCAGATAATGTTACTTTGTGCCAACACTGCAGTAGAGGTAGTGCTCATTCCTGTCCTGTAGCCTTAGCAGATCAAGTAGCCAACATTAATTTAAATAAACTTTAAATAAAATGCCCTTTTTATTACTATTTTGATTCAGCAGTCCCACAGAAATAATTTTAAATTCAGGGAGAAATATTATGTAGACTTTGCCAAATAGAAAATTGAATCAATTCACTCCATAGTTGATTAAAGTTTTTTCATTTTTTCAGTGTGTTTTGTTGTGTATCAAATTATCCTCATGTTATCAACATAAGAACAAATTCTGGAGAAGGCATGTGTAACAAGAAGTGCTTTGGGGTAGCACACAAAATATGACAAGAATGTGAACAACAGGTTTGTCATCTGCATATTTTTCCAAAGATGATTTCATTTTTTTTACTCTCATGGGATTTTGGAAAGGGTTGTTGGAAGTTTCTTAGCTACTGAATATCCTTTCCATAAATAGCCACAAATGAGCCTGGAAAAGCAGTTCTGAGCGACAAGAACTGCCTTTGGATTCAAAATGCAGTTTGAACACATTGAGAGCTTAAATTTTTGTGTGGCTTCTAGATAGGCTTGTGCTGAAAGATAAGATTTAGCTTGCTTCAGATCTAAACATGTGACACTTTGCTGGGCATTCTGTATTTGATTTTGGAAGATTTAGTACATTTAGTTCTTTGAAATACCAATTGATCCAAAAGAAAAAGATAAGATTTTAAGGCCAGATGTTAAAATTTTGACATACTAAGAATGAATAAATTCATACCTCTACACTAAGTTTAGGCATTTGAATTATTTCAGTTGCAAGTTAATTCAAGAATTCTTATCCCACCTTTCATAACTCAAATTTTTAAAATTCTGAATTTCTTCTTACCCCTGACTTTCACAGCCCAAAATGTTTTTTTTAACCTAATTTAAATAGTAATTTATTTCTCAAAGACACTGTTCTGTTCAGGTACAACTACACAATCAAATGAAGATATGGCTGTACTACGTGGTAGTTTTTCCACACCAACCTCATAGAACAAGCACCGATAACAACAACAGTCATTGCATCAGGGCAGTCTTAGTGTGTGCTATCAGGAAAGAAGCTCTCTGGGGACCCTTAGTTAAATTAAAAGCAGTATACTAGGATATGGTACAGCTGCACTTTAATAGGCAGACATATCTTTCCTTTCTCATCAAAACCACCAGGAAGGTTAGAAGCACAAATCTTTATTGACCACCAGTAAAATTTGTTATACTAACTCATTGAGGCACTTCATAAGTCTTCCTCTAACTTATCTTTGCAGGTTATATATACCATAAATATTGTTCTTCTGTCCATCTATCAATCAATCAGCAAATGAGGTTGTTTAAGCTAATGGTGAACTAACGATATACTAATGGCTCTTTCTGGAAGACTACAGCATGCTTCAGCTTTGTAAAAATAATTGTTCTTCTCTTGCTCTGAATTTGATAAGTAGGTAAAACATACTACATGGTATCATGCTCTAAGAAAATATCATTAACTACCTCTGTATTGATAGGGGTGGTTGTTAACAAGAATCGTCTGCGATCATCTTTCTTGCTGCATTTTATTCTGCTGCTGTAAGAGCTAGTAAATAAGTGTGTGGCATTAACAGCAGTCCAGCAGTTAATGTGGATCTCTGCTATTATGCATCGTAGTCCATAACCACTATTTTTTAATCTATGGGGAGCTTGGATCTGTATGTAGGCATGTATACTGTATTAATCTCACCATAACTTCTCTAAGCCAGCCCGACATGCCTTCTTTAACTTACATATTCTTTATGACCCTGAATTCTATTTTGTGCTGGTTCAAGATAGAATATGTACATTTCTCTTCCTTCTGAAGACTTGCAAGAGCTTTCAAAGCCTGACATAAAAGCATTTATTTTAAAAACACTCAGACACTGCTGATCTAAGGTCCAGAGAGGGTGGGTGACATACCTGTAGGAATCCCCTGTTGCAAAGGAATAGTAATGTAGAAAATCATGACAAAAGTAGTATTTTGATCCTTAAAAAAGTATCTCTATGTATAAGGCATAGGCTGCAGGCATGCAGAATAATCCTTAGAGGAACCAGCAAGTAACATTTTACACTACACACCTAAATGAAATAGGATTTCACATTCCATTTAAGACCTGATGGTTTTGTCTAGAACATGCAGAAAAATCAATCTGAATTAACTTTTAAAATAGATTGGCTAAACCACTTTAAGTTTCTGTGTAGCCAACTCTCATTTAGAATGTATTAATTTACTTTGGAAGTAAATGTAGTTAAATTGAATTAGGGCCTCTTTAATTTTGAATGAGAATGTGCACATAATGCAGTTAAAGTAATCACAACTTTAAATTCACACCTTTAGTTAATTTGTATTAGTTTTCTTGAGTGTTCGCAGACATATAAACTCCAAATCTCACTGAAGTCAATAAACATTTCTTCAGATGTGCATTGTTACGTATCCAGATAAAATAGAGCAAGCAAGACAGCCTAAAGGAGCATGTCCTGACAGCCAATAATGCTGCAGACGCAGGGTGAAAATAGAGTTTCCTATCTAGTAAAAGCTATGGTGAAAGCAACTGTGTCTTGTGAGTGGTGTGATCCAGTACCTGAATGCTGAAAACATTTAAAATCGCCCACTGTCAACATTTCATTATAGCTGTGATAGCCAAATTTTTGATAGGGAAATAATGTTATCAAAATTGACCGCAGTGGGTTACTCCCCCTTGTCAGGCAACATCACCTGTGACAACTGAGAGGCATTTAATGAACCGTGGGTGTTAATTTCACATGCCAAATTTCCTGCTTTCCCTGCAAACTGCAAGTCTTAATGACCTGGTTTGCTGTAAACCTGATGGCCACCCGCTGCTGGCTGTGTCTGCACTATGTACAGCTTGCTACCTTCAGGAGCTGAAAGTGCAAAAGTCTGAAAGAGCATTTATTTGAGCTATTGAAAAAATAGTGGGAGATGTGAGGGAAGAAGATAGGGGCAATACAGTCTCTAATAGGCCCCATCTTTGCTCTTACAGTGCAGATTAAAACTTACACGACAATAATCCATGTGCCAAGGGAACTACAGGATTTCTGCCCAGAATCTCTGTTCAGTGGTAACAAAATGCAATGGCTGCATGACTGAGAAATGCCAAGGTATGAACATGAAGCAAATCACTTGGCAGTAACTGCATATGGATAACAGACTGTTCTGAGAAGTGAGAGAAACCAGATGTCTGGCCATCAGAGCTTGGTTGATTGAAATTTGCTTTTATATATGCAGATTGAAAATACTGTAACACTGTGAATCTCAAAATTTAAAAATTAAAACTGGATGGCTTGCAGTGAATTTAACTATCTTTGCTAAATCAATAAGAGGAAAAGTTATCAAAATACTGTCAAAAAAGTTACTGAGTTGCAAACACTGCTGTCACAGATTTTTTTGAAAGAAGAAGGTGAGGGTATAAGCAATTCTGATTAAAATATTTTTAGCGGAGATAATCTTCATTTAGGCTTCATCCTACTTTTAAAGGTTGTCATTTTAAAAATTTGCATGGAATAGTCAAACTAAATTCTCCTTTCCAACAGATGCATCAGATTTGTAATAAGGAAGATTTTTTAAACTGTATTAGCTTCTGTCTTAATCTTGCATAATATGAAACACAAATCCTAACATTTATATTTTTAGCATATACAAACAATCTGACAATTTCCACTTAACATGAAACTGTGCACCTACAGTTAAATGAAAATTTATAGCAGGTTACTGTATTAATAAAACATAACATTCTAAATCCACACTTAGACATTTAAATATAAAAGAGTCTTCTTCTAGAAGAGCGACATTATTAGATTTGTTAATAATAATCAAAATCTGTGGTATCCATGGGCCTATGGAGAATTTGTTTTAAGTACATCAAGCTTGCTCATACAGATAAGTTATTAGTGAGAGACAGAAAAAGAAAGAAAATGTAGCTGATAGAAAATAGAGTGTATATATATAATGCAATGCATGACATTACTTTTTTTGCACTTGTTGTCAAGTTTTTCAATTTCTTCTAAGGTGTCATTATAATTATGCTTGGATACTAACAAATTTCAAGCCAACAACAAATTTCTCTCAGCAGCAAGAAACAGATTAGGGACATGGACTGCAGGCAGTTTGCTCTTGTTGCGTGTTTCAAATCTATTTCAGATCCTATTTTATAGCTCTAGCCTGGTTAAAAGTGTCTAATAAGTCATCAGAAGTTTTGTGTGTATGGGAGTACGAGCTCCAGGCAGCACTGAGCCCACGGCATCCTTTCACAGGTGTGCCTCCCACTCTCTCCCATGAAATCTGGCCAAAAATGTCAATCCTCCTGTGTTTCAGTTCAGCAGTGGAAATGAAATACATTATCATGAAGATTTCCCCTGATTTGACTAAATGTTGTTTATACCAGCCTCTTCTTGTGAGCAGTTTATCAAAAGAAAATGTTCAGCAATCTTTTAATTCAAAAGCTGCATCTCAAGGTTGAAGGAACTTCATGTACTCCAGGGCAAATCATAATGAAAATTCGAGGTTTAGAAACATCATTTTAATGGCAAAATACTTATTTTATCCTTCCCCATTTTATTTAAGCTATGGGCTTTCTATTACGATTATTTATGGTTATCATTTTGGCTGCTCTGAGCAGCAGTGTCTTGGCTTACTTGTCTTCTCTGCTCAGGATGAAAAATGAAGTTTGAAAGAATGTTCATTACCTTCACGGCATGTGTTGACTGCACTGATTCTTCATCTGCCAAACTGCATATGCTGGCTTCTGGCTCATCTGGAGACCTCTGGAACTAAAAGTAATTGATCAAATTAATTCTAATATAATCCCACACAGACCCTGCTACCACTGCAGCTTGTTAACCTTATATGCAAACAGTTTATTTAAACTATCTGGATGACATCATGAAAACTACCTTCAATATATCAAAAAAGTATGAAATTAAAGGCCATTTTAATATTTTTTTCAAAAATATGACTTTTGTTATGCTACATTTTCTCTAAAAAACAGAATTTGGAACCTCCGCGCTTACAGAATTAATTTTAATTCAGTTGGCCCTACTTCCCAAATAATTGGATTTTCCCCTACTCTTTAAAAAGCTAACCACAACTTTCAAATTATCGAGTTTATCACAGTAGCTTTGTACATAGTGTGAAGTAGCAGTTGAAGGATCCAAGCAGCAACTTTCTAACCTGTGCAGTCCATTTTATATCATAGGATCACAGAATGGCCTGGGCTCGAAGGCACCTGGAAGATCATCTAGTTCCAGTCCTGGTGCCATGAGTAGGATGGTGATTCTCATTCTTGGATTTCATCTTTTACATCTAAGTCAACTCCCTGATAGATCTATATCACACCTCACAAGCCCCAGTCCACCTATTACCTCCCTACAGCAGCTACAATTTCTGGTTATGCAAAACATTAAAGCATTTCTAATAAACACCTTTGCAATTGTTTCCACCACCCTGTGTATTTCCCACTTTCATGCTGGCTGCTGGAGGTAGGTTGCTGTTGACACCAGTAATAAATGGTGCCCTGTGCAACGACCTGGCATGATGTGTGAAAGACAAAATGTGTCTGATCACTCTGTCACAGCACAACACGAAATTTGGCATAAGAGTAGCTATTCATAAACCATCAGAAATGCCAAGGGTACCTAAGACAACAGAAAATTATTCTCATAACAAAACAAGAGTGAGGACGTAAGTGTGCACATGAGTGGTAGTGATTTATGAGTACAGAATGTTCCCCACTGATTCGGGATCGCAGCTTCAACTAGACACAACATGGTGAATTAAAGGTAGCACAGCAGTCTCAGCTTCAAGATTTCTTATAATTTATCACTTTGGCCCAAGCACTTAGCCATGATGAAGTCATATATATATATCTGTATATATATATACATATATATCTCTATATATATCTGTATCTATCTGTATATATAAAATCGCTTTGCATAATATTGAAAAAAACCCAAAAGCAAGTTTAAAATGTTATAAATATATTTAGATGATAATCAAAATATAAAGTAGTATCTTCCAATCAATTGCCTTTATCACTAGTGCTTAGCAGGGTAGCAGGTAAGACTTGTTAGATCTTACAGTACTACCTCAGGGTAAATATTTAATGCTTATTAAACGTGGCTTCTGAATGGGCACAGTGAAGACTATCATGAGAGCACTCCTAGGAGGATAATACATTATAACCCTGTCCTGTGATTATTCTTCTGCTTAAAAAGCAAAATTGTCTTTTGCAGGTAAGCCAGGCTCAATCTCATAGGCTTACATGACAGCTTTCTAAATTCTCTTGGCTCTAGCCTAGTAGGTAGCCTTCCCAAAACACCACAGTTGCGGCAGAGAGGATATAACACTCATTAAAGTTCATTTCTTGTAGAATTGCTCAATGCTATATACTACAATTTGTATCTACTCAGGGCTAAATGACAACATTTCATTTTAAGTTCTTTTCTGAAAGCAAATACTGAGATGCAGCCCTTTTACAAAAACACGAGGGTTTTTTCAGATTTACGGGAAATTTTACAGTCAAAATGAGAGATAAAATTCTGAACCATCTGGGACATAGAAGCCCTCAGTTCGAGTCCTCACTCTACTTTATTTCCCTTGCAGTAACTTAGGAGCCCAGTTCCACCTTTTTAACAACAAAGGAATGTAATGCAATGGTTGAAAAAATGTATTATTTGTTAAAAAAAATTAAAATATGCTCATTTCTGAAGTTAGTCATGCAAGTAGCTGCAAAGAGAATAAGATACCAGGCAATAATAACATTCACAATGCTCTAGCCAATTATTGAGGACACCAGGACGTGAAATGTGAGGTATGGCAGTTGTTTTTTAGCTTACCCTAAGAAAATACTAGCTGTGAGGAGGAGAGATATGGCTCCATTTCATATACCAAAATTCCCAAATCTGGTTTGTGTGCTGGAGTTCTACCCTGTTTGTTTTTTGTTTTCTTATTGGTTCAGCTTTTGTAAAAAAAATTGATATGTTTTTACCACAGACCTTTCTGCAGGTACAGACATTCACAGCAGCCCAGTGATCCTTTAGACTGCTGCTCAGGAACAAATTCTCTAATACCTTAAAAACAAAACTTATTTATTGACAAGCATAGTAGGTTGCCTTCTCCAAACCCTTGGTAATCACTAAAAATCATCATCCAATGCCTAAAGAGAGAAATTTAACACCCTCTCCTTATGGATAGTGCCCATTAGCTACAAGAATTAGAAAAATATGTCCCTGAAGCGCGAAACTCTGTGTAGGAACCGCGGATTCCACCTTGACGATCCATGCAAGGGTGCCTAGGACAGCAGGGGTAAACCAGGCTGATGTGGAAAGCACAGAACCCACCACAACTTACTAGCCTGTAGGAGAAGCAAATCCAAGTGTTTTCAGTCTTACAAAGCCAACAGGTCACTCTGTCTGTTTTTCAGCTGAGCACATGCACAGGCTGGCAAAGTTCCCTACTCGCCCAATCTTTCTTGATTTCTTTCCACACAGCCCGTAATTCTATATTAGTCATCTATAAACAGTTCGTGGTAGATACAGGCACTTTCTGTTTATAGCTAGTGATTCTTCAATGCTCTGGGCATGTATGAATTCCTCTCACTTTTAAAATTTTGAAAGGGTAACTATTCCCGACAGAAATATTACTGCAATAAAAAAACTCAGAAGATTGTATTTATGGGCACATCAGTTTCAAGTTCTTGATGGATTAATCAAGAAATTTTTTTGCAAGAGTTGTAAGAAACAAGGAAATAGGATTATATTTTAATTTTTCTTTAAAAAACAGAAGCAGTACAGACTACTTTTTTGGAAAGTGCCACTGTTTTATGCATCATTGCAGTTAATAACTTATTCTAGGTATTAAATCTGTCACATTCCTTTGACTTAGAATAGAATTGAAGAATTTACAGCCAGAGACCCAAATCTGACCTAGCAATTTGAAAGCATAACAGAGATATGAATCCAATTTTTCTCTGTCCAAACACTGACACACATACCTTGTATCAGAGAGACATCTGAAAAAGTCATATTTAATATCAGACTGAAATTATTACAAAAATGAGAGCATGAGGATTATTAAACACTCATTTGCTGAAGAGACTTTACTCCCAAAAACACATCATCAACAGGCTTTAGCTGATAATGTTAAAAATCTCTTCAAAAGACAATAAATTTGGTATGCTCTTATTTCCCACATTCCATGCCCTCATATTTTTAAAAAATGCCTTCTTTTTTGGCTTCATTTAAAAAAACCCCTAATACACTCATCTTTGCAGATATCTTTGTGACAGCAGCATTATCAACGCTATACTAGTAAGATCCAAAGGATTACTCACCAGTTTGGTTTGGGGTTTTTTATTTTTATAACAGGATTGTGTGAGGAAAAAGGGTGAAAATACAGCTTAGAAAAATCTCATTTTGCACTGTTTTTTCAAAAGAAGTACAGAGCACAGCACACTTCTTCTGCTGGGTTATACTGAATTTTACCAGTTGCAGAAATGGCTTAGATATAAAACAGTGAGAGACTATGTCTTCTTTTGAAGATGTTAGAAGGCCAGACCAGGGATGGAAGATTTTCATATTACCGAGTAAAAGTAAAATTAGATGTGTGTGAAGTGGCACTGAAGCAGGAAGGTAACCTACCAAACACTTATGGTCATTGGGCACCTAATGCTCGCGCAAGCAGGAAGACGAGGAATCAGAGGAGTGTAAGGAAGGTGTACGTGTGTGCGTCAGGAAGGCCAGGAAGGCCTCTGAAGGTGTGAACTCACTTTCCGACTTCTTCCCAGGTAAGATTTTCTCTTCAAGAGGGTGGAAACGTTCTCGTAGCAGAACCAAAAAGCACGGGGTCAGGCCCTAACCTCTTCCCAAACAGCAGCGGGAGATAGGGCTGTGGCAGTAGCAGGGAACATCTCCTCCCACCGCATACTTGCTGGGCAGGTCCCAGCGTTATCGCGTCCCGCAGGCCATCCGCGCCATCCATCAGCCCTTATCTCGCTGTGGGCCCAGCGCTGCCTCGTGCCCTGCCGAGGCCGATGCCGCCGGGGCTCCGCGTCGGCGGTGCCGCGTGGGGCAGGGGGAAGCAGGGCTGGGGGCTGCTCCCTCTGCTCCCCTCCCTGTGTCCTGAGCTGGCTGAAATGTCGCTGCGCACGTGTAGGACAAGGTCTCCTGAAAAGGGGCAGAAGCTGAGGGCTTTGACATGTTTCAATCACATTTAGTTTCCATTTCTTTGAGGCTCAGATGGGCATATCTAATCTCTCGGGACGTCTGCACATCTTCCCCCAGCAGCCAAATGCTTGCAGGCTAGTACATCTCCTCATGTCAGAGCAGGGATGTTAAAAGCACTGAGGATGCCAGCCTTCCCATATTCTTCATGGGCTGATGTTATGGTATCTCTTCATAAGAGCTTCACTGTGGCACTGGGGATGGAGCAGTTTGCTCTTCAGGCATTCACACCGCTCAACAGAGAGGAGAAATGAAAAGTTTTTGATTTTGCTTAAACAGGGAGAAAAACCTGGGAAGGAACTGTGCTTTTCAGATTTCAGATTCAGGTCTGCTACTGTCTGCTAAAGTCAGGAACTACGAATATGGTTTAAATCCTTAGAGGAGCAGCTCTTAGATTACATGAAAGCAGGAAGAGGGTTTGATAACTAAATACCTTTTTTTGATTTCCAGACAAGGAAAAGAGAAAGGGGAGGACAGCCAAAACAAAAGTTAGGGGTAATTACAGAACATTATAAAGTGGTAAAGGAATATTTTACTCCCCATGGCTGGCAGCAAGATGTTTCCTCTGCCGGGTATGACTGCAAGGGAAGTTGAGTGTCAGATCTCAAATATGTGTACACAACATAAAAATCACTTGGTTTCCAATAGATTAGTCTTTACCTAAGTACAGTGCAAAAAAGTCAGGTAACATTTTACATTTTGAGAGTTCTGATGAAATTTCATAAGTGGAATATGTACAGAGCAATGAAGGATTAGGCCCTTAAGAGTGTACACAATTTTTCATGACTGCTAAATTGTAATATATAACAGAATATAATATATAACATTATAATAATTTATAATTGACTTTCATTTTCAATATAGATGCTCATATATGCCATTCACAGGACATACAGGCTCACCCCTACCTTCCTTAGTCTCCTGAGTGGATCGTGGTGCCCTCTTCCCCTCCAGGCTACCCCAGCTGCCTGTCTCTTCTGTGCCAAAGCGGTCCAGCCCATACACTCATCTCTGTAACATAGCTATTCACTGTCTGATGTTGGAGACTGTGTGTAAAATTGGCTAGTGCCAATACAGGGACCTGAGGCAAGGTGTTTTGGGCCCCCATCCCAAGTTTGAGTTTTCTCATTTACAAAGATTGGATGTTTATCCAGAATGATGCATTCACTGCTGTGAGTAAAGCAAAGATCCTCTGATGTAAACTGTTGCCTAAGTGATAAACACTAAAAAGGAGTAAATAATGATAATTTATCTTGTCATCTAATTCAATCCTGTTATTGTTAAACGTATCTCACATGCCGTTAAAAAACTACTTTGAAAATCCCTATGTTTTCCCAATAGGGTTCATAGCTCTCAGCTGATTTTTTACAGTCCTTGTTTAGAATATTCCTTTGAAGATATGAAATTTTCTTTGTCTTTTTTGTATTTAATGACCCATTTGTCCAATAAAATAAGAAAACTTTAATTTACAAATCAGAGCTTTATGTTATAACTTCCTTCTATTTAAGAAACTGAATTAATTTCTGAGTGGTGCATGAGAGTTTAGTTTTTAAAAAAAAAACCTGAAAAACCCAGTAAAGGAAAACTGCAGCTTTGAATTATCAGCTTACTTTATAAGTGAGAGGAAAAATTAAGATTCTGTTAGAGGACAATATTATGTAGTAATACTGGGAAGTTTACATGACACAATGCCAGAAAGCACAGATGTTGAGAATAATAAAACCCACTACAGAGAAAAATTGTTCAAAAATTATTTTTCTAAGAAGAAGACAGGAAGGGGTTGAAAGCAGCGTCATACTAATAATTTGAAGGTGATAGTTTTTGACCCTAACACATTGTGTTATTCGGCACAGGCAAAGGAATATTTTATGCAGACAATATGCAGGAGTTTTATGCTGCTGCTCAGTGCTGAAAAAATTATTGCACACAAGAAGGCAAATGCAGAGAGAACCTGTAGACTTTTGACACTTGGAAGACTGGCTGGGATTTGTATGATGTGGGATTAGACTGGTCCAAGATAGAAGCACAGAATATCTAGACACAGGGTACCTGTCGTAATGAGACAATGCTTGGCTGATGCAACAGCTGCATTAGAGCCATTTTTTGGAAATAGCACACTGAAGAAATCTTGAGGAAATCTCTTGGCTAAGAAAAGAGGAATGTTAATACTCTTTTCCTTTCACTGACACAATCCTTATGAAAAGCTGCTACACCAGCCCCCAAAAGGAACATGTGTGCAGCCTGCACCTTAATAGAAGCAATGTGTTTCCCCAAATTGGCAGGGCTAATGAGAACTTATAACAGTAAATTCATTTATGGAAACATTTAGGAGCAAGAGACAGGAAGAACAGGGAGTGTCACTGCCAGTCTGCTATGATAAAGCCTGAGCTGGGAGAACTCTGTTTAATCTTTTTGAATAATTTCCAGAGCTGGGCTTGAGCAAGAAACAGATTTAGATGATGAATACTTTCAAAGCGAGTTAAGAAAAGGCTGATGACAGTCTGATATACTTTTATTTGTGGGCTTATTGATAACATATTACTAATGGAAAAAAAAGTAGAAATAACTCCATTGTGTGCAGCCTAAGTTGATCTGTGTCTAATCACTAGGATATTTTTTGCCTTTACTGTTTGGTCTCATGTTTGAATTATTCTCTGCTGCAGGTGTTTTTCTGAATTTATGAACAACAGGTACCCTAGACTGAAGGGATCGCTCTGGATTCCACTTTTCTTTGCAAATATGTATTAAACGTATTGCTAAGATTACTTCTATTGCAAGTAGACAGTGTCTATGCTCAGAGACTGCTATTTCCACAGATACAGGGAAGGTTTGTGCAGTGATGAGCCAGCTCCACACATGCCCTTCAGTATGTAAATAGAATGGAGATGGGTATTGTAGGAGAAAACATTGAAAGACAGCCAGATGGCAAAGAGGTCTCTTTCCAGCGTTTAGGATAATAGACTCAGAATAAGAATATAAAATGCTAGAGGGCAACTTACCTTCTCTGCCATCTCCTGTCAATGCCGTGTGCTGAAGACAGCACTGCTTAACAAAATGTATTGTTTACATAGGTGTCTATTACTAAATAGTGGTTTTTATTTTACACTGTATACAAGACTTACTGCAGAACAAAGAGGAATTAATAGATGCAACTAAAAGCTCAAGCAGCAATATGCCTTCTGACATTGCAGCCTGCCAGATCTTCAAAATAAACCTGTTCAAAAGTTATCCTCATCCTGGTTATTAATAGTTTGTTATAACACAGTTATAACAGTTACAGCACAGGTCAGAACAAAATTATGTCAGAAACAGGCAGGAAGTGGGAAATAGTAAAATAGAGGCTTTATGAAGTTCCTGTCTCATGGGTTTTTGTTTGGTGTTATTTGTTTGCGGGTTTTTTTTGTTTATTTGGTTGGTTGGTTTGGGTTTTGTATTTTCAGGATAAAAAAACCTTACTTTTTGTTTGGGTTTTGGGAATATTGCCTAAGAACATTTTCTCTACTTATTGGATAAGTTTCTTCTCAAAAGAATACTGAAACAATAAACATGCAAATAATAAAAATAAAATTTCTATGTGAGCTATTAAAAAATAAGAAATTACTAAAGCTAGTCACTGAGTCATTATACTTGGCTGAGTGAACTAACTAGATAGAATTATAAAAAGTTTGATGATTCTACTCAGATATTTACCAGAGTCATTGCTGTGACAAGCTTTGTGAGTATGGAACAGGAATGCTATCCTGGCACCAGCAGGCACTCTCTCCTTGACCAGAAGAAAGGGTTGGACTGGCCTGAGAAGTGCCAGGTAAGAGTCACCGACCACCAGGAGCACGGACAGAATGTAGGAGCACGGACAGAATGTAGGATCGCAGACAAAATAAAGAGATAATACTGATCCAGTGCTAGCTTTCCCGCCAGGTCAAATGACAGTACAAGATCCCCCGGGAAAAGATCAAGGATCAAAAGGAAAGATGCTCAAAATGAACCTTCTAGAGGAAAGGACGACGCAATGAGGAAGGAAATCAACTGTACAACTGCTTTCAAGAGAAGTGCCCCTATTTGGCACACAGACTGTCCTTGGGCCCCAAGGAACTGTCTTTTCAGAATGGATGCTACCATGACTGATAGGAACTTTAAAACAATGTGAAACAGTATTGTATTCTCCAAACCTAGTTTTAATGAAAAAAACCTCAGGCATAAAAGCACAGAACAGGAGATGAAAAAGAAGAAGAGAAAGAAGGATAATAAGGAAAATTAAGAATAATATGGATAATAGCAGAAGTCTTGCAGATAAAAGCACCAACTAAAGGGATATAGTTCATTGAAGAATTTGAGTGTGGCTGAAGAGAAATTACTGAAATGTTCTTAAACTGGCGCAAGAAGCTTATTTTACATGCTGCAAGAACAACGATTACCTATGCAAGAGGTGAAACAACAGAAATAAGAGAAATGGGCTGGATTAGTAGTCAAGCTTGTAGTACTTAAAGGGATGCTTGGCTTGGGGAAGAATTAAATAAATAATTATAAAGGCTGGAGAAGACAGTGGCCTATAAAGTTTTAGATACTATACTCTCAGATTTATGCCCGCCATGCTACCATTTCATATATCTTTAGGATTGTTTACCAAAATAAAAGCCAAGCTTACAAAAGACTCTTCTGTAATTATACATCTAGGTATAAATACCTTGTGAGTGAGACCAGCTATCCAAGGAGAGTGTTGATACAAGGAAAAATAAATATGACCTGGCAAAAAATAAACAGAGACTGGAATTCAGAGGAACATATCTGTCAGAGCTGAGAGATCTGGAAGGAAGGTTCAGATGTGTAATGGGGGCAAGAAAACGCTGCTTTGACCAATAACATGAAATCTTATGTAGTGTTTAACAGTATTCAATACACAACTCGCCATATTCTCATGCAAAGTTTGGGTGTGGTTTTTTTAATAGATTATTTATTTTATTTTAATATATTTCTGGTGCTAACAGTGACACTGTTGCAACATAGAAAGTGGCAGAAGCATCAAATACCTAGTACAGCTAAATCACCTGTCTTCAGAGAAAATCGCAGAAAGAGACAGACAAACTATAACAAGATGCTTCCCTACCAGAAAAAAAATCACCTACTAAAGAGTGGTTTGGGAAAGGGACCAAGCTAATACCACAGACAAGTAGCAATAGAGGAAAAACCTGCTGTGAAGTATTTCATTTTTGTGATTCTTTAACAATTTACAGAAGAAATGTCACATAATAGAAGTTTGGCTCTCTTTTGGGAGTCATAAATAAAACAGAACTGTAATCAAAGGATAGATGAAAAAAGACTTAGCAGATATTTAATTCTTATTTATGCTTACTTCCAGAAATTATGACTAGAATCTAAATGTGGAAGGTTGCAGCATGCAATAATTCAAACTCTTATATGTTCTCCTGCTGCACCCTGCCTGCTAAGCATTTCCAAAGCCTGAACTGGCTGGTTTAATTTACAGCTTTCTACCCAGTGATTAGAGAAAGATTTGAAAAGGTCTTCAGAAAAAAAATGGTGAGCTATCCCTAGGATTTGTTACTGTGGTCTATTCATCTGTGATCAATACTCTGTAGCTGTCTGGGTTTCCTCCACAGAGAACCTGCACTTCAGCCAGTGGAACTGCCAGAGAGAGGATTTCGTGCAGGCACACAGATGGTTCATTTTCTTCATGCTGGATACAGAGATTTCCAAAGTATAAGGAAAAATTTGGAAAAAGTAGTATTTCTAGATGAACTGTTAGTACAAGATAAAATATTAACCACCAAATTCTATCAAATATTACTTCAATAATAAATCTGTCCAATTTATTGATATCCATTGTCAAAAGTAGGCTCAGGAGCAATAAATATACTGAGGAAATGACAAGCTTTGCAGGGATAAACTGTGAAAAACCAACTGGATTACCCTTGATTTATCTCTAGATTTAGTTTGAATCCTGTAAGTTGCATAGATGACTGGACTAAATTGTCTCCAGGGTATTCCCCCATGCTTTTCACAGAGCAGAGAAAGGGAGGGCTGGGGAAGAACTGAAGCCTGAGGGATCTTCTTTGCCTCCCTCATCTTGAGACCCAGCATTCTCGGTATTGCCCCAGAATGAAAATAAAGTGGCCTCTGGATCAGCTTCCAGCCGAAAGCTTCCTGAACAGACTTCCATCTCAATCCCAACCCAACACACCCTTTACAGCAGGAGAGATGTCAGAAGCATTGCATCTGCTGGCGTGGGTCTGCTGAAAATTACCTTTTTTCTCTGCAAAGCCAGACATTCCTCGTGGCAGCACGGTGGCAGGTCCTGGCCCTTTGTACAAGCACTAGGAGGGCATGGAAACTGTGTGGGACAGGAAGCTAGGAATGTGCATTTTATTTTTCTTCTGATGCCACAGAGCAGGGCTCTTTGTTTAAAAGGGATAAGCCCTGCATATATCCTTACCTATTACTACTCACCCCTTGGTGGCTGTAGCAAGACACAAGCAAAATTTCCTTTCTAAAGCCATAACAAACAGGCACATTTGCTCAAGTTCCATCTCACCTAAGAAATATATTGCCGTGCTTAGGTATTTCATACCTTTAAAGGTAAACTGCTAGATGACACCTCTGATGGATCTGGCAACTCACTTCAGATAGGTTGTGCTAAAAAAATCCTTTTGCAGTTTTACTTCGAAGTCTCCTCCGATTGCAATTCCCTCAAGGCAGGTGAAGCAAATGTGAAAGAAAGAGAACCTGGCTTTGGAGTAATTATATTTGCTGGACACCAGGCAGTCAGCAGGGACCAAAGTGGCATTGTGGCACCTGTAGTCAAGAAGGAAGATAGAACAGCACAAAATAAGCCTTGTTTTAAAATGCAGAATAAGCCAGCATCTTCTGTGTTCAGCAACAAAAATACAACATATAGGTGAATGCCAGCTTTGCCATCATTCACTGTGATAAAGTGCATCCTGCCAACTCCCGTAAATTCAGAATATGTTGAACAGTCACTAGTTCTTCCCTCATTTCTCAGTCCTTACTGTACTGTCCTTATTCCAGCTCATGCATCCATGTCTTCGAATCCCTAGAGGTTAATGTCATGAAGAAACTGCCATGTGACATCTTTTTTCTGAGGCCACCTTTTACCTCTGAACTCACAGATGGCAAATACCATGGTCAGGTTTAGAAAACAGTTTATATTGGTTTAATTTAGATTTTGCAATGGCACTGTTACCATACATCAAAAGTTGAAATTTTTTGCAGAATGAGACATGGGAAGAATAAGATTTGCAGCATCAAGGGAACTTTGCTATACAGTACGTGTTTACTTCACATGGAAATGTCTATGTTCTTTTGGAATAGAGCAATAATTATTCTTCACAGAACCAAAGGCACTGCTATGACCTGTTGTACCCCCAGACAGTACAAATTGCTCTCTTTTTGGTGGCCGCCAAACAACTTCCACACCATTGATTCAGAACTCAAAAACACTGCAGTGATAGCAACCATTAAAACTTTGAGGAGAGTTCCTTCGGCTCATACTTGGGAAAGACGTAAATTCCTTCAGATGATCCAGATTCAGATAAACAGCATAACCACAGGCAGCCAAAGCAATGCTATGCAGGAATTTGTGCTGGTTAGCATAAAATCTTGCTACTGAGTACTTAAGAGGTTAATCTGCACATGTAAATTTACGGAAAGATTATATGAACATCTGAATAAATAACCTATTTGCATTCCATTCCAGCCTCTCACTGGTAAAATTCCTGCTTTCTGCACACAGAACTGCAATAAAATTTAAGCATACTAATGGGCAGTACCAGAATATATATGTGAGTGAAGGAGGATGCCCTGCAGTGCACAGAGTGGACCTTTTAAGCAAATGTATATGAAAGAGGCAGCTTTCCCTGGAAAGGCAGCTGTCTCATTTTTACCTGTTATGACAATTTGTTTTTCCTTTTCTTTGTTCACACAGAAGCTAAGGCCTTTCTGAGAGGGCAGGTTTCATTCCTTGTAGGATGTGTGGCCCGAATATGAAACAGCTGGTGAGATCTGATTGGTTTGTTTCCTCAGGGTATCTTCAGTATACTGAAACAGTCCCTTTAAAAAAAATCTCAAAAACTCAACCAACCAACCAAAGATACATCACTGAAGCAATGCAGAACAGACAGCATTCTTCAAAATTTCTTGCCTTTCTCCTGCCTCTTATAAAGTCTCTTCAAATAAACCCTGTCCTATCCTAATGCCCAAGCAGAAAAGGCAGAAATCCATAGCTGAAATACTAATGAGAGAATATCTTCACTGCTCAGTTGGAAAGATAGGGACTCAGCATTGCAGGACTGCACATACAGAACATGTATGATAATGTTTGTTGTTGTGGATATGAGTAAAGGACAAATAATTCCCAATATTTGTAATTATGCTGGTGGTGTCACGGGGAGCAGCTCTGGGACTCATGCATCAACATTCACTGCAGTTCTACTGAGAGGGCAGAATGAAAAAATCCAAAGAACATAGATTTCAGCTCTTTTACTGACTTTGTCAGTAACCACTGACTGTTGGTTACTTCAATTTCTATATGCGTCTTTACAGCAGATATTAGTCTTGCTAATTGCTTGAAGAAAAATAGTACTAAATTGTTAGATATGCAATTAACATGTACAAATTGAGCCTGATATGTAAATCTCTAAGACTAACTTTGTACTTGAACACTTCCATATTTCGGTGTCAGGTTTTGAAACAGATCCCAGCTTAATTATATCCATACGTTATTCTCTACAATCATCGGAGAATTTTGTTTTGAAACTTCTGCATAGTTTGTATTCCACATACATATGAAATGGTACATTCTTACGTACACACCAAAGCAGAGATGGTAACTTCTCTGGAATGGTTGAGTTGTTAGTACACTAAAGAAAAAGAAACCCCACAAAACCCAAAAAACTCCAACCAACCAACCAAAAAAATACTGGCAGAACACAACAGGGAGATATTTCCAAATTACTGTGTATGAATCCAAGCACCTTTAGCGTTATTCTCAGTCTTTCTCAAAATTGGAGACCCGCTCTGTAATAATTTTCTTCCTATATATAAAATGACATCTCTTCTCCTTGGAGGAACCCAGATTGTCTACTGGCTTCAAATGACCTGCATGCATCACATAATCACAGAAGAACTGAAGTTAGAAGAGACCTCCAGAGGTCATCTGGTCCAGCTTGCTTGCTCAAGAAGGGCCACTCAGAGCCACTTACCCAGGTTTGGAATATCTCCAAGGATGGAGACTCACCCACCTCCTCAGGACACCTGTGCCAGCACTTGGTCATCCCCAGCAGTAAGTCTTCTTACTGCCAGAGGAAACCTCCTGTGTTTCAGTTTGTGCCCATAGCCACTGGTTCTGTCACTGGGCACCACCGGAAAGTGCCCAGCTCCATCATCTTTGCACCCTCCCTTCAAATGTTTTATACATCAATAAAATTCCCCTGAGCTGCCTTCCTTTCTCCAGGCTGAATGGCTCTCTCAGCCCTCCCTCACAGGGGAGGTGCTCCAGTCTTCAGTGCATTCTTCAATCAAGACTTTCCCTGTGAAAGCTCAAATCTTTCAGACTGATCATGTAAGAAGAAAATGGTTCTGTTGGGACGAGTATGGGAGATGGAAAGAGGTTCATACAGGAAAGGTACTGGCTGTGTTGGGAACCAACTTAGACTACCGTGGTAGCTCTGCAAGCTTTGTGCATGCTGGCTTTATATGTGATATCCAAACTATGGAATTTACTATCGTTAACCATGATTGAAGAATCAGCTAATTTTCAAAGAACTGTGGTATTAATGATGGGTTTTCAATGAAGGAGTCCTTTCTCCCTAAAATTAGGGACAAAACCAATGGGATACTACAAAGCTAGAATTTCTAAAGGACAGTTTTATTTTGGGGAGATAAACATCAATTAATGAACAAGAGAGCAGACAGAAGGGTGGACTGTGGTGCAAGAATGATGTTACCCTGTTGTGCAGCATTGTTAGCTCTGGTAACTGCACAGGAATGAAGAATGAACTCCTGTTTATTTACATTTGTTTTCTGCTTGAGAGACAGCCCAAGAAGTAAAATAAAATGAGAGCCTACTCAAATACCTGCTATGTTTCCCCTTAAATTGAATTTCTCATTTTATCAGGAAGCAATACTTGCACTGATGTTAGACAGGCAGCTAAAAGGTCAGCAAGTTCCCTTGGTTGCCTTTTGTCAAGGGTTTTTGACTTGTCTGTGAATAAAGATCTCCCAAGAGGAAGGCAGACCTGGATTTCCTGTCATCTTGAAGACAGCAATGAATTTGAAAATGTTACAAAAAGCATAAGGGACTTGAAGCACACCTTCAAATGCACTGCTGATGCCAATAGCTTCCCGTGTAAACATGCACACAGAGTTGTTTTGGATTTGTTCTGTCAACTTTTTGTTGTGAAACAAATTGTTATACAGCTGCTTACCTTGAATACTGAATGAATCTGATGTTTTTCCATTACTGTACTAAGCCTAATCGAGGCTACAATCTCTTTGGGTTAGCTGTGGAGCTGGCACACTCCTAACAGCCATGGCTGAACCACTTTTCTTTTTCCGTCGTGCTCTCCTGTGACTTGCATGGGTGTCCCATCCCACTTGCTTACAGCTCTTGATACTCTTTAAAAATGCTAAGGGTTGAGAAAGCCTTAACAGGTATATGGGCAAAAAGAAAAACCTTTCTCATTCATGAGGAGCATTAATCGTTCCAGGGAACACTTAAGTTTCTCTCCAATGGTCAGAGCTAGAGCTACTGTTTTTCATCATCTATGGGGACAGATTTCCTATTCTTGCAGTGTTAATAGGAGACAGCTTCTCAGAATATACTTCAGTTGTTAAAGCCTTTATTAGTACTTTTCGCTCACTTTGCTTAGTTAGTGAAACACAGTAATGTATGTGAACAATATATTTAACTGTATACATATTGCATATAGGAAAAAAAGACTCAGTGGGGTGAATGAATCTGTGTATTTACTTCCCAGCTTGTTTTCCAGTCTTATATCATGCAGCTAATAGTGTGAAAAACTATTTACTTAGTCCAGAAATTCTGTGTGATACTAAATTAACTAGTAAGAAAACGAAAGCTCTCTGTAATCGGAAAGAGACTACAGTGTTCCCAGGATGCTCAGGAAGTTGCTGCATAATGACTGCTGTAAAATTTTCACTCTTTACTCATCTAACTGCTTACAGATATGTTCTTACTGAAAACAAATTAGTGCTTTGAGGTAATTGCTGTCTTCCTGAGTTACTGGTATATCCATTATAAGTTGCTATGAAAATAAAAACAAGCAGAAATTAGAGGGTTGTACACTATTATAAATTATTCACTTTGTATATTTGAGATTCGCTTTTATTTTTTTTCCCTTTGGAAAACTGTGTTTCAGGGTAGATTTACAAAAAAAAAATAGGCTACTCTTTTTGCATAGTTTCTAAGATTTATGGAAGAAGGAAAACTAATTTAGACAGGAATTGTGAAAGTTTATCTTAGTTGAGAATGTAATTAACATTATAAAAACTGTTCAGTATAGTGGAGACTCTGTTTTCTTTAACGTTACTGTTCATTTAGAGTGACTTCTAAAGCTGCTTGTGGCAGTTCCAGGCAAGTCTAGCACACATAAATGCTGAGACCATGGCAGAATGGGAATAACCAAGAAATATGGAGGTTTGCCACTTACTTTCATCTATTTTATAAACACATAGGTGCATAGAGAAATGCATATTAAAGCAAACGCTTTTCACAAAATCCTTAACGTATTTGCAAAAACTCTAGATCAAGGATGCACAAAGTAATTCCATAATTTTATGAATTAAGATTACTTTTACAAGGGGCCAGCCTGGGTCTTCTGGAATAGGTGTTCCAGAACACCTTCTTCTACCCTCGAGGATTGAATATAATGTGAGATTATTTTACTACTGATAGCTATATTGTGTCGATATTTACCTACAGATATTTACCTGGTCCTTGTCTCCAGTTAAGACCTTTTTATATCTGGAACTTACTTCGCAGTCAGGTACAGTTCTAAATGTACAAAGAGGTTGGCACAAAAAGAAATTCAGCAGCAGAGATTCAAACCAAACAATTTTAGCTCCTCCAGATTTCTGATTCTCTTCTAAAGTTAAATGTTACTTTAGAGGACGTTCACTTAGTGTTCTTTGATTTGTATTGTCTGATAGGTTACATAGGAATCTAATTCACAGAAGTTATGTCCTGCATTTATTTTTTGGTTATAAATAAAATGCAAAACTCAACACATGCTAATGGGACTCCCATAAGAGAAAAAAAACCAAGCAAAACTATGTAAAAGCCACAGAAGTAATTTGGTTTAATTAAATGAGGCCTAACATTTTTATTTCCCTGATGGATGCATTAGCTGAATCAATAGGAATGTAAACACACTAAGGACAGAAGAGTGCAAATCCAATCACAAAGTCTTTTCTTTTCAGTATTATAATGAGCAACTACAAAACAGATCACCAGGTAACACTTTCAATTAAAAATCCCAAAGACATATTTCATGCAGATCTACAATGAAAGCAAATGCTAAATAAATATATATTTGCAAGTACAGGGGAAGGATCCCTGCCCTGGTCCAGCTGGCCACGCTATTGCTGATAGAGGCCAGGATGCCACTGGCCTTCTTGGCCACCTGGGCACACGCTGTCTCATGCTCAGGCGCTGTCAGCCCTCAGGTGCTTTTCCTCTGGGCAGTTTCACAGACACTCTGCCCCAGCCTGTGCAGCTGCCTGGGGTTGCTGTAACTGAAGTGTAGGACCTGGCCTTCTTTCCCCGAGAGGCACCGCAATGAGAAGCTCTCCCTTACCCATCCGCTGTCTGCCACTGTGAAAGCAAAAACAGCCTGGGATGCGAGGATGTTCTTCCCATCTAGTTCACACGACAGTTTTGGCTGTCCCACAGGTAAAACTGCCACCCAGCTGCCTCCCAGCCGCCTCCCAGCCGCCTCAGTGCGGGCTGGGTGCCTACACCTTGAGAAGAACGAGCACAACATTTAAATAGTTTTATAGCTGCTTCCAGTGCCCTAAAAGACTCTCCAGTCACAAATCTGGAGACCTTAACAGGAAAACTAAGGCACGGCAACTTCCTCCAACAAAGGAAGAATCCTGCATGTTTTCTTGGAGGCAGAACAAAACCGTAATCTTATCCAGTGCTTATATCAGATGTGTCTACATGGACACCATGAAATAAGATCCTAAAAATCATCCTGGCAGTTTTGTAAACAAATAAACTATAAGATTTTATCCGTTGTATAATTTTGTCTGCTCAGGTGATAGATTTATTGTGTTAATATGAAACATGACTTTAAAAAATTGTGATTGCTTGTAATCTAGCCAGTCTTGATTGTATCAACATTTTGCTGTAAGGCAAAAATGTGACTCTGAAAAATGTCCTGATCTTCTGCAATCTGGAACTTACATAGAAGAGATGTTATCAGAATGTGTCCAAACGTTAGTTACTATTTAAAAAAAAACCAAAAAGATGAGGGTGAGAGAGGAAGGGAGAGAGGGTAGAGAGAGAGAGAATGAGAGATCTGTATGACAACACTAAACTGTGTTTATCTTCTTCAAGGCATGGACTCTAGACCATTGCCTGGCTTATAGGCTTAAAGGATATGACCCAACATGAGATTGTGTTCTCTGCTGTGACTGAAAAATATGGTACACAAGCAGGTTTCCACTGGCCTGCTCTCCCCCTACTTCGGGTCTTTTTGTGTGAAAACAATCTGATTAATGAACTAGCTAAAAAAGTATTTACAGCCACCTGCAGACGGATTCCTTTGCATTAAATATCTCTGTAACTCCACTCACTTTAGTGCAGAGACTCAGTTTAATTTGATGTAAGGTAACTCTGAAACTTGCTTCTTAGATTAGAAAAAAGGTCAAAAGCGGAGCCTAATGGATAATCTATCATTAGAAATGTGCAACAGTCCCACAGGAAAATGCCAAATTTTAAAATGTATGAAATTCTGGTAGGTAGGTGAAGAAAGAATTTTGAAAACATCCAGGCCACACAATATGAAGGATGATTAGTATATTTGCAAAATATTTTTTTAAAGAATCTCTTTATATAGAAACTATCCTACAGTTCAATAGATCTGATAAGTGCCACATGTTACTCCATTCCCTTTGGAATGTTATTACCCCAATGCTGCTTAAAGATCAAGAATGGGTAAATAGGCTTTTAACACATTATAACATTTTTATTTTAGTCTAGAAAAATTGAGATTATGCAAATTCAAAGAACTTAGGAAAAGCAAAAGGTGAACTTGGACAAAATGTTGGAGGGAACCATATTTACCAACAGATCTCTGAATTCTTTACACACAAATTCCAAACACCAACAACTTTGTTCACTGTGGTTTTCTAGCTAAGTCTAAGCACAAACCCATTGTATTGGTTTGCAAAAAGGCATCAGATTTCTCCAGTGACATTTTGCTTCTTGTGTGAATGCATATACTGTAAAGCACTCACATGAAGCTGCCAATAACCTGGCAGAATTCTTAGTCCATCAAAAGGTATTTGCTCCCTCTAAATTATTAGTTTGTGGTACCTATTTTAAACAGATAATTAATATTACCTAAATATTATTACAAATAGTTTAAAGGTGGGTTTCAAGAGGATGGAGCCAGACTGTTCTCTCTGGTGCCCAGTGACAGGCACAAACTGGAATAAAGGAAGTTTCATCTGAATATGAGGTTAAACTTCTTTACTATGAGGTGGGAGAGCACTGGAACAGGCTGTGGAGAGGTGGCGGAATCTCTTTCTCTGGAGATTTTTGATGGCTCAAAAACTTCTCTGTTTTTCTTCTAATTTCACAGAATCACAGAATGGTTTGGATGGAAGGTAGCTCTAGAGATCATCTCGTCCAATTCCCTGGCTGAAGCAGGTTCACCTAGAGCAGGTTGCACAGGATTGTGTCCAGATGGCTTTTGAATTTCAAGAAGTGTTGTGGTTTAACCCAGCAGGCACGCAGCCTAGCACCACAGAGCTGTTCACTCACTGTCCCCCAGAGGGATGGGGGAGAGAACTGGAAAAAGGTAAAACCCATTGGTTGGGATAAAGATGCTGTAAGGGGACAGAAAAGGAAAGGGATAATTGCAATAATTACAAAACAAAATAAAATCATAGAATCACAGAATATTTTGAGTTAGAAGGGTCCCACAAGAATCATCGAAGTTTAACTCTTAGCCCTACACAGGACAGTGTGAAAATCACACCTTGCTCCTTTCAAAAGAATCCTGAAAATCACACCAAGTGCCTGAGAGCATTGTCCAAACATTTCTTGATCTCTGTCAGGCTGATGCTGTGACCACTTCCCTGGAGAACCTGTTCCAGTGCCCAACCACTCTGTGAGTGAAGAATCTTTTCCTGATATCCAACATAAATCTCTCCTGACGACGTTTCAGGCCATTCCCTCACGTCCTGTCACTGTCACCACAGAGAAGAGATCAGTGCCTGCCCCTCCTCTTCCCCTCACAAGGAAGTTGTAACTGCAGTCAGGTCTCCCCTCAGTCTCCTCTTCTCCAGGCTGAACAGACCAAGTGACCTCAGCCACTTCTTGATTGACTTCTTCCTCTAAGCCCTTCACCATCTTCTACACAATTATTTTCATGTACAAAACAAGTGAAAGGAAAGACAGAAACATTTTTGGATTGCATTCAATTGCTGACTCAGTCAATGAAATATTTTTTTTGCTATTTTTTACAAATGGAGGGTGGGATTATCCACTCAAAGGGGAACAATAGGATCAAGCTTTCTTTTTTTTGCTACTTGTGAGAACCACAAAGGTCTAAATCACTGTTTTTTATGGAACTTGAAATGTTTGGCACCTCCTGTTTTCTAAGTTTGTAGATCTTTCTTTCTGTCAGTGTTTCCCACAGCGCCATCTCCCATTTGCTCGTCTTATTCTTTGGTCATTTTTTCCCCCCTCTACCTTCTCTCTTCTGATGTCACTGCGCATGGAAGTCAAAAGGCCCTGTGGATATCTTAGTGCTATCCTAGTTCTTTGTCCTCTCACCTGGAAGGCAGGCTGGTTGTGCAAACAGTGCAATGATGGAGAAACATTTACCTGGAATTAATTGTGCAAACAATGGTATCAAATGCAAAGCAAGATAAGAATAGAAATCAAATGCAAACAGACTGCACGAGCAAACTGGAAAAATAAATTAAGTCAATAGTATAAATAAAAATGAGGTGGTATAAGTAAAAAGAGCACAAACATTAAAGGGAAGTAACATCAGCAAGGGCACATAAAAATGTTGAAAAAAGTAATAAAACACAAATAAAGTAAAAAAATAAGCAGCTGTGTCTAGGCAGGGATAATTCTTATAGTGCAAATACTCTGTACTGTTGAGAAAGAGCAGGTGAAAACATTCATGGTACTCTGAAAGGAAGATAAACTGAAGAAATAAACCAAAGGGTGAAAATTATAAAAACTTGCACAACACTTGAAATAGTGACCACCACTGCACATGGCAACAGCCCCTGAAATTGCTTCTGTGGAAAACTACTGCTCCAGTAAGAGCAGAGGGGTCTGAGGGCAAGGTACAAGGGATGGAGGGTGGCACGCAGGCCGTGTGGCTGGAAGGTGGCTGCTACAGCCTCCAGAGCAGGCAGAGTCTCAAACGACCTCTTGCTCAGGCAGCTCTGGCTATGGGGGTGTGGCGAAGGGTGGGAGACATGCGGGTGTTTCTGCTCTGCAGAGAACAGGCAGGTGCTGGAGCTAAGTTAGTGCCTAAATGAAAGCTCAGCTAATCTGGATAGCCATCTGGAGGGAACACTCCTGCAACAGAGCAGGCACACAGCTGGTGAGATGGAAGAAGGAGAGCCGGCTAGGTGTCATATTGCTGGCATGATCCATCTCTTCAGTGCAAGAATACCCTGGAGATGCCGGGAGAATTTTTGACTAGTATCAAAACACACTTTTCTCTGCAGTGCTCTCCTGTACTGGGTGTTTTCGTTCTTCCTCCTTCCTTCCAGGCATCTTCTCCAACAGAACAGGAGAACATCTGCCCCTCCTCCTCCTCTGTGGAAACACCTGCCTTGCTGAGTTCTAGTTTGCACTGGCTTAGTCTCAACTCGTGGGCCAAACAGGTCTGCTGGATAGATGGTAATCCACCCCAGCTTCTGCCCTGGGCACTTCTGGCCTTCCCTCCTCTTCTGCTGCTGGACTGCAACAAACTGCTGTGCAATATTTCTTTAGTTCTGACCTCTGCACATTCAAATCTTCAGTCACAGGGAAATCAGTTATATATATATATATATATATACAGTTTGTCACTAAATAGAATCACATAAATAATCAACATGTAGCTTCTGAGTTTGGAAATATTTTGCCCAAACGAAAAAGGCATTGTTTCAGGTCATGGCAGAGTGACATATTTCCCCTGGCTTTAAATCCTGATAAGAAACAGGGCTAAAAACCGAGTAAATTCACACAAGTGGTGACTATAGAAGTGAGCAAATTTTGTTGTCCAAATTTGGAGGGCAGAAGTTCTGTGTACTTGTTTATATCTTTGCTGCCGCAGTAAGGAAGTAACAAAGCTCTGGCTAAATATTAGGAAGCCTGTGCATACTTTCTCTTCTTTCCTTTCTTTCCTGTCCAAGAACAGATTGGCAATATTGTGTACTGTATTTTTTCTGTACTTTAATTCTAATTCCATCTAGGATTTTAAAAATGCAGAAGAACTTCGGTACTTGGAAATAACCAAGTATTTTTATTTCCAAGGGAAAAAATAAAGTTACTTTTTGTTGGAAGGAAAGGTGAAGATTTAAGTCTCTACTCCATACCCTTGTCAAGACTATGTATCCAGACATTAGATTTAGTTCTTTGTAACACTAATTACTTATCTCAGTTTATTCAGCTTTATGACTACTATAATTTAGCCATAACAAGATACAAAACACAGATGGAATATCCTGTCTAAACAAAATATATTGATATTTGTACTATGTTACAAAAAGTCCTTCTAATATAAATGCCTTGTTATTTCCACTCTGCTGTGTTTGATTTTTCAGTGTTAAACTGTTTCTATGATTCATTAATACCATGTCCAAAATATATTCCAGCTAAAACATTTAGTTACACTTTCATGATATATGTTAGTTTATACAGCCATATCTTGAACACAGGAATAGTAACCACTTAGTCTTGAGGAGTGTAAAGATCCAAGAGAAATTACCTACCATACCTGTAATTGGAGTTCTCTTAAAGGTCATAACCCTCTATAGATCCACACTTACCCTCCTTCCTCCTCTTGGGATTTGGAATACATTAGGCTTAGGATGGATTGTTTAGTTCTCTTTAGACCATAAAGCAACTGATGAACAATAAGTCACATGGTGCTCCCTGTAAGGCTTGTATATAACTGAGCATGCATAAGTCAGTCTGACAGATGGCTGGAAATAAGCTTTCCAGTAACATGACTCAAATATTGCGCTTAAAGTAATCATGATCTTCAAGCTGCATAAAAGTAATTCAATTTCCTTCTACTGTTACAGCATCTACAAAGTCTCCTCTTTTAAGAATATGAGGGTTGGTCTGGCTAATAAACAATACCACTATTTTATCAAACTTCACACAAACAAAAGGAACCCAGAATTTTTTTTGCTTTTTTTAATATATAGAAAGATTGCAAAAAGATCACTGTAGAAATTATGTTTCTTAACAATGACAATGATGCAACATTTTATTTATCATTCCAGATGGGCCTTTCGTGCTTTCTGTGCAGAAGATTGCTACTTTACTTTACGTGTCCAATATTAACTGCATGAATATAAAGGGCTGGCTTGAAGTTACAGCTTTCAGTGTAGATGGCAGGTGCTGTATTACAACTCGGAGTTCATCCTGAATAAACAAAAATATCCACTTTTTCACGAAGATTTTTCCCTCCCTTTGTTACACTTATTTATTTCAGCATCACATAGTATTAAAATGCCTACAAATAAAAGGTCACTCTTTTTCCTTTCAAAACATTTCTTTGTGGTTTATGTTCCCAGAGGTACACATAGAATCAACAATCGATAAGAGAACATCACATAACACTCTGACTTACCTTTGAGGAATATCATTTAGGTCAACATGTTTTATCAGGGAAAGACTTTTACAGGCAATCATTTTGCTTTTAATGACATTTTCTAATCACTAGGTAGATTTTCCTTGAATGGCAATAATACAGCTCAGTTATTCAGTTTGATGCATTTTAGCAGGAAAAGAAGCACTGAAAGACTTCATTCTGAGCAATCCAGCCAAGTTTTTATGAATTGAAGAGCTCCCTTTTTATAATTCTGAGCATTCCTGAAGTGGATAGAGACTTGGTTTCCTAAAGGATAGCTTAACAAGTTTCCACTGCACTGTACAACCAGCAGAACACTTACAGAATTCTAACAGTGGTATCCTGGATTCTCTTACCATCTCTGCAATATTGAATTTTAGTGGAGAAAGTCAAATCATAAGTTCTGCTACTTATGTTCAAGTACATTAAAAACGTTCTTCAAAGTTCAGGAAGACTTTTTGTCAATGGTGTTATATTTTTCAATGTGGTCACAAAGCAGCAAAGAAGAGTTCTTTCAAGAGGCATGGTATGGGTTGCTGTGAACAAGGTTAATGTTTATAGCCCACTGTCAAAACCAAATCCAAATGCCGTGTAAAATAGTTAAGCTCGTACCTTTTTCAATTTATTGAAGGAGATAGAAGAGACAGAAAAACTGTGATTTTGGAATCATGCTGGTCCTGATATATTTTGGCTATCGCTTTCAATGTAATAGGAAAAAATAATTTTAAAATATACATTCATAAGTCACTGTAGTATTTTCCTGTTATCTAATTTATACTTTCCTGTATGGTATGAAAAAACATTGCTGTCTATGGAACATATGTGAAAGCCATTTAAGGAAAAAATATCATCTCTACTAACTATCTGCTCAGTTTCTGTATTGAAGACTTCACAGACTTTCAACTTTGTTGAAATTACGTGTTTGTTTTGGTGCATCATGCCTTCAAAAGTCTAATTATGCCAACCATGAAATTGTGCAACCATTCATATGCATTATGATCGTATATTTTTCATAGGTTCATTTTAGTGTTCAGTACAGAGAAAAAAAGCATGTTCAATATTTTATTTTCTCTTCATTATTCAGAGCATAGCCCTATACTTAGCATACATTTCTTACACCCTCTATTGCATTAAAAATTGTTAATTGCCTCATGAACATTTCTATGTTATTTACCAGCTTATGCAAAGGATGTAAAGAAGCTCAAACATTAGAGTTGCATTTACTCCATTTACTTCAGGCTTCCTCACACAGTGTGCAGTCACTCAGTGGAAGAAAAGATTAAGGATGCTGGATTCAACAACAGGAAGAACACCAGTCATTGACACTTGGTTATGCAGCAGTGCAGATAAGAGAGGCGATGGCTGGGGCTGAAAATAGTGTAGGCTTAGTTCTGGAAAGCCAGCTTTTGCCGTTCTTATGAAGTGTTCCCACAGAGGAATGAGGTTGCCCAAGCTGCTCAGAGCATGATCTGGATATCCCACACTCACATGTAACTTCCAATCTTCACTTCATGACTCGGTACTCCACTGAGCCTGTGCTGTGTTAAGCGCAGACTTGAGGAGCCTAAAAGTTACTGCATGTACTTGTGCTGCTAACAGAATTTTACTGGTGGAGAAGCTCATTTTTTTTTTCTTTTTTTATTTGTAGAAACTAACTCAGAGACCTTATACTGTGGTATCTCTGTACCATGATATCCAGGCTTAGTTTACATATCTGAAAGATCTCATAGTGCTTATCCACTGGATGGTATGCAGCCAGGGAAAATAGAGGGGGTGACTCAGAAGGATTTGATTTGCGCAGCCATAAAGAAACAAATAACCCATGATTTTTTCTTTTTTTGGTCAAAAATAACCTTAACAGTCCGCTGATAGTATGGGAAAAGAAAAATCCCTAGTACCATAGTGACGGATCTTCCTTTTCCTCATTTCTAGGTGTGCGTGCTGAGTTCAGCAGGGTGCAGCCCGTGTGTGTGAAGTTTAGTGCTACTGTAAATCATTCTGTGATGTATCTGGAACAGATTCAGTGTGCCCTACTGGCAGTAACTGACTTGTCAATTCAGGTTTGGATGCAATATCTTATGTAAGATGTTTAGGAAATTTGGGAGAGGCACAGGAAACTGTCTAGATCAAAGAAAAAGACTTGATACCATTGCTAGTGCTATGAGGGTTAGTATATACTTCATTTATCTGAATTTGTGTGAAAATTAAAATTTAATAACAGGAATCAGTTGAAAATACCATGACCACCGAAAGACATTTAGCGATGAGCATCTAAGAACAGATGTCTTTAGCAAATGTCTTATTGTCATTAGCTGATGTCTTTTGCAAATGTGTTTATTGTGAACATTCCCCTTCTGAAGAAACAGATACCAAAGGATGGATGGATGCTATAATGAACCTCTCTGGTTAGCCAGATGGCTTCTGTGAGAAGAGGCTTTCCAGATACGCTTTTGGAAAATGCAAATCAAGCAGAACAACCAGAGGGCTGTGGTGCTCACTCCAAACCTGACTGGTTACCTCTCATAGTAAGGATGGGTTCTGTGCTGTGGGCATGTTGGAAACCATACAGAGAAGGGAGCATGCCATGCAGGCCAGCTTGAGGATACACATGTGAATCCAAAGCATGTGATTACTTGTGTATGCAGACAGCTCAAGGGCCCTCCCTGACTGGTCTGAATAGTGAAGAAAGCATAAGAATAAACTTGATGCCCTTTTCTGTCAACTCTGTGGCTTAAAATGTGCCTCTCCCCACTGCAAACCCTTCTAAATTCTGTAACTTCTGATGAAGAAAGGCAATTATTCGAGGAGATCAGGCATGGCAAAAGTGGGGGTGAGGGAGGAAGACTTCAGCTTTTCTTCACTACTTTTATTACCTTTTTTTTTCCTACGGAGAAGGGCAAGGTCAGGATCATCTCAAAAGAAGATTTTCTAATGCTGGGTGCCTGGACTATGTTTGTAATAGAAAGTAAGAACAGCAGGAAGAGAGAAAATATCTTGAAAGGGTATGCTTCCTTTCTCCTGGTGCAGGTGCAATTTAGGAAGTGAATGCAGAGATTATCTGTCGTTTGTGGCGAAAGGCGTTTAGGATCAGTAAAGGTTGGCCCTGAGTGAAAATGTTCTTCCTTGTGATTACAGGGTGACAAACTACACAAAGAGTATATCATAACTTATGCGTCTTTTAGAGGTTATATTTTTAAAACATTTTCTATTGCATGTAATATCTAAGACAAATGGCTCTGGATTTGCACCATGAATAGAATCAGCCTGCAAAGGTGGCAGTGACATAAAACTGGTATTTTAAGGTATGTCCTCGTGAGTCATTTAGCTCTGTTCACAAGATAAATCTTATTTTCATGCAAACAAATCTTCAGAGAACCCTATTGTGTTCTACGGCTAAGGTGATGCACGGGAGAAATATGTGTCATATTGGTAAGTCTGTGCTCTCTTAAAAGACTACAAAATATTCAGCCAAATACAGTTGAAAAGTGTCTTGAAAAATGCGACCCCAGACAAAATTCTTTGGTTTCTCTAGGAACCTGTAAAGTAGTTTGTTTATTGTGGGCAAAGAACATAAAGAAGGCACACTGACAGCATCAAATTCATCTGGAAGTATTTGTGTTAGCATGAAGGACCCCTTGTCCTCCCCACAACAACGTCTGCCTCCTCAACTTGGCCTCTTAAAAGACAGGTGGAATTGTATTTGGTGCGCTGGGCCTTGTGGAATTGCGCAAGTCTAAAGAAAACTACTCCAGCATCTGTCTTCTTTCAAGCAGATTGTCAACAAGAGGAGGGGGGAAGGGAAGAAGGGGAAACTTTGCGAGGATGTTTTAAAGCCTCCAGATAAACTGTCGCTTTGAGCCTTGACAGCTCAAGAGCCTGACACATGCGGCTGCTCCCTGGGGGCTGTCCTGCGGCTTGGCAGGCTGAGCACGGCCGCTGGGCTGTGACGCCACAGCGCTTGCCTGACCCGACATAATGGGCAGCTATTTACTGCAAACAAGGTGGATGGAAGAACATAGACTTAAATGATGCTCTGGTGTAAGAAGGAATACACCAGGGCCTCCAGTCAATCTTCAGGGCCTTTTTTTTCCCCCCTCCCCTTCTTTTTCTGGGATTGTTTATTCTTTCCCCAAGGAACAGGTGACTGTGGCACAGCACTAAGCTTTCCCTCTCTAGGTCAATAGAAAGAGATGAAGAAATTATTGCAGGACAATAAAGAGAAAGAGAAAATGAAATTTGGATAACCATACCAATGGTTTGCGTTGCTTGTTTTTCATATGTAAAGCAAAAACACAAGCCCCTGGGGGGCCTGCAAGAATGCTGTCAGCTTCATTCCATCATGGAAGCATGATAATACTTGATAGGTGAAGAGCAGGTGTCGATGTACCCTCACAAATATTGTGTATTACATGACCTCAAACACATCTCTTTCAAGTATTTCTTGCACATCACACTTTCAGCTATTGTGTTAAGCTAGTGTTCAGCTAGTGTTAAGGCAGATGTACCCTACATTTCTGCTTCCCACTGTGGCAAGGAAGGTAGTGAGCTGAAGAAAACCCTGGCTTGTTTTCTTTTAGCATGCCAGCTGCATAGTACAGACATCATTCTTCATTGATGTAAAACATTAACAGCATTGATCCAATATGCTGGCTTAAATCAGATGAAAAAGTCATACTGCTTGGCCAATGCAAGTATACACATGAATATGGTGATTAAACAAAGTTTAGGCTTACATGGTGTACATTGGTGTAGCTTCAGCAAAAACAGAAAGGTAAGACAACCCCCTGAAAGCCTCAATTTTGTTGTATGTTTCCTGACCTTTCTCTGTTTCTAAATATCACTACATTTCATTTTTCTGCACAAATGACTTTTTTTTTTAGAATAAGTTTAGCAAAAAACTGTAAAGATATTAATACAAAAGCTGTTTTTTCACTTATTTACTAAAGAAGTTTTTAGTTTTACAATGGAATTTGGCAACTACCTGCATTCATATAAGCCATATTAACATATTTGCATATACGTCCAAGCGCCTGACTTGGCTAGGAGTTAAAAACCAGAAATTTAAAATGTTTTGATGGGTTTCAGTATATAAATTTCACGAACCAAAGAATTTTGTACTGTCGGTATGCTGATCTCAGAATATTTAACTCAAGATATTATCAGAAGTAATACACTTTCATTATATTCTCCAAATGCACATAATGTTTTATACATGCCACCCTTTAAAATATTTATACACTTCCTTGATAAACTGTCCAGACCTAGATGCTTTGAAGCCTTATTAAGAACTTGAGCTAATTGACATAATGTAGATGCTAATTATGTAGTAGGAAGGGGAGCTGCTTGCTGATCAACTCTATTAGAAAAGCCTCAATACAGAGGCATCTCAGTAGTGGATACATTTAAAAAGCCAGGTGCCGTCCTGTTTACTGCAGAGAGTTGAGCCTAGGACCTGTGGGTGAGAAACTGAACAAGGGATTGTGTGGTGCCTCCATGCCGTAACCGGGGTATGCCACAAGGTATCAAAGATCCGATGGGCAGACATGGCTCAGCTGCTCCATCCTTCTCTACCTTGACATAAACCCTTGTTTTACGTCCACAATTTCAGGAGACGTTACTCAGGATCACATTGTATCTTAAGAGGAAATTTACCTGTTGAAGACGTTAGAAATAGCACAAAATACTGTGAGTAAATTTGGCTTGTGCACATCGATCAGGTTCACCCCTGCCCTTGGAGGATCTGGTCTCTGCATGTGCCACACACAGGATAACCTCATCAAATCTGTCTAAAAGAGAACTGCAGCTTTTCCATTCCTCCAAATCTAGCTAGCTACCTTGGCACAGAAACTAAACAAACACTTGCACTTATAGATAAAGCAAAACTGAAACACAATTGTCGAGACATTTATGGTTGTCTGGCATGAACCAACACCTGTCTCCACAATGGCACTACATTCACATTATATGCATCCAAAAGATACTATCAAGGCGTATGCAACTGGTGGTTTGGAGATAAAAAATGGTTTTGATCAGAAACTTCAGCATATATGACTAAGCATGAAGGGACCCACAGCACCGTGAGACTGCGTTCCTCAATACTACCATGAAGAATCACACGTGCATTTGTTTATACTGGGATGCATCCTCTGCACCCCCTATTTTTGTCACTATTACTGTGATACAGCTGAAGTATACATTGAAAAGCCCACGAATAAATGGCATATTTTCTCACGTCTTCTGTGAAGCAATCAGTATACATCAAGAAGAATAATAAATAATAATGCATGGATTTTTTTCAGAGTGTGGTGAATTGAATGATGAGCTGTTCCGTGCATTAGTGAGCTATCCTAACAGCATCAAAGTTCCCACAAATGACAGGTTATGGGATATTTTAGGAAACATCTTGCTTTGAATGAATTCACTCTTCTTTACAATTTTTAGTATAATGATTTCCACTTGCCATTTTTCTTATGGACTTAACTAATGACCATAAAAACAAACAAAGAATATCTGAAAAAAAATGTATTAATGGAGTTAGGAAGTTCACCACCTCAAGAAGAAATACCAATAATTGCCTTTTTTCCCCTTGGGTTTTGACTGAAACTCATTCCTCTATGAGGACATAGCAGATTCTAGAGCCACAGTTCCCAAGCTATACTGAATTCTATCTTCCCAGCACAGAGGAGTATTACAACTTCATAATGTAACACAAAAAATACGCTGACTACAGGCTCAACTTGTTGTCAATGTTTTGCAAGCTACCAAAATTACACTGGGAAAATTAATGAGAAAAGAACCCCGATACATCTGCAGGAAGAAGACTCTATACATTTGCTTCATACTGTTTGTACTGAGACTGTGGAGTTACTTCAGTTTCAGGAATGTCTGAAAATAACCCCTTCTCTGTTCCTATGAGAGCTGTATAGACTTTTTTTCCATAGAAATGGAATAAAACATTCACTGACAGATTTTTTCAGTGATTCCATGCAATGCTTCTACTTTGCACAATGACACAACACGACAGAAACATAAATTTATACATATATGATCAAACTTCTGAATGATTAATTTTAAGGTCAACTCCAGTTGACACCAACACTGCCTGAAGTATCTGGAAGTGATGTAGAGGGGAAAAAATAAAGATTGTAGGAATTTTTCTAAACCGTCTTTCACCTGGGTGTCTCCAAATCACCATTTCTGTGTAGGTCCTTGTCTTTTGCAGACCTGTATTGCAGGGGACTTCACGGAATGTGTTACCAGTTTCTTGGCACCTTGTGAGAAATCTACAATTCCAGGCATGCGGTGCTTTCTCTGGCAGCAGAAAATGGCTGGCTCCTTTTAAACATTTTAGAAGCTACCTGCTAAATTACAAGGACAGTAATATTCCATTTCCCTGGTGGGGTAACAGTACCTTTCAAAGGACAAGACTTTAGACTGGTTTCAGAAGAACGGTGTCCCAGATTTGGTTCAGCGGTTTGCTGTGTATGTCATCCCAGGGAAATCACGTGTTTCATAATCCACATGAACATGGAAGACATTTTTGTATTCTAAAACATTTCAGGGGTGTGACTGAAAGCTTAATGAAATTAATGGAATTTGGAGTAATTTATATGAACTTGACATCAAAATTGAAAGTATCATCAGGCAGTTCCTGTTTGATCAGGAGACCAACTTTCATGCCTTCTTTCAAGATACTGAGTTTTTTCTTCCTCATCATTCACAAGTTCCTACATAAGCTGGAAAATCTCTTCTCAAATGTGACACATCTTTTGTGTGCCTACAGGCTTAGAGTTATATCCCAGTATTTTATTGCATTCAGAGAACCTTCAGTGTCATCAGCCTTCGTTGCTGAAATGCATCTCCATTGATCCTGGTGATGCCCACTCTCCCACGGCCCATGCAGCTCAAAGAGATGCCTGAGATCCTGTGCCTAGAGTGTGGAGGATCTGCTGAGGAGATAAAATATTTCAGGTGTCCCTGGGCCCTTTTTATAACCTCACCACATCCTTGAATGAGGAGCATCATGTTGTCTTCTAGTTCATTTAATCCGCTGATCTAAGCAGGCTAAGTTTAGTAATTGCCCATAAAATAAAAAAAACCACCCAGTTAAAAATATTACACATACAATAGACAAAGCTGAAGAATCCACAGCAACAACAACAACAACAACAATTCATCTCTTTATGCTAAGGTTGCATCAAGAAAGTGGCTTCTAATGATCTTGTTTGACCTTAGCCCTCCTAATAAAAAAAAAATTTCCTTCCACAGATACACAAACATACCAATTTTTATATCAGGAGTCTACTCTGGTGGGTAGACAACTCTATCCTTCAACGAAATGTAAAACTCATGGCTCTCCCTTTGTAGCTACTTGGTTTTCTTCAAACTAACCAGCTAATCAGCTAATCTCTAACCAGCTTTTGTTTCCTGTCAGCTTGTGCAATAAAATACACAATGCAAACATCTATACAGTCTAATTGTATGCAGCTTATTACTGGTTTCTGACTGAGGCCAGAAATGATAACAGCCTAACACTCTGAAATGATCACGGGTTTGTGTTGATGAATCTCCCTTTTCCAAATAAGCAAGCTGTATCAAGATGTACCAAAGCAATAATAAGAAAGCATTTATTACTCTTGAACTGAACTATGAAGACAATTCTACACTGACGTATTTTACTTTGGTTTAGTACCTGCGCTTGATTGTCTACCAGTTAAATTGCAAAAGTTTACACATTTTTTTCTGGAGGCATCTGCCCTTGCAGGAAACACAACTGTTTCACATATTGCACACTATACATTGTGATCAGGCACACCAAACCATCTAAAGGAGAAAGCTGTGAAGCTTGAAACCAGGGGCAAACAATGGATTTTCTTTGTTGCACTTTTCCTGGGGATTTGTGGAAATAAGGATAAAATAATTCTGCAGTTTTTAAATGCAAAAAGAGACAGTCTCCAGATTCTTACATGTCCACCAGTAAAGCTGTTGTGCTGCTGCACACCCAGACAAGTCCTGATGCCAAAGAGGTCGTAGTTCAGAGAGGGGCCCAAAGCCATTACCAGAAAAAGTCAGGCTTCATGCTGTCTGGATCCTAAAAGAGCTTCAGCAAGTCAATGGAGTCTCCTCCATCTGCTGTCCTACAGAGATATAGTGTCATGACGCTTCCCCAAGTCCAGATACCAAAGGTTACTCCATATCAGACAGAGAAGGATGTACAAGCCATGACCTCATGACCAGACACCATTTGTTGCAACCCACCGTGCCTCTGACACACGCTATGTGAGCAGAACCAGCTCAGAAATCTAGAGAAAAGAGGTTGCACCTGGCTACAGGTCTGGCTAAAAGAGGTGCCCCTCCGAGCAGAGCTGATTCCCTCTGTTCCACATACTTCCTTTTGGTTGTTTTGTGCCCCTCAGCCTAAATGCCCGCCATCATAGACAAAGTCTCTGGTAGAGGAGGAAGTGAATTCAGATCACTTGATCTGTGGGCACAGGCCTTCTATATCAACTTGCTAAAGGAAATATTTATGGGACACTCATGGGAATAATTATTTGTGAAAAAAATTCTTTGGTTTTCTTGGATTCGCCTGAATTTTCTTTGTGAATTTCTGGATCTGTATGAGATCTTAGGGAGCAGCTTTCTCTAGGCAGTGACCCCTCTTACCTGTAGGTCTTAAAGAAGAAGTATATGGTGGGACATTCAAAACCAAGTTTCTAATTAGGAGATTAACATATAGAATGTATTTATCATCCCAGCTGACTAACCATAATCACAGATAATGAATAAATGGGAGAGTATGATTGGTTCAATGTTCATTCAACCTGCATGTTCATAGATGATGCCTATGCTCCCGCTCATGTTGATTCACAGGTGTATTTACATATTTTTTCCAAGGCCTCAGACTTTCTTCTTTAGAAGTCTGGACTCTAACAAATTTCCTTTTTATCCACCTCCTTTGAATGTAGTCCTGAAGCAAGGAAATGGCTTAAAGGTCTTTTCAGAAAAACTGTGCTTATGATTATGCAATTTACATACTGAGACAATTCCAGAGACGATGTCCTTCAGGAAACTGACTGATTGATGTCTGTGTTAACTCAGATCAAGCACCTGTCTTCAAAGGCAAAGCTAGGCTTGTGCTAATACACTTTTTCTGCGCTCTGCACTCAGTCACATGGACACAAGGGCATCTCCTTTGTGCTGGAGCTGTAGTGTCCTCTGTGGAAACCTGGGAAGCAGAATAATAAATGTGTGTATGTGTGATTATGTCAGCACCCCTCCCAAAATGCTCAGGATGGTTGCTACGTTGTAATGACTTGAATCGAGGGACCACCTACCCTTGTCTGTGCAGAGCTGGGAGCCGCTCACCGAGCTGCGGTGACTATCTGTGGAAACCTGACCTCCCCGACCACTTCAGTCAGGCAGCTAGGTTCCCAGCCTGAGTCTGGAGATACTTTAAATCCAGGAAAGTGCCAGACCAGTTTTAATTAAATATACCCCTTGAACTGATGGAAGGAGACAGTAAATATCAAAGTTTTTAACACAAGGGGAAAAAATCAAGATGGGAGCATGGTTGTCCTGGGTAAAATCTGCTCCAAAGCAACATCCCTTTTCCATTCTGTAGTAATATTCAGCTGTGACTGTTGAGTCCTATAAGCTTGGTCTGCAGGTGCTAAAATCTTCATCTTACATTCTTACTGGCTGCATTCCTACTGCTTGCACAAAAGCAGAGTTTATGTTAATGCCCAGATACTTAAAAGAAAAAAAAAAAGTGTAGTGATCAGTATCCATCATCTTTCCAACTGCCTTGTCACTACATCAATTAATACAATTGAGCAAAAAATGTCACAAGCCCAGTGGAAAAACCTTTACACAGCCTTTCAGGGGGAAGTTTACTCCCAGCTTTTTTTCCCTTGCATTAGCTCCTGTCATCCACAAAACAACAGAACCCAGTGGTGTCAATTATATTTGATTGACTGAGTAAAGCACACACACAAATAAGCAAAAACAATGGACACAAAAATCTATATATGACTCCCCTTGTCAGTGAGAATGCTTGTCTTCTCCATTTTCATGCTGCACGGTGTCCTGCTGCTACGGGCTTAAATGTTTCCTTCAGCCCCCAAACTATCACCAATTAAGTTAGCAGGGTCTTCAAAGGTGTCAAATGACTCCCTGGGCAATTGGCTGTAACTGCTGTTCAATAAATGAGGTCTAATTTATCAGTTTAACTTCACTTTTAAAAACCTAATGTCTCCTGGTACCATGTGCCATTTGCCCAGAGTGTGAAGAGATGCCTGCCACGTCGCATTTTGAAAGTTGGATGAGCTCATGTTAGCGGTCACGTGTTTTGTCTGTCATGCCTTTTCTCCCAATTTGAAAGATGTATTTGAATAAAATATGCTTGAGTGTTATGGACTTGTGCAGTGTGGTAACCAAAGAAACCATTCCTAGAAAAATGAATAAAAGGACTTAAACACAGCTCATTGCACATTTTGGTATAGGAGAGTTTGACCTTAAAATACAGACTCTTGTTACTTTTTCTGCAATACTTTTTCGTTGATCCTGTGCAGAAACAATGGAAACTGCGTTGAGGTGCAGGAATTATGCGGCCATCGCAGGAGATGCTCTTTCACAGGATACACTTTTTCAAGGAATGAGGTGCGGGGTGGCTTACAACCAGCACTCTGAAAGTGTCAGGCACTGTTTCAAAAGGTCAGAAAGACAGGATAAATAGGAGATAAAATATACAGGGAGCAAAACTTTAATGCCAGAAAAGTAGTGGTTTTCTGGCACTAAAAAGTAAAATAAGCTTTCACTATAGACAAAGCTTTTGCTAGGAACAAAACTTTTGCTTTCACATGTGTCAGCATTAATATACATCAGTAGTAATGGAAATTCTGGTAACACAGGGCAGCTTTAATTGCATATTTAAGTAAAACTGAAGTAATACTTTTATGTGTTTTAGAGTTTTTTATTATAGAAGCCAAGATGCTCAGTCAGGAAAAGACAGTCTCCTGTGAGCTGCTGCTTCAATCCTTTATTTCTTTTTTTAATTCAATCCTACCCTAAACAGGATTTGAAATCTATGGAAAAGATGTCTTGCTGGTGAACTAAAACCTGACACATACTACGTTGTCACACTGTCAGACGAGGGGTAATACATTTTCTGTGTAACTTTCTCAACTTGCTAGCCTCTGTTTCGACCCAAAGGTATCTGCAACACACCTACTCCTAACCTGAAATCGTCCTCTCATACAGCATAAGAACCTTAATTTAACATTGAGGTTCATTATATCATTGATAGTAACATGGCACAAAGGAAAGATTTTAGACTTTAAGCTTGTAAACAAGACAAGAAGAATCAGTCTGGCAAAGTCAGAAGGTACTGCATTTCCCCATTCAGAAAGAAAACACCATTGGAATTAAGTTGTGAAAGCCTCACCTTCAACTAAAAACCTCCCAAGAAGGAGAGACAGTGAACAAAAGTGAAAGAAAAACATGAAAGTTACAAAATTAATGAGGCTCATAAATCCACATATAAAGAGTCACCCTCTGTAACATCAGAATAAGCCAATAGGAACTCTCTTCACCTCTAGGACACGTCCAAGGGACATGAGTAGAATGGAATGACTTTGTAATTTACACATTTTACCTGAACATCATTCTCAACACCTTCAGTCTTCATTTATCTTTAACACACACTAAAATTTCATATGCTTCATACACCTCCATGAAGTCTCAACAAGTCTTTCTACAGTGTTGCTGTACAGTATTTCTGGTCTACTACATTACCACTGTTTTTTCCTTCTTGTCCATGACTGAGGACTACACTGCAATCTATGATAATAATTGCAGTGTCTCTCCCTCTCTCATTTTCAAATACAAATTCTCTTCATTGAAGCAGAATTTTTTACCAGTACCTATGTTATCAACCTGGCCATTCTTGTTATGAAGTTTCCTTTTGTTTGTGTTGCTGTAATCCTCACCATTATTTGGTTGTTCTTGTAGGACACTCAGATCCCCTTCTGCCAATGCTTCCTCTCAACCCTGCACATTGGACAACTGCAAAGACTGCTGACTAATATCACTGCCCATAGGGACTTCCCAGAAAGCCCACCTGTAACCCTAGAGAAGGTGCTCAAAAGAAACTCCTGCCGCCTCATTTTTAACCAGTTATCACCAAGTTCTCAGTTCTTATGCTACCATCTACCTTACATGGTGGTTTTTCAGGTTAGAGGGTATCAGATGCTTTACAGAAGTCCAGCTAGCTTTGCTTCATCTTCTTCACAAAATCAATTATGGAAGAATGGTGTTGAACCTTGGGAGAGTAAGTTGCTTGGATCCTAGACATAAATTACTAATCATGAACCTTTAAAGTTCAGGGTGGTATCATATATTCTCATAAACCCTGCCTTGTGAATTTATAAGCCACAATTGTCACATAGAGGTTATTTGCTCCCTATATTTTGAATGGACCTTGAGCCCAAAGAGTTAAATATAAATTTGAGGTTTACTTCCATCTTGGATATGATCCCCTCTCTCGATGTCTCTTTGTATTGGATCAGTAATTTCATCTTAATTTTTTTCTTATTAATAAGGAGGAACCTGTGCTGTTGCTCCAGTTAATGGTTCAAGCAAAGAAAAACTAAAATTTAGGTGTTTTAAAAAGAATGCAACAGTAAACCCAACTAAAGGAAAAAGCCTTCAAGCCTAGATTTATCTGAAATTTATTCATATTCAACCTGAACCGGACATAGCCTCAAATTGTTCATTGAGCAGCTGTGACAGTGCTATTTACATTAAAGGTAGGTGGTAGTACTTATACCCACACTGTCCCTTTAAAACTGCAACAAAATGCAACCATACAGTATCCACTCTGAAAACTAGTGTGGGAAGGCAAACCCCAGGAAACCTGAAAATAATACAGCCCAATAATGAGTTGTTTTTAGAATGTAAACAAATAGCTACAGGAACAGGAGCAATTGGTCAATATCAATTTGGGAATAATTAAATATATATATATATATATTCAGAACTGTATATGTTATGTGGTGGAGTACTTTTTCATCCCTTACCTCTCTGAATATGAGATGTGTGTCTAACTAATTTCCTACTGCTTCCTGATCTGCTTTTCTTCCCCAGCAAAGCCTTGGCAGGCAGGTATAGCTCTTACTCAAGATCAGGGAGAGAAGTGGTGCTAGCACGTAACAACAAACACTGCATAGTCTTTATAAAAAAAAATGACTTATGGAGGCACAGAAAAATGACATGCAAATAGACAACTTCAGTTCCCTTTTTTTTTTTTTTTGCCCCCCATCTACCTTCTGTCTATTCAAGTTTTGCTTTGTTGATCGGATGATTAAGCTTACAATGGTGCCCATGTGAGTTCACTTCTGCCTAGAGCTGGAGTAAAACAAGGAAACCTCCTCTGCATAATGGGAGAAGAGGCACAGTGCCAGCAGTCACAGGGTTGGGAGCAAACACCTTGGTGAGGAATTAAAATGACTCTTGGCCTCCAGGCAGTAGCAAAAGCCACAGTAGAAGTGACCTTCTGAGAGAAGCTTGAGAGTGCTTTCTGGTATTGCCAGTGACAGCCAGAGTGGGAGCGATTTAGTAGAAAAACAGAGGCCCTACTTAATGCATCTTTCAAAAAAATTATGACATTAAGAAAGAATTTAGTGGTACTAGGATATTTTTGTTCCTGGTTCAGAGTCAAATATTATGGTGCATTAACAAAGCCATGCAAGAGTTTTTGCAGCTTGGATGATGCTCACAAGACTTCCTGTGTTCTTAACGTGTGAAAAGTGCAATATTAAAAAGTAAAATCATCATAAAAGAATAAATAATCGTTAGATTTTATACACTTGCCATACTTATGTTAAAGCTGTTAGTAAACACCCGTGAGGACTTATCCAAATTACACAACCCTGCTTTCATGACCTGTCTCCTCTTCATTTACATTCTATTCTGCTTTTCCTCAAGCATGCCACTGAACTCCCATTTGACTATTTTCAGAGTGAAAGTGTCCTTTTTATTCCAAATAGACCCATGCTCTGTTACCAGTTGTGCTTGTGGCAACCCTGGCTGTACGTTCTGCACCCGCCAATACTGTGGGTCGACTGGCATGACTCCCGTCCTGCTGGTAGTATCAAGGAAGCTATTGGAAATGACTTTTTTTTTTTTTTTTTT
>VZTG01008190.1:1121282-1240442 GCA_013397845.1 Melanocharis versteri | reverse complement strand
TTTTTTTTTTTTTTTTTTTTTTTTTTTTTTTTTTTTTTTTTTTTAATGAACACATACCTACATACCCGTCGTGCTGTGGACTATTGCCCTCTGGAGTTCGAAGCCGGGATGAGCGTTTTCTCAACTTGTCTCTCCTGTTCAGACAGAAGACTTTGCGCTATTCGCCTCTTATCCCTCGGTTGAGTGAGTTTACAACTAAGCAGGAATTTTTCTGGCTCTCACTCAGCCTGGTTTACCTGCATAGACAGCACTGAAATATTTGCTCCTTGGAATTACATCTTTTTCTTTGGGGTCAAGCCAGCAGTGGAGCTAATCCTTGTTCATTACATCATTAATGCTTATCTCAACTTCAGAACTATTCTAAAGAAGTTTAGAAGTCTTTGATGTTTTTGGGCATGAGTGGTTTCTTGTCCCCACACATTGCCATTAATTATGGAAATTACTGTTCCAGCCTTAATAGCCAACCCCAGTCATCACAGAAGGATTTGTGTGTGTGTGTGTAAAGACAAGAAACCCACGTATCCTTTCGAAGCACACTTTTAAGAAATAATATATGAAATTAAATCTTAAAAAGAAAAGCCCTTGATGTGCTATTGCATTCTGTGTAAATTTGACTCTACAGGGCCACAAGTTTTTGTTTGTGCTCAGAGTTGTTCACACAACTTAATTAGTAAAAGCTCTGGTCTAGAAATACAGACTGAAGAAAGAATGGGATTTGACTTAGCTTTTTCTATGTCTTATGGAATCACGTAAGTATGTTAGTGTTCGTCTGTATATTCCATTTTAACAGCATTTGAACCCTTGATTGCATGGACTTACAGGAGATGCAGAGAGAGTGGTGTGAAGTTGAGTTAAATTCCTTAGGGTTTCATGAAAACAGGTGCCAAGACAGGGCACAGAGACCACAAATAATCTGACGGGGTAGTGACTGTGCCAAATACTTTCCTGCTTGGACTGCTAAATAAATTAATCAGGAAACACAAATCCATAGCAAATCAGACTCCCAACGTTCTGGTCACCCTGAAATTAGCTATTTTTAAGTTAGAGTTTGGTAGGAAAGTGCCACCCCTCCCTCAGGTTTAGAAATACTTTCAGAGTATTTAGAATATGCTTAACCACAGTGCAGACTGCCCTCCCAGACATGGAGATATGCTCTCTCTCCTCATTTTCTGCCAGAAGGAAATTTCCATTTTCTTTGGTTTTGGTAGGGTTGGCAGGTGGTGAAATTGGGCAACTCACACCCTGTGCCATCAAGGATCTGTGGGAGTGTGGGCAGAGGGAGGTAAAATCTCTGACGGGATTCCCTCTGGAGGAATAATTTAGGCAGTGACCCTGCTGCCGTCAGCACATACAAGCAGATCCACTGAACCAAATGAGACCATTCACAAACAGGCAGCAGGACATAGATGTCTAAATGGCATTGGAATATCTGTTCCTTAAAGCCACTGATAAGGAATACTTCACTTGACAAGAGCAACATAATATAATCCTTGCTTTACTGTGACATCTGAATAAAATTGCGGGCGAACACTGTTGTTAGCACAGTTCTTAATGAAGATATACAGGACTCTATTTTTGGAGAGTCTATAACAGGTCTTGTGACAGCTCATGGAGATTTATACTACAAGATGTCCTCAGGCATTTACTGGTTTCCCTCCCGCAAAGGTATTCCATGGTCCTACAGACTTCGTTCTGATGCATCTCAGGAGAGAAGGCTGCTTATTAACTCGTCTAGTGTGAAGTATTAACTGATGGCCTTGCACTACGTTTTGTCATGCATTAAGCTTTATCCAGTCACTTAAAAAATCAAATCCATGCCCATGTACTCTGAATTCTTAATAGATATTTTACCAATAGTAGCAGGAACATTTCTTGGCTTAACACCGAAAAAATCAGATTTTAAGAAGCTGAAATACTAATCAATGATGCTTTAGGCTGGCTTGTTTTTGTACTATATTAAAAAAGTTCTGAAAATGTTTGAATCCCCAAAAGTCAGTTGAAAAAAATGAAATCTTCTTCTCCCAGACCACAGTGTGGTGAAATAAATTAGTATAATGATTTATGTTTACAGTTTTAGTCAATTCTGATAGAGATTATAGAGACAAAATGACAAACTGCCTTAGAGGTAAACTTAAATCATGTCAGCCAATCTTTAGTTTTTCCTTACTCTAATTGCTCCTCTTGTTCATTTATCTTCCTAGGCAATCTTTAGAAGAAATACTAGTTTAATCAGTGCATGTGCAAACCACCAGAGATAAAAAGTTTAGCCTAATTTGTCTCACTAAATTGTAATGCCTCTAGTAAACAAATCTTGGCTTGAAAGGAAACCAAGAAATCTAAATAAACACTCTCCACAAAATGTTTCTCTCCTCTTTGTTACATGTAGTATTGCTCATATTTTATAAACTTTGGCTGTTGAAGCAAGCAAAACAAAAACATATGCATTATATGCTTTAGCAGTTACATTGGATAGTTGCTTTCAAATATTCATGATAGCTTTTAAGCACAAGTAATTTCATATTATTACAGAAAAGTAATGAAAATAATTAAATGGCAGAATGAAATACTATATTGCAACAACTGTGCAGCATATAATCAGAAGAGATTAATTTTAATTTCCATTTATACGGTTTTGGAATCAATACAGTTTTGCAGCTCAGAGCATACAGAATTTCTTAGCTTGGTATAGCTTTATTGCCGTTAATCTTATCTTCCTCTCACTCAAGAGAACAGTTTTGCCACTCACTTTGAGAGAAGTAGGTTCAATCCATTAAGCTCTGCTTCCACAAATGTGGAAGTGCTTGGCATGAAAACAAATGCAAATGTGTGAATCTTTGCAGAGTAGAGATGTAAGACAATGAACAATCACTGGCTTGAAAGCGTCCCGGGAATAAATTAATTCAGACCACTCAGTTCATTTCTGCAGAGTTAAGGTCCTTGAATGCAGATTGCACTTCCTTTAAAAATCCACAGGTCTAATTTTCCAACAGCATGCAGTGGCTCAATTTTAGAAGACTATTTCAATGGCTACATTTTGGTTGTTTTTCTAAAAAGGCCTATCAATTGGGGAAATCTCATTAAAGGGAATTTTGCCCTTATAAGGCTTCCAGGATCCAGACTTTCTGGGCAACCCAGATTAGAATCTGATCTCAATAGCTAGGTTTTTCAAAATACATCTGTGTGTCATTACTCATAAAACTAATCCCAGCAAGTTGAATCAGACCTTATATGTGAGAAAATGAACACATATTTTCAAATACTTGCTGGATTGGGCCCTAATAATTCTCTTTTCTTATGTCTAGAAATTTTTGGTATATATCACTGCATAAACCTTGATCCTATGTCTCCTGCACTACAAGGAGAAGAGACATTTTTAAGCAAAAAGAGTACAGCAGTATCTATAATAAGGTCATTGGCTGACATATCTTGTTACTAGACAGCATCCTTGCCAAATATATATGCACTGGGTGGAAAATATGCTTTCTTCCTAATTAAGAAATTAGAGAGCAAAGATAAAAGTAGAGCATCTCCATTTCTGGACAACAGAGACATAACTCATGTCAGATGCTGCAATTCTTATCACTTTCTCATTATGCACATTTATCATGGTCATTCATCTACTTATCTGGTCTGCACGATGGTACAAACATCAAAAAAGCACAAACAGCCATAAGGCCTCTAAAGGAGCATGAATTTGTGCCTGACCTTTGAAAATATATCAAAAACACTTAATGTTCTTTCTCAGAGACAGCAAATTATGTAAATTTCAAAGATTAAAGACAAGTCTGCAGAATATATATAGAAAATTCTATTATCAACATTTTTTTAATGGTCTATGTCTCTTTTTTCATTGCTTTCCTTGGTAAGCCAGCCTCTCAAATGTTTTAAAGTGCCACTAAATTCCCTACAAAAGCAAGTCACAACTATGCCAGTTTACACAAACTAAGGATCAAACACATGCCCGTTTCTGAAAAACAGTCAGGTCTGGATCCTGTTGTTCTAGGGCTTTAAAAAAAAACCCTGACTACACTCCGGGAACAGCACAACTACACCGGTGAGAAAGCAGGAGCAGGTCCTCTCCACATCACATCAATACTACTGTGTGTGGAGCCAGAACAGCCCTTATCCATCTGTGCTGCAGGGCTTTCACACAGAGGCTCCAAGCCTGGCTGCATGGATGACCGCATAAAAATAAAGGTTTCTCTCTGTTACCTTTGTTAAGTGATCAGCAGGTTCAATAAATCAGAAACATATTCTCTAAGAAAACCTAACTCTACTCCCAGAGCACATTGACAAGCTGATTTTTATAGCTGTTCTTTGTAAGGATGACTGTCAGAAGAGCAGTGCGCGGAGTTTAATTAGGAAATACTGGTCTGAGACCTGTTGATTATCACCGGTTGGTTACAGGTTGCTGCAAGCTGGTGGGAAGCCGAGGAAATGGCTGAGCTTCAGCAAGCTGGTGTCCTTGTATCCATATTATACATCCTCTGATCAGCTGCTGGGGGAAATGACAGTTGAGCAAGGGCATCCTGCCTCCTTACCCTGTAAGGCACAGGCAAGGTAACTGGAGTGGTAGAAATTACTGAAGCAGACAACTGTCCACCCTCTCTGGATTACTCTTCACATCTCCTCAGGGTCTCACCCTGGTAGCTGGCAGCCAAGGGAATGTGCTAGGTACAGGAATTTCTCATGGACTCTCAGGAACTTTCTGATACATCGCTTCTGAGTATCTTTCTACAGGTTTATCTGAATGAGAAAGATGAAACAGAATACCGTCCAAGCATTCTCTTTACAACGAAATTAAACAAATGTGACTAAGGCACTTTACATGCGGCTCATTTCTATTTTCAGTACAAAGACACACAGTGATTATGAGACCTCAGACATAATTATAGATTTCTCTGTGAATTACAGAGAATTGAACTAAGTGTTGAAAACAATCTAACAAATGTAGCCTTTTTGTGAGATGTTTAAGAATAGATTACAATTTTGCAAAATAATAAGCAATCAAAATTTTTTGATGAATAGTTAATTTAGTTGATTTGAAATAAAAATACATGTTGCCTACTTACATCTTTTGCTGTAAATGTCATATCACCTGACATGCTCTATGGCACCTTCACTGAATGGCTTCAGCATCAGACTCATAATGAGCACCTAAAAAATCACAGGGAGTTGGAAATTGATCAGACAAGAGCAGGCAAGATCTCTTGACTTAAGCACCGCTTTAACTTCCAGGCAAAATACATGTACCCTGCAAAAATATATGTACCCTGGCTGCTTTAGTGTTAGAAGACGTTGTGCCACAAGTGCCTGGCTAAATGGATGGCAGTGTTTGTGGTCCTAAATGAAACAATTTCGTATGGGAACAATACCACTGGGAGCTCCAGCTTAGACCCCTTTGATGTGGTCTTCTGAAGATGTGGTGTGACAGCAAATACAGCTGTTCTTAGCAGTTCCCCAGTGAGGGTCATTAAAAGATATGGAATGTATGACCCATAACAGAGAGATGAGGAGGAAACAATAAACATGAAAAAAGAAAGATGGTAGAGTAGTGGTCTTGGAAATCACAAAAGGAGGGTAGAGAAAGCCTTTCCCCTTGATCACAGAATGGGACTTGTCAACGTCTCCAGCCTAACAATGCTGCCCTGCAGGAACAGTCTTTGTAAGAAAGGCCATAACCTGTAGAGTATTAAAATTCAGACCTTATTTTCCTGAGAATGATAGCAAAAGTCTAAGTAAAAATGGTCATACTTTTGCTGTAGGGATGATTGACTATTCCAATGAGGATGCCATCATAATGACATGTAAAATAGGTCACCAAAAACCTACCCTTTGGTACATATCACTGCATAAACCTTAATCTTGTAGAAGAAGATTATCAGTGGCAAGAGAAGGCACATCACAAAAAACCCTTATGAAAGAAAATCTGTGTTTCTGTTACTGATCCCTCGAGACCACACAGCCCATTGTTTCTGTTTTCACTGAACTCTTGCTGGGGCTCTGCAAGGATTTACAACTTTAGCACAGGATAATCAATTCAAATACTCTGAAAGCACAGCTCTGAAACTATCCAATCAAAACCAAACTGACAGTGACAAAGAGATAAAGCATGTGTTTGGAAGCTGCACATTGACATTACCAGAACTAAAGAGTGTAGTGGCATTGCGTCACCAGGCAGGATCAAAATGTAAGGGCAGAAGACAGGCCACTAATGTGCACAGCAGAAAGAGATTAAAACTGAGAGATGACAGGCTAAACATCACTGTTTTACAGACTGAAGGCTGTGCAGATGGTTAACGATGCTGATCCTTTTACACCACTTCCCGCACACGTATAATGAGACTCGAGCCTAGGGGGGAAAGGGAAACACCCCTACATCGCTGAGATTGTAATACAGCAATAAGTTTTCCTCTCAGCCCATGTTTGCTGGGTTTTGGTTATATCGACAGAGCGTACCACATACAACCTATTAGCATTTTACAGAAAACACTGAACAAGTTAACCTAAAGGTCCAATAAGTTATACACAGAATATTCTGAGAGGGTTTAATGAAGAAAAATATATTTTAAAGTTTAATTCACAGAAGTTTGTTAGTTGTTTTTTGGTTTTTTTTGTTTGTTTTTTTTTTTTTTAAGAGAGGCTTACAGTCCCAAATGCCTATAAGCGGATCTTTCAAGCCCCAGAATGGAAAATGCAATATAAATGCATAATTGAAAATGCATGTACTTGTATAATCTTACTTCAGTGATGGTATTAAGACGACCTGCTGGTATTAAGTATGAAATCTTTTGTGAATCTCAGATCTAATTTGGGGGGACTCATTTGCTACTATTTTTGCACTGCTGTGAGGCATAGGTTGCATTTCTTAGCTTTCTGCTCCTAAAATATTTACCTTTCTGGAAGGTTAGGTGGCAGGGTAAAATAACGTGTAATTAAGAAGATGATCTTGTAAGTAATAAATTTAAAAAGAAAGGGAGCAGGAGCTGTCATCTAACAGATCTGCTTCATAGATAAGCAAATCAGAACAGTTGAAATAAATTAGTAACTCCTGCAGCTTTGTATAGCTACCAACTAATGACAGCAGACACACACACTGAGGCAAGATTCACAGTTCTTCTAGGCAGATCATTGGCAACATTTATTCAATCAGAACAAGATCTGTTTAAATATGAAATTTTAAACACACGAAATTAACGCCTAGAGATCACTATAGGAATAGAAAAAACATAGAATTTAAAAATAAGTGCTATCTTGGTCAGTGACAGAAGCCCTCAGTTGTGTTGTGGGCTGCGAAATGGTATAAGCAGTATAGACAAAGCATGATGGGGCAATAGATCACAGTAATAACATTTGCAATAAACAATAACAGAACAAAGCAGACATCTATAAAAATCCCATGAGGAATTTGCCTTATCCATAATTTTTCTTTACATTTGAGAAACTGTGTCAGGAAAGCCATTACAGCCAATGGCACCAATTAATTTCTGCAACTTTTAATGACATGTTTCTGGGTAAAACCCTCAGATAATACCCCAGGCTCATGATTGATAGAAGCCTGTGTTTGATTTGTACCAGACTGTTGATTTTTTTAGTATTTTTAAAGAGTCCCAGTGCAGCCAATCAAGCAATCAACATGAAATACTCAGATCTTCTCTTGTAAAGTACAAGAAAACAGAAAGACAATGGGACTTCCTTCATGGAGTTGGCAGAATATTGGTGATTTTATTTCAGTAGCTCTCTAGATGACGGATGACCCAAATTTTTATTCCAGAAGCAAATGATAGCCAAAAAGAAACCCTCAATTCTCTTGCAATTCTGGATATTATTTTACATCTAGAAGGGCTGTTGAAATGCAGAGGAGATAAAAATAATTGATTTTGAGAGGTGAAACATCAGAATAAACTGATTTCATGTTTGGTTTTCTGTTTTTCAGCTAACCAACAGGTTTCAAGCGTATTAAATAAAATTCCAGCCTGTTTTTTTTTGTTGTTGTTGTTGTTGCTCTCTCATGCATAAACATGTGGAGAATTTAGAAAATGCAAACAGAATTCCCTATTATTTTCCAGAAGTGCTCATCAACATCATTCTCTTATACTTTGAGATCATTCTCTTATACTTTGAGATCACTTATAGAATTAAACTGCCTGAAAACAGAGGTACGTACACCTTTGCTGTCTAGTGAGCTTCCTACACCCATTGCAATAGATTCTGATATCCCCATCTCTGTAACAGATGCATATAACCGCTGTGATATTGAAATTAACTAATTAACTAATTAAATCTTTCAGTGAAAATATGGAAAATCATGTGTTTGTGAATCGATTCCACAGGGCAGCTGAGCGTGCGGGAAAAGTGCTCGTAGGCGTCGCTCTCTCTACACATATGAGTGCTGGGGGTGATGCCTGGATACCACAGCTTTCAGCATGAACAAAAACAGAGAGAAAGTGACAGGGGCTGGTTTTCTTAGCTACCTGCTTGGCAGTGAGTGCTGTAATCAGCCCTTGCTGTTCTCATGGATAGCCGGCCAGGCCTACAAGCAGCCCCGAGATAGGGCCGACAGGCCTGCCAGCTCTGGTTTATTGCACCGGGGTACCCACGCCACGCTGGGCCACGGGGAGCAGCAAACCCGCAGCCACAGACCTCATACCTCGTCAGAGAAGCCAGACTGCCCATGTCCAGGGCTTCTGATGGAGGCTTGGATGCGCGTCCTGCAAAACTGCCCGGGCGCTTCCCGGGGTCTCTGTGGTGACCTGTCCGTGACTGCTGGGGCCTGCTCCTCACGCCTTCCAAATTGTGTGTCCTCACAGGGAATACACCCCAGGATGGTCCCTCTGACACTTAGCTCTTAGGACAGCCTCTAGTTACGAACTCAATTTAATTTCTGAGATCTGTGGACTTTTCTGGTCATGAACTCAATTTAAGTTCTGAGATCTGTGGCTTTGACCTTTGGTGGTTGCTAACTGCGTGTAAATATACAACAGGAGCATAGATCTCATTCATGAAACTGCCTTGGACGGTTCCAATAGCACATATTTAGTTGATTTATTTGGAATATTTTCTGGATGCTGGAAAGTTTTGAAATACTGTAAATAAGAAGACATGTCGCATGAGCAACAAATAACAGATCGCAGTAATGATCCTTGATGCATTATACTTTTCAAGATTAGTACTGATACTGGTACCTTACTACCGAGGCAGTATTTATTTTATTTCCTTCTCACTGATGATTAAAATCTTGAATTTCAGGTACAAATGTTAATAAACTGTTTAGCTAAGCCCTCTCAATCTGGACTGCTGGGAAGAATCATACCAGCTCACAGAAAAGGGCTAATTCTACCAAATTTAGTACATGGTGGGGAGTTCAGAACTGTAAATCCTATGAAATTAATATATCTCATTCCCTCCAAGCCTTGCATACACAGTAGCAGAATAACTTCTTTTTAAAAGACCCCTCTGTCACATTAAACTGATTTTAATCAGTACTCCCAAGCTCTTGGAAATCAAAATAACTCTCTCTAAAAAATGTAATTTTCTTTTACTGTCTGTTCATATTAAAAAAATTCTTGTCTATCAGTCCCTCCCTCCCTTAAAAAGTTACAGTCTTTCCTCCACGAACAAGCAGATTTCCTTATTTCCTTTGGACAAAAACATTTTCCATGGGAGTCTTCATTTAATACTTCTTTCATTACAGGAAATCCTTGTTATGTTATCCATTACAGGGGTCACATCTGCTATCAGTGCCTAAAATAAAGCTGTCATATAACTATGATTGCACTAGAGGTTAAAATTTTACTCTCATAATATATCTTCTACAAGAATATTCAAGTTCTTCTTGTCCCAAGCATTGCCCCTTTCAATTCCTGAGTACTTTCTCTTTGAAGAATAATTATCTACTATACAAAAACAGTATCTGCTCTCATGTATATCAGATATGACAAATTCAAAGGCTGCAAGTATAAATAAATGACCATGTTTAATTTTATTGCCAGAGCTACGCAAAAGAATACCCCAGGAACAGCAGTTCTGATATTAATTGCTATGTAATGACCAAGAAAGAGATTTTGGAAAAAATGCCACTAGATTTTGGATACAGGCATCCTATTTTTCTTTCTTGTTGCCTTTGTGGCAAGTACTGGGAATACTCAAACGAAAAAATAAAATATGTCACAGATGACTCAAGTAAACCTGCATTTGTTTAGTGAAAAAGACGGGTGTTTCATCCCAGAGCCTAATTCAGTAGATTTATCTGCTACAATTACAGTGCTTTGATCACTCCAGAATAGGTGGTGTAGTGTGGGGTGTAGCTGTCCTTTTCCAATTCACTCTCCTTATCAGGATACATGTCTGTTGATTTGTGGGAAGCTGGCTGTTTTTCGTTCCTGACAAACTCCAGTGATTAAAATGTAGTGGCTTGCTCTTGTTCCCCTGATAAAGGTGACAGCTGCAGAGTTTCCAGTGTTAGTGGATATGGTCCATGCAGATTGCTTTTTAATGAAAGCAATATATTATCTTACCTAGAGACCCTGCAGCCTTACCTTGTTAATGTATTCTAGCTTGGCACCACATTCATCTATAAATTAGTTATATTAAACATGCTTCTTACTATTTATCCAGTCTCTAAAGAGTTGTGGTTCTTTTGGTTGGGGTTTTTGGTTGTTTGGGGTTTTTTTTAGTTTATTTCATTCGTAACTTTGCTTCATACCTCCTCCACCAGCACCATCATACACGCAGTGGTGTAGTGTTTTCAGAAAAATATATAGGATTAACAATACAGTCACATACACCTCTGTACTCGATGACTTGATAATCCTTCACATTTAGCCATTAAAATATGTACTAAAGCATGTGGAATCAACAGCACTTGATTATAAAAGTTATATTTGGAAAGGTTTTGTTCTTCAATTTTAAAATCAAGATGATTGGGGTAATTTATAAAATAAAACAAAACACAGGGTTAAGCTAAACAAAGTTGTGCTTCAGTTTTGTAGTCATATCTCTTTTGAATTGTCTGAAATACAGCAGATTGAAAATTCCAGTTGCATTGTAGCCTTTAAGAAAATACTGCAGGTCTCTGGAACACTCAAATGTCGAATTCATTATCACCAAGAGTAGTGTGTTCTTCAGATAAAAGCAGTGTCACTGCCAATAATTTACATTATTTTCAACAACCTTCATCTTGAACTAAATTTCAAAAAAGGACTCTTACTTACGGACCAACTTCTGTTCTTCTATTAAAAGTATTTTTCTAGCAAAAGGTAAATATATTAACTGAATTTCTCTCGTAAAATACACATAAAAATAAAGCATTTGAATTACATTTCTGTTACTTATTCCTGAATTATGAGAATCTAGTACATTGGTATAATCAAAAGGTGACCATTACATTATCTTTACAAATCTTTTGTATTTATCATAATTAAAGAAAGAAGAAGTGACTCAATAATTCCAAAATACATGAGCTGCTAACTACTGTGAGAATGTTTTATTAATCTTGAAAACTAACTATGCTTGGGTCAGTACAAAGAATTTTTCAGTGGTGGGCATTCTACATTTTGTATTTGAAATATTGGAATTTAACTCCTTTAGCATGTCTGCATGTCTTTGCTCTCTTTGTATCTTTGTTAACAATGCATGTACAGTAGGCAAGATAAGTAAGGGATTAGTAAAGGATTAAAGGAAAGCCTTTGATTTATATACAATCTGAACACTGCCTCCACTGTTAATTTTTTGAATTTTTGCATTTTGTTGGAAAGATAACAAAATACAGTACCTATTTATTTCATCCATCTAAAGCAGCACCCCTCTTATTTTCTAATTTCCAAAAAAAAAGTCCTTTCTAGATATTTTATAAAAATAAGGATACTCTCAGCAGCAGCTTTGATGTGAAACATTTATTTATTTTCTGTCTTGCTTTTGTTTACATTGTAAATTTTAGAGTCATCTGGACCTGTCGAATTTTCTTGTTTCAAGTGAATAAATTATCATTTTTTGTTAAATACCTAGCATCCACTGAGCCTGTGAATGCAGAGATAAAGACTGAGAGAGAAAACATGTAAACCTGTAATTCTGAGAAGGGCCATAAAGCCTTCTGGTCACTTAACCCGGAAATACCAATTCGCAGCTGGGGTGGGAACTGCACTTTCTCATGCTCCCTTTTTTTTTTGGCAAGGTTTTTTTCAAAAAACAGATTCACTTTTTCCCCATGACAAATATGAGAGAGGTATTAAAGATATAAGCACACCTCATGCAGCATTGCACTTTTACACTCTCTTTAAAATCAACAAAAAGGCTCCGCCTTCTAAGCTACTTCAGGCATGTTTGCTTCTTCTCAATAAATACAATTTATTTTTGTTTTCTTCGTAATCATCTGAAGTCCTGATTATACCATGCTGATGTCTAAATCATATGTAAATAACTGAGGTCATAGTCAGAGATTTAATGCTTAAGCTGGAAAATTAATATCATGAGTGAATTTGAGTCTTCAGAAGCCAATTTGTTTTTTGCTTTTGCTGGGAACAGGGTCATGAATTCATACAGGTACAAACCTGAGCAGCATTAATTTAACAATTTATGCCCTCTGCAGTGATCTAAGGCTGCTTCCATGTACTACGCATCACCACTCAACTGCTTAGTACTCAAGTTGATTTTCTGAATGAGGGCCTGTCTTAGTAGAACTGGGTCTAATAAAATGGAAAAGACCATAATTGAAAATTTCTTTTAAGCATTATCTTTCAGATTGCTCTTCCTATTTTGTATGACAGTATTAGTATTGCTGTCACTCCACTGCCATATTTTGTGGGGAGTTCATAGTAAACAATGTGTTTCACAAGTCTAAAGTGCGTTTTATTTCATTTCAGTAAATTCTTGCATTTCCTGCTCATAAATAAAGAACTCAGTAGGTGATCAGTAAAGAGCTTATAAAATCACGTATTATAAACTGCGAAGTTTGATAATTGTGTAGAAAGCAATCAAGTGGAGCACCAGCATTCTCATCCCACTAGGAGATATTAAGGGCCACGGTTAATGTAGTCTTCTACATCTTGCCCTTGGCTGGCTTACGCAGCCCCTTGAGCAGAGAGCCTCGAACCCAGAGGATACACTCCATCCTCTTTTTGCTCATCACCTGTGCCTCAAGGACACACAGCCACCAAACCAGACAAAACCCTCTGCGTCTCCCCAGCCTTCAGCAGGGAAAGGCAGCAGCCAGGCCCTGTACGTACTCCTTCTGTCACAGAGAAGGCTGGAAATGTGAGGAGGTGTGATGCAGCAAAGACAGAGGATATGACTCCACCATCAGGAAAAAAAAGGGAAAAGTACAAAGGGAAAAAAAGAGTTTTCATTTTGTCCCCATTAATCATTTAGACAACTGTACAGGTCTACAAAACATACACAAGCAAACCCATAGAGTGCTGATTGCAGCATTTGTTCTTTACATATAACCAACCATTGCTTTGCAAATTGGTTCCTCCGATATATTTTGCCATAAATAATCTGTTTAAAGTAAACATTAGGTACACTATATGGGCTGTTCTCCACTATCTTTTTTGTATATTGCTGTTGCACAAAGAGATTTTGATTGACAAAATAACACACTGGTATAAAACAAGCAGAAATGCCGTGTCATAAATCACAACAGAAAGAAAAGAGATTATCAAACAACTAAATAATGCAACCCACAGCAAAACATACCAGTAAATCATACAAAGCAGGGTAAATTAGATAACACTGTCCATATACAATTACACCAGTTGGCTCCCACAACAGCCTTTAAATGTGACATGTTATTTGACATGTATGCAATTAGGGCTTAAAATCAATTTTTTTCTATTCCATTTAAAATAAAAAATGTACTATTTCCAAATCAAATGCTACCTTTTTAGTCAAGATGGACAAGAAATAGTATCAGGTTAGCAGCAGCATCTCAGCAGCATAATGCAAGCCAGAAAAGGATGGCTTCCCTGAATGCTGTGAAAGAGCAGATCTCAGATCATTATTCAAGCACCCTATTCATTCTTATTTATTATTCCAACCTTGTTTCCCCCTCCACAGGGCTCATTGTAAAACCAGGACCCATTGAAAAGTAAAAACTCTAAAGCGTGGTTATATGGATGACACACAAAGTATCAAAGAAGGTTTGGCTCTTTCCAGGTAGGTACGCACTGTAACAGAGCCATAGCATCTCTAGTGTTCAGCCCATAGGAAAGTAACAGAAGTGACACCCTGGTACAACACTGAGCACGGAGCTGGGAAGAGGAACATTGCTGATGTGATGTTTCAAGGCTGTCAGATTCACATTCCTTCTCTGCTGCTGCATGTTTATCAGAAAACTCAGAGCAGCAGTGCTTTTCTTCCTTACCCAGTTCAGAGAAGCATTAGAAACATTGACTGGTTTCAGGGAAAATTTGAGCATGAAGGTCACTAGAAACATGTTCAGTGTTCAGCATCACTGGATGATAATTGCCAGCCCAGCCCCAGCCTCATTGTGCTTTTTGGCTATCCACTGACACGTGGCCACATCAAAAGGCTCCAGGCTGACAGACGGGTGACATGATGTCACCCAAAGGTCGCAGAGACATGCAAATGGTCTAGGTTTCTGGCTTTTCCTTACTTTCACCTGTTGTCTTTCCCACCAGAGAGGGAACCTTCCACTCTCCATGTTCACAGCCTGCTTGCATGGCTCTTCCAAAAGTAGACCATTCCCTCCCCACTGGCTGCTCCGTCTCTTTGTGACTCCACTCCTGCCATGACTGCTCAGACACCCTCTGCCTAAGGAGAGGAAGGTGGACAAACATGCTTACAGAAGGAGTTGACAGTAGGTAGAGGACCACTCAAAAACCAGGCACCTGCAAAGGCTCCTACAAGGAGCCACAAACCCAGTTTTAGATCCCAGTCTCTGCGGAGTTCATGTTGTAAGGGCACATGGGTGTGTCCATGCTGTGCTGTGGCATGCAGTAGACTGATGCCCCAGCTGGTCGTAAGCAAGTTCAACTTGGTGCTACCTTCTCATGCTTTCCCAGAGGTGAATTTGCTGCACAGCTCTGGAGAAGATAGGTTACTTTGATCTCAGATTCTTGAGTTGTATTTTTCCTCATTTTTACCTCCCTAGCAGTCATCTTCTGTCTGGCTTCTCCCTGTTTATCCAAAGCAGGATCTGCTGACAAAACAACACTTCTGACAGTTTGAGGACTCTGTTTGAATGATTAACATTAAGTCAGCATCATTCTCTCTGTCATCCCTGTGTTTGGCAAAGAAACCAAACCTTTCTAATCCCCAAAAGAGAAAGATTACAAACTTATTCCCACTAAAAATATTTTTTAAATATACAGATATTCCCCTTATACTTAAAAAGATATGCTCCATAGAGACCAACTGGGTACTAACTTTGACATCTCTTGTACATTTTCTTTTAGAGAAAAAAATTCTTCAGAAATACACACTCTACATAGCTTTTAAATGATCCAACGACTACTTCAAAACTCTCAAAACTAATATTAGCTCCTTCATGCATAAAAATTATTATTATTGGAACAGGATTATATATGTCCTCATGCTTTTATATATTTTTTCTTGAAGTCTATTTGTTATCCTGACAATTTTTAAAAAAGTAAAAAGGAAGCACTTTGCAATTTCCATGCAAATTCTTTTCCAGGTCATCATGAAACTTTTGGCTCATTTGAGGAATCAAATATAGTATATTTGCACCTGAAGTGAGATGGTTGCACAAGGTAGAAACCCAGGGAAATGTTAAACATCACAAGTAAATAAAAATAGGGTGGTTTTACCATTCATTGTTCCTTTCCATTCTGTGTCTGTCTTGTCTCTGAATAGCAGGGCTGTTGCATCAGTAATTGGTTTTATTTTATGATCAGGTACACAGTACATGCTTATTAAATACAAATGGAACAAGTTGGAATGATACATAACAACTCTTCACTCTTTTATTCCTGTAGAGAACATGAAATCTCAGGAAATGATAATTACTAGAACAAACTGTTCTGCAACGATAGCTGTAATAATGATCATACTTTAAGGTTAGGTATTACAGTGGTTTCCTCTCGAATACTCCTGTTGGCATTAATGCTGTGCTGTGGAATCAGACTCAGATAAAATGAGTTCCAGTGATGAGTGATAAATCAATCCTTCACTACCCTTCTTTTGATACTACATATGATTAAAAAAATGCTGCCTTGTTAGAGAAAACTCTTTCTGTATCTTTTTTATCATTTTCATCCAATATACTTGAAAAGAAAAGGACAAATATTCTGGAGAGTCCTCATTTAAAACTCTCAATTTATGATGGCTGCAAACAAATTACTTTCCTGGAAAATCAGACAAAACTGAGAAAATTACACCCTTTGAGGGTGGTTTTCCTGGATACAGAGGAAACAATTAAATCCCATTGCATTTCTCCTATTTTCTCTTTGAGGCCTGCCCATTCCAAAAACATGCAAGACCCAACTCTGCCTTAGTAAACACGGTGAAACCACCAGATGTGCTTGCACAAGTCACCGGGAGTGATGGGAAGAGGCGTTTTCTCAGATTGCCTGTTGCAGGGAATGAGGATCGAGGGGGGAGCTGGAAAAAGACAACTGCTCACAGTGAGGCGCCTCCTGGGTGGCTAAGCTCAATTTTATTTTTGCAGAGGGCAAGCACGCTACCTCCGACGGCAGAAACGTTGCAGCACACCCTTTAACTCAGGGGCAGCACTAGAAAATTTTATTTTATTTCCTTCCTCCGCTTCGCTCGGTCCCCTGCCGCTGGCAGGCGGCGAAAGAAGCCGGCGAGCCAGAAGGGCTGTACGAGCCCGGGGGACGCGGACGCCCCCGCCGCCGCCTCGCCTCTCCGCGGGGCGAGGGCCCCCTCTGCTGCTTTCCTGGAGGAAACGAGCTTCCAGGGACATCGCCTTCGCCGCCAGCGCTCCTGCGCACGGCCGGCGGCGCTGCTTCGGGACAGGGGCTGGAGCCTCGCGTCCCACCTGCCCACCTGCTGGGGAGCGCCCGAAGGAAGGTTTGGCGTCCCTTCTTTCCAGCGCGGCTGAGTTGGAAGAAAGAGGTGATTCGGGTCACCCCACAGGATATTTTCACCCCCTGTGCCCGCAGCCGCCTACCTGCCCGTGCTTCGGTCTGATGCTCTGTCGTATGAGATGGCTGGGCATTTTTTTCTCCCCCTTCGTAGCTGCTGCTGAAGCTGCAGCATAAAAGCCTGGATGTGAAAACACGGTAGGGCACTCTTCACGTGTAGGCAGTCCCTTATCTTAGCTATGAAAAAGTAGGCAGATTTACAGTCCTTATTTATGATGTTAGCAGTAAGTCAATACACCATACAATCAATACACAATCAATTTTCATAACTGGAGGGAGACAGAAGGGCAGAACTCAGCAGTCATCTTCCCAGTCCTGCAGTGACAAATGATTATGTGGCAGTTCTGCTTATAAAACACTCCCGGTGGATCACATAAAAGATCAGGTCACCTACTTAATGCATGAGAAGGGACACTGATCTTACTACACTAAACCGATTCAGGGCCAGTCTGCCTTTGGTGTTGTGATGGCGGCTGTATTTACTTGAGGAGTAACACAGCCTCTTGTTGAACCTCCTTGGTTTGTTACTGTCCTTTGATGAGTTCATCTGCTTCCACTCTCTGCATGGGCATCTCACTGCTCATGGCTATAGCGAGGAAACCCACAGAAAGCATTCAGATGAGCTCTTACCAAATACTGGAAATACACTCACTTCTCACTTTTACTCTTTGATGGGCAGCTGCAGACAGCCTGTGCTGTAGGAAGCTCAGAGACTGACAGGAATTGAAAGTTCATCATACCAGATAGCACAAGAGCAAAAGCAGAGAGAATCCAAATCTGGAGAAACTAAAAACCATCACATTACAGATATTCTCACCTTTCTATCTCCTAGGTGCTACTCAAGATACTCTCTGGGTTTTACCAAGTGTGCCATTTAAAGCATTTAACATAAAAGTATAGCAAGCATAACTGGAGAGACAGCCCCATCTGACTAAAAGTATGACACACAAGCTCATGAAGGCTCGTGGTCAGTGCGTAAGCAAAAACGGAGTTGAGAAGATGTTGTGAGAGAAGTTGTCATGATTTTTGTATCTTTAAAGAGGAAAGATGTTTTAGATTGGGTCAGCAGTAATAAATACTGGGGTTGTCAGGTACTGGTGTAAAAAACAGCTTTAAAAACATTGTGGTCCTCCAGGCTGATTCCTCTGTAACTAGTGGACATGCACCAATTCTTCTGGCTAGCAGAAGAAATCAAACCAGGACACTACATTTTCCTCCATGGCTAAAAAGGCTGTCTTGCTGCCTGAGAAAGAAGAGGGTTTTTTTCCAAAACATATTTCTTTTCTGTCATAGACAATAAAAGTATTCTGCTTCTACTGGGATCCTTTGTGGTTTTCATTTTGTAATAAGTTTGGTTCCATACTTTAGAATGCTCTGATAAAGGTGATAAATTTGGGTGTCATTTGCCTCTGAACCAGATTGAAAGCAGAAAGACAAGTTCATCTCCAGCAGAGGCCAGTGCACATTTCAAAATAAAACATCTTGCCAAAGGGTGTTTCAGAGACCTGTATAGGCATGTTTCTAGAAGTGCTCTCAGCACTCGCTCGCACCAGGCACGGTACTAACATGTGGCACCACCCCTCAGTGCCTTGTTCATCATTTCATAGTCCTCTCTGCCAATTCCTTTCTTTTTCTGCAGTTCTGCTTCACAGTTTCTTTCCTGACACCAAGTTCTGTATTTGTCAGTGCATAAATAGAACCAGGATTATAAAAATATTCTGCTTGGCAGCCAGGCTTGGCAGTTCCAATCAATTAGGGCTGGAAGTCATGATGGGATGGAGAAGGCAGCCCAGGCCCAGGGTGTATAAATGTTCTCATGGCCCAAAAATTCTCTTGGCAACCCCAGCCCCATGCAATTCAGTCTGCTTAAATTACTGTGTTTTCCAGTGTGCCTGTGCTGGTCTACTTTGTTTGCCTCATACTTCTCAGGTTAGTGGTACCTCAAGGATGGTTTCTGTGGTGCTGACAAAGCATCTATTTACCTTGGGGCCTGAGGGTGAGCAATGGGGATAACAGAGGTGGTTGACAGATCTCTGGTGAACATTCCCTGTGGATGTTTATGGGCATCCTGAGGCATAAGAGAGGAAAAGACCTGCAGAAGTGCACGGCTTCCTGGACAGCTTTCCGTGGTTATGGTCAGTCTTCACAAAAATGGAGAAGGTGGCACTTCTATTCCAGCTCCACCTGCAAGCTGTTCAGCTTCTACAGTGAAGCATGGTGCAGCCCAGACAAGCCACGGAGAAAAGCCCTATGGGATTTACATTAAAAGAAAGAAACAGTGGTGGTGGTCCAGCCAATAGCTCACTCCTTCCCACCGACTACTCACTGAACAATTCCTTTTAGTGGCATGTAGCGCAACACACGGTAAACTAATATTAGCCGTTTCTCAGAATTGTGCTGGTATCTACTACGCAAGCGAATTACAATCAAGATAGCCTACCTACATGTTTACTTACATGCCTTCTACAGATTCAGCCACAGGGATAAAGGGTGTTTCCAACAGCTACCTGTCTGTCCACAGCTGGGTACATGCATTGCAACACAGTGCTCTGTCATTTCATCCCGGCTGTCGGGCAGAGCAACAGGGAGAAGCCAGCACCAAAACCAACTACATTACCACTGCAGCTGTGGATCCCTTTGTTTCACTTGGTAGCTGATGCACTTCGTGAAATATAAGTTCAGTTTCTCCCATGGGGACTGCCTTACCTGATACCAGCTCTTGCTGGGTAAAGCAAAGTGTAGTAGTGATTAAGTCAAGAACAGAAGAGTTCCAATTCATCAGCTGGCTCAACACGGAGCTTAGTTTTGAATTTAACATGTTCTATGGCCAATGAGAAAAAGAAAGCATTCTTTGTCAAAGCTCTGTCTGTACTGCAGCCAGAGGGTACCTGTGTGCAGCACTGACTGTGTGCTGTACACACAGAGCTCTGTGTGTTACATAAAAGTGGTAATAGCTGCTTCTTTCTATCAGATCCTAAAATGTTAGTTTTGGAAAACCATTCTGCTGGAAAAGGTGCTTTGGTTTCAGCAGCAATCTTACTTTGCTGAAATGATGGTTCAGACACTGCTCTTGTGGGCAGATTAGTCCCAAGTTGTAGGAACAGCCAGACATGACTGCATCCAGATCTTCAGCTCTCTTTCTCGATCTGGTAATTTCAGGCAGGTCTTCTCTGTTCTCAGTACAGTTCCTAGAATTTCCACCTCCAAACAAGCCCAAGACCAAAATTATAATCATGGGATCCAGGCAACAGATTCAGATCATCACTCAGATTAACCGCAATGGGAGTTCATCCTCTTGGTTGCTAAGTACAGGGTACCTTGTGGCCATCTCCTGTTAAAATTCTTAACAGATTTATTCAGTGGAGTGAGGTATTTTACCAGTCTAGCTTCTTGCCCTTGGAAAACGTGCTTGAAACGGTCTTTCTTTTTCTTTTTTTTTTTTTGTTTTTTAACTCTGGCACTGTTTGTGTTAAACACAGTGTGTTTTAACACTGGCCTTTTTGGCCTACTCTTACTTCTTTTTTCCTGTAAAGGAAGGCTACATTGTGTCCTTGTACTATGAGTATTCAAGCTCTCTCTTAGGCCCTGCTTAAGCTTTGTTAAACCCTGTACTGCTTACTTGCCCAACAAATACACAGGCCTCATTTACCTTTTACAGTAACCAAAACTGAAATTATTGATTACCTGTTTCCTTCAGGACACAGTGTTAAACTGCTTCACTTCCAAACCAGAGAAACTGCACACAGCAGAAAATCCCCCAGAAAATGTAAAAAGGTCAGTGGTGCATTTGATGACATGAGTGCTTATGAAGCCACATAATTCATCATTTGTTACTACAGAACTTGTTCCTAGGGGGATTAACATTTGCCAATAAATATACCATATGCTGGATTCTGTATGGAGATTTTTTTAAGCTACTTTACTAAGTCATTAAGGATCTCCCATGACAACTATGACTAAAATGGGCCAAACCCACCAGGGTTCCCTAGACCAGTGAAGCATGTAGGTTAAAGGATGAAGTCATGTCTCATTCGTGTACCAATTCTTCAGTGAGACGTTTACAATTAAATAGTTTGGTTGTGACTTGTCTTTTGGGCAGAACTATTACTCCTCTGTGAGGATGTGGACTTAACCCTTCCTTCTCTCTAGAAGAAGAATAGAGAAAGAACACAGATGAAAGTCAAGTAGAATTTGAGCAGCTATTAGTGACAGTGAGGTTTAGATTCCAACAAGAATCATGGATATTGAAGAAAGGTTATTAGTAGTTTCCTATTACAATTGAATTGTAACTTATTTTCTAAGTCAAAGGGCCAAATAAAAGAAATAAAACTAGTTTTTGGACGTTGGTCTCTCATAGGAAGCTCTTCAATGTTCCACTTTCACGCTGTCATGGTCCTTCCTAAGCAAAGTTGCCTGAAACTGCAGAGACAGAAAATGGGCTTTCCAGCAACTGCAGCAGGAAGCTCTATGAGACAGACACAGGCATGAGCTCACTCGTGGTCTGTAGCTGCCTGTACCAACCAGCTGAGAAAAATCCTTTTGCAGATGGTGAAAAAGCATCAAATTTCTTCTTTGGATCTCAGCTATCTTCCTGACTCCTATGCCAAAATAGTTAATATTTCCGTTGCCTCCCGTCAGCCTCTCCCGTGTTACGCTCTGCCAGTAAATGAAACAATGGCTCTTTAAAACACACAACCTGCCTTTGTGCATGTACAGACTCGAGCACTCACACAAAACGCGTTTGCTTTTGATATTAAAACACTGTATGTACACACACCCAACACTGCATGTGCTGAACTAAAACCTAAACCCCATCACTGGAGGCAAATTCTTTGAAGAATTGAGCATGACTGGGGGCAGGTCCACATTATGTGAGAAACTCTGCGGATCTCTGGAGATGAAAGACATTACTTAATTTAAAACACTGGGAAAAATTCCCAGTATAGCTGGAAATTAATGACAATATTCCCAAGGAACTTCATTAGAAGGAATATTTGGCTCATGTGACATAGTACAGATGGTTAAATTTTATCATGATGGATACTGTGTAAATGGCTAAATAAAGGAGGAAAAGACATGATGAAATAAAAACAATAGTAGTATATATTTTTTAAAGTGATCTTAAAATGAGTGCTCAAAATAGATGTAATTCTAGGCTTTTGCCTTCTTGAAAAATTCTTTCCCCTGTTTTAAGTTTCTATTTGCACTAACAGATTTCCTAAAGTGAACCATGCACTAACAGAGTAAATTCCAGTTCAGGTAATACTCGTGTGAGTGCATGTAGAAATATATATGGCTTCTTTTCTCTGCCCACTTATATAATTCATTCTGCTGATGAGAACCAGCACAAATTTGACAAATCTGAGAGGAAATAGAATAAGAGAACAGTTTGTGTCTGCTTATCTATTTGAGCTTATTTTTAAATGTGAAAAACTTTCAGTGGAGCCAAACCCAAACAACTAACAACCAGGTAATCCTCTTAGCCTGACTGATCAAGAAATGGCATTATTTCAGTGCTACAAAAGAAATGGTTCATAGAACTGGCACGTGGGACACTTTTTCCACACTAAATTTAAAACAGTTTCAATAGCCAAAATGAGCCAAGGCCAGAGCCATATAAGAAGGTGCTATTTTGTTCAGACAAAATGAGCTATCTGATTAAAAGAATTTTTTTTTTTTTTTTTGCGTTGGCCTGCTTTGGAAGGTTCAGTGTCTTTCCTTCTTCCCCCCGTGCTTTAAATGACTTTTCATATCACTGTGATTGAACAGATAAAAGCTGTTTGTACCTGGTAGCTTAAAATGAGTGCCGTGTAAGCAATCCATTCCTCCTGCAATCATGGGTACACAGAAGAAATGATAGATTTTCTGTGTGTGTTTTGGAATACAGAATACTTGAGAGTCCACATTATCCTGACCATTACAGAATGGTTTTGCTCCAAGACATGTCAAGGAAATGACACTGAATGGGCTTTCAGGGAAAAACTGTCTGACAGCCCAAGTACTTGCAAATCATTAAGTTGCCAGTTTTTCCTTTCCTATCAATAAAGTAAGATAGAAAGCAGAACGAAGTCATTTAGCCAGATAGGCAGTTAGCAAATGCAAGTTCTTGAGAGCAGAGGATGTTGATTAGCTATGGGACGTGTGAGAAGCCATCTCATCCAGGTAATTATGAGGCCTCTGAGACCTGTTGGTCTGTTGCCTGGAGCAGTACCATGATTTTTGGCTGCTAGATTTTTTCCAACAGTCATTGCTACAGCCACTGTAGACTTCTAAATCATTATTTTGGCTGATGAAATAGTAAAAGCTTGAGTTAATAATTCACAGGATGATCTCACTGCTCTGCAGGTGTCAGGCAGAGATCATCTCTGTTGTCTTTTTAGCCTTGTTGTAACACAGGTTAATTACAAGCATTGTGGTTATAAAGAGAATGTACTTTTCTTCTCAGTATTCTCACAACCAAAATTTACATAATATTAAGAAGTTTTGAAATAATTAAATATCATTGTAGACATGTCCTTTTTAACAACAACAGGTTCCCTCTGGTGTGAAGATGGGGTCTCAAACACTGCTTTTTTAGCTCTTTCAACGAGGCAGCACCGCATAAAGCACATATGCACATGCGTCTGTGCTGATTTTGTCAAACCATTTATGTTTACATATGTATTTCATTAACTTAGAATAAAACAAAATGATTACTAGTAAGTTTGCCTATATTCAGAAATATTTTGTCCTGTGCTAGTATGAAGTTACTCATCTATCTCCTGCCATACGAACATCCACCCAAAAGAAAACAGAGCAGAGCAGTGAAGTCGCATTCATATCTGTCACTGTTTTGGAAACTTGCATAATCTCATGCTACCTTTACCTTGAGCATTGCTTGCCATTTTCAGCACTATCTTAAAATGTTACACGCTCTGTCTCCCTCTGGTGATCAGCGAGGCCACAGGGCAGCCAGCATCCCCATGATGTATTTCTGTCACTTGTGGTCTGCACACAGGACACTGTTCATTTGCTACTCAAAACCCAAACGATTGTATGCAAACGATATCTGCATTCTTACCCACATAGCTTATATTTTAACAGCTTAGTCCCTGCATTTTGTCAATAGTTTGCTGAAAAATGTTCCTGTGATACTTTAATTCCTGAAGCTAGAAAAAATGTTAGAGACTTATGCTTTAAAACCAAGAACACACTGCACTCAGTGATGAATAAAAAAGCATCTGGAATACAGAGACTAATACTCTGAGGGTAGTTATTAATAGGATAATCATACTACTGATGTATGATTTTGCAGTTACTGAATTTCAAATAGAATTCCAACGCAAATGGCTTGAACTTTTCTTCTAAAAATTTGTGTGTAATATCTTTCCAAACCATGTTGAACCAAGTTCTAAATATATCATTAGGAGAATTGTGGTTTCTGAAGAGGCTTTTATGTGAAATATTTCTTAAATAGCTCCCTGTTGCCTTGCACAACATACTTCCAGTGCTTTGAAGTTACTGTTATTCTGAATAGGCAGTGTTTGACTGACATAGGTTCTCCTCCATAAATCTAGATGAAGAACATAAAATACCAGAGAAAACCTGATAGCTTAACAGTAGCTGCCAAATGATATTTTGTGTTATACCTATGTGACATCTTAAATTCTTCTGATGTGTATCTGTACATTTACATACAAATGTACATATAAAAGAGTGTATATCTATCCACATCCATCCACAAACTTAGAGGACAAGTGTAGAAACCAAAAATCAGTCTCTGTAGAAATGGATTTTTCCTGTTCCTGGAATTCTGTACTCTCTTTACTTTCAGAAACAAATCCATTCTCTTCCCCTACCTGACTTAATAGTCCCAAAGATGGTGGCTTCCCACTGCTTCAAAAGGTGCAGTTACAGGAGAAGCATGAAGTGGCCTCTTGACTGCCAAGCACATGTCTAAGAGACAGCAATGGAAATCTCCAGTGGCTCAGCTGCTTTGGTTTTAATCAACACCAAACTCTCTTTTCCTTAGTCTCTGCTGGATATGGTCCAGTCTTTGTTTTAAAGGCTATTCAGAACAGATAACAGACATGTTAAACACATGGACTATGGTCTAAAAATTTCATGTGGAAGAGCAAATCTCTCCTGTCTTTCTGGAGAAATGCTGAAATAGGCACTGAAACAGCTCCCTATAGATGCCTACTATTTGTCATGTGGCAAATTTCTTTACCCAACAAAACCAGAAATTCCAAAATAGCAAATTCACTACTTCACCAGTAGAGGACTTTCACAAATACAACTCAAATTAAATTGAAGCATACATATGCATTTGATGTCCAGATGGATATTTTCTCTATTTAACACTGCCTGATGAAAAATGTGCCTCTTTAATGTTTGTTTTAAAAGTATAATAAAAAGAAAACTAGGAGAATGCCTGGGGGGTTTTTATTGCTACAGCATAAAAATGATTTTCTCCCTGTTTCTTTGACTGTGGTCTGTTTCAGCATATGCTTAGCCTGCGCGTATGAAGACAGCAAAGGCTTTCAATGTGAATATCTACAATGTTATTTCTTCGTAGTAATCTTTGTTCCTAATTTCTTTTAATGCTTTGAAGTTCACTTTAAAGCACTGACCTTCAGTACCATAAGGTTTATGAAGACACATTGCTATTCTTCTAAAAACTCGCAAAAATTATCCTCAGTGCTGACACTGGATGTCACTGGATGGCAATTTTCTACCACAGAATTAGAGTTGCTCATGAATACGTTTGACTGTTTTCTAACTACTTCATACTGTAGAGGGAAAACAGCTTCAGAAAAGCCACTTAGGAGAGTATGCACAGGGACATATCAGGAAAACATGTTCACAACAGTGAGACATCCAAGTGACTTTTAAGTGAGACCAGTCAGCACTTTGCCCACACTGCTGTTTGTACTATTTCAAAAGCAATGCATGTAAAATTATTTCTTGCAAATGCATTCCCAGTGCATCCCGAAATTACATGCTATAGCTTCCGAGGATATTTCTTTTTTCTGTTAAGATTTTAGGAAATTCAAGTACAATTGTGATTTACAGCATCATCTCTAAGGAGTACACAAAGGATTTTCTCATTATCAGGTGTCTCAGAAAGTAGTTCACACAAATGCAGCTGCCTCGGACATGTTTTTGGGATTTAAACCTTCATGGTAAGAGGAAGTTTATTGTCTCCTCTAGGTGAACTGTCAGATGTCATGCTCCAGGAAATAAAAGAACTTGGCTGATTTATTTACTTTTCTACTTGGTAAATAAAGGACCTGGAATAACACAGATCTAATCAGCATCCCATTGTGCATTGCCAAGTGAGCTCTCCTTGAGCAACATCAGTGAATCATCCCCTGACACCAGCAGGAAACAGCGAGCACTGCAGCATATGAGTGCACTGCAGAATGAGGTATACCCAAGAGAACTTGTAGTACCTGCAGCAAATTCACCCAGTGGCATATTACAAACGATTCCCTCTGAAAAACAGGAAAAAACCGCCAACAGCCTGTTTTACACGTGTGCTTCAACAGTGCAGCTCTTTTCTGCATAGGCCTTGCTCTCATTGCTAGTAAAGCAGACAGTTTGTGGGGCACCAGCACACCTGCCACTTTGCAGGTGTTAGGGCAGTGCAAATCAAGGTGGCTATTGCTCAGTGGGAGCCCTGAGTACTTCATAAAGCAGCTAATGCTGATGATGCAACTCTTCTGTCCTATTTTCCTCCCAGAACATGCCATCACCAGCAGCAAGTCTGGCTTCAAAGAGCCCTTCACCAATGTGAACAAAACTTCTTCCTGTGCTGCTAGAAGACCTTTTTTTTTTTTTTTTGGTATATCTAAGATGCTTTTTCATTACATGTCCAGCAAGGGAATGATAGAATCCATATTTGGACAACAGGGAAGGGAACTAAGAGTGCTAAGTACAGAAGAGGATTAGTTCCAGAATCTCCATTCTCTCATTCCACACTTGCTCTACTAACTCACTTGGGCAGTGGCAACTTCTCTTCAACAAAATGTGTACCTCTAGTTGCTGCTCAAGATTCTTTTCTTTAATTAAGGCTGGACTGTTCAATTACCCTCAGTAAGCCATCACAGAATCAGAGAATGTTTAGGTCTGGAAGGGATCACGAAAGGTCCAAGTTCCCTGCTCAAGCAGGGGTCCCTAGAGCACATTACTCAGGGTTGTGTTCCGACATGTTTTGAATATCTCCACAGAGGAAACTCCACAACCTCTCTGAGCAGCCTGTTCCAGTGCTCAGTCATCCTCACAGTAAAGCTTTCCACATTGTTCAGGTGGAACTTCCTGTGCTCCAGTTCCTGCTCAGTGTCCCTTGTCCTATTGCTTGGCACCACTGAGAAGAGCCTGTTCCATCCTCTAGACATCCTCCCTTCAGATACTCATAAGCACTGATAAGAGCGCCTCTCAGCTGTGTCTTTTCCAGGCTAAACAGCTCCCTCAGCCTTTCCTCATATGAGAGGGGCTTCAGTTCCCTTCTGTAGCCGTCTGCTGGACCCGCTCCAGGAGCTCCATGTCTCTCCTGCACTGATCCCAGAACTGGACACAGCACTACAGGTGAGGCCTCACCAAGGCTAAGCAGAGGAGCAGGACCTCCTCCTCTGACCTGCTGTCAGCACTCTTCTGAGTGCACCCCAGGATTCCACTGGCCTTTTTGGAAACATTGGCTCTATTTTCCCCTGTGCCACTACTGCATGTACAATGAAACCCGAGAATCCTGTAAACAAACCTTTTCTTATAACTCCTGGTGCCCAGTGAAAACTGGCATTGCACTGAAAAAAAGGAATTTCTCTTAAAAGACAGGAAGAATGTTTTTGAAGCTATCACATTTGGGTAGACATTTTCAAGAAAGCTTAAAGTTAAGTCACTTATTTGATTCCTTAGCAAACCTGTAGGTGAATCTTATTTGGCCAGTGTTCTCAGAAAATAAATGCTATATCACAAACCACTGGCAGAATTGTTGGTTGTCTTGACAGGGCTATAAAAGTCACAAGGTGTAAAGACCTCACAGTTTTCTCTTTTAAGTTGATTCTGTTACAGTAGAATAACAGACCCATTAAAAGAGAATTGCCTGAAAGGGATCTCAGGAGGTCATCCAAGTCCAGCTGCCTTGCCTCATGGCATTTCTGATGGTTGTTGCTGGCATGTCATTTCTGACAGTTGCTTCTCCCACCTGTTCTTAAAATCCTCCAGTTACGACTCTCTCCCATCTTCCCCCTGGCTATTGTTTCCAGTGCTATCATTACTTGTGGAAAGTTTTGCTAACACATGACCTCCATACCCTTTGCTACAGTTCTATATTTACTGCTTCTTGTTCTGCCCCTAGTAGACAATGTGCACACCAACAAGGAGGGGCGTTATTTCCATTCTCCTTTTTAGCTGTGTACTGGAAGACAGTTGTCTTGTCTTTAACGTTTGCATGTAAACACAAAGGTATGTAGCTAGGCCACAGCTTTTTGAACTGCAAAGTCCCTGAATTGGTCCCTAAGCTGCAGTTTTTCCATATTCTATCTACACGTAAGTTAATGTTCCTGTACAGGAAAGAGGGCAAACTCCTTTCGGGCCTTTCCCCTTCACTTCTATACCCACACAATTTTCTTTTCTTGGAGCAGTATTGCCTTCTGAAAACAAAGATAAAAAGCTAGCTCTGTGTTCTAACAGCACCAGGATTTCTTATCAGTTTCCCAAATATACCCTGAATAATTATTTTCCTTCTTCCTGTACACTGCTTGCCAGTAAGCACACTGGCAAAACACCTAACTGTTAGAGTGGGAAAGGAAGTGACTCTGCAGCTGTCAAAGAAATGTTCTCCAGGAAACAGATGGCTAGAGCTATTATTTACAGCTGACCATATATGTTAGACAAAAGCCATCCACACTACAAAATCTGGAGTATCTGGAAAACTGGTGATGCATTATTAAATGTGTGCAAAGAGGATGGGTGGTTGATGCTGTGTACGTATCACTCTTTACTTGGAAGAGGTTGTGTGGCATGTGTAGAACCTGTCTGATTTCTCCTGTCTAAAGTCTCTGATACTTGGATCAAAGTTACGTATTGAGTGGCCACTATAGTGAAGAAGAGATGGGTAGAAATAGTGAGTAGTATGTCTGGTGTATGCAAGACGGTGATAGGGCCATGGTATTCTGCAGAGACAGAGGATGAACTGCAGGTAATACCCTGCCTGGGCTTTTACTCTTGGGCACACAGTGCTCACCATAGTTCTGAGTCTGAAAGATATTCTGGTTGCAGGGCATGTGCTGTACTTCTCCTACACAGCTGTTTGCTTACTTCCAACCTCAAAATGCAGAGAAACAAAGTTATAGAAAAGCTAATGAAGTAACAGCCCATACTTGGGCACAGCTGATGTACAGTTGGAAAGACATTTCGGAACTTACAATAGGAAATGAAATGTATTTCGAGAAATTATTCCTACTATGTCATTGAAAAACCATATCATGATAGACAAATAAGCCTTGCTGTTTGATGCTACAAATGCAGGGACTACATCTTAAACAAGTCCTTCTGTTGATTTTTCATCAAACAGGTTTTTATAAGGCTAAGAAATACTTCAAGCGTATGAGGAGGTGAATCATAGTCTACATGCAAAGTTGTCTCACCTTGAGATCCATTCACTAATCAATTAATTCATACCTGGCATGCGATGTGCCGACATTTCTACTATAGTTTTGACTGTGTTGCATAACCATATTCTGACATTGCTTGCGATGAAAAATGCTACAAATCAGCTTTGAGAGAGCATATTTCTAAGACACTTACCATTTTGTTATAAATAAGTGGATGTTGGAGTGTTTTTTTTGACTGTTATGCTGTCAGTCATATTTTATTATGCCATTGATCTTATGCCAGCTTGATATTACAAAAAGGTTTCTGAATGACAGTGACAGTGAAATGAATATTGCATCTAAACTGTTTGTCGAACAAGTCTCTTTCATCCACTTCATACACCTATGTTGACTGTACTTATTTTATTCATTAATAACTTAGTAAAATAATGTATTTGACCTCTAATTTGGACACTGAAAGGCAAATAAATGGAATATTACGAAAATGCTGCTCTACTAATGCAGGACAAAGCACAGTCCACCATCCTTGCAGTTTCGATGCTGCACGTGTATCCATACACTTCTTGTCTCAAATACCAGAACCAAATAAATCAGTCAACCATGAAAAAATCACAAGGCTCTTAGGAAACTATTTTCATTCTTCAAAAAAGGAGAGTCAGAGATTACCTGAAATTGGGAATTCCTTAATTCTCTCTGGCACCCTGTTTATCACCTTTGGTACAGAACTGCACGATAAACACAGAGGGCTCATTTTGACATCTGGGCGACAGACCATGAAAAGTTATTCTTTGTATTTGTGGTGACAACAGGTACAGTTTTACTAGGACACACATTGGTTCATTAGCAAATCACTGACTTTGATCAAAAATTTCTGAGTGGATGGAGGAGGATCTTTCATGCAAGAGCTGTAATCATAAGGGGTTTATGTGCCTGTTAAACGCTTTGGGTAAGTAATATTTTCTGAAGATGTTTTGTGGAAATTCCCTGATCATCTCTTCTGCCTCTGGGAAATGCATATGCTTTGCTGACAGAAGCCTGACTTAGATTCATGCCAGAAAGGATATGCTTGGAGGATTATAAACTAAACAGAAGGAGTAATGGCACTTGGATTTTATAGCTACTAAGGATACAAATACACAAAGCACACAGGCATCAGCCAGCTGAAGATCACAGAATCAGCATTTCTCTAATAGGCATGACATCAAAGTGTACCATGTGCAGGCTTTGGGGCCCTAGGTAGGAAAGGGACTACAAATTAGGAACAATAAAATCAGCAGTTTATGCAACATGAGTTCACCTTAAGCCTTCCAGACACTATTTTTCATGGTTACATCAAGCTGGCCTCTCTTCTGCACTAGCTTGCCCCAAAATATCTTTCTGTTGCAATGTGCTCAGGAGCCACGGATACCTTTAACCGCAGACCCCAAACATCTCCTGGCATCATCTTATCTCATGTAGTAATCTGCATTGCCCTAGGATACTTGCATAATTTGATTCTCCACATGCTGTATTAGAATATACTTTGGAAACGGCTACATTGCAGAGAGCAGATAACTTTTAAATCCTCAGTCTCTAGAGTAGGCAGTTTCTTACTTCCAGGGTTTGACAATATTTACATCTTGGTTTGCTTCAAATCCTTTCACTGGAATTCAGTTTTATCCCCTGCTTCAGCTAGATACTATAGACTGTGGCAGACTTTAGACATCTCCAGTCAGCCAAGATCACTCAGCAGGTTTGCTGTTTCTGCCATTCACATGAACACAGTCAACTCTCTTCACATTCTCAAAAATGCAAATTGCCAGTTTGTTTTAAGCCCATCTACCAGAAACAGAATCTCTCCTTTTTAGCTCTCTCACCACTCTGGCAATTGCAGCACATGTGTCTCTTCTCATTTTGCATTCAGATTTTTCATATGCACGCAGATGACAGGAGGCCCAGTTAGAGGTATTGCTGTTCCTGGCTGACAGATATTTTTGGAGGTTTGGTTGTTTCTTTAAACAGGTCAGCTAGAGTGCTAGGTTTATCACTTTACTTAAAAAATCAGAGTGTTGCCAAGTGGCAGATAAGAACTGTGGAAAGAATTTCTGAATTTCATTTCTGGAAGTACAGGCTTTCATTTTTAATGTTGTGTGGGCTTTGGGGTGGGTTTTTTGTATATATGTGTGTGTGGGGNTTGGTTGGTTGGTTTTGTGGGGATTTTTTGTGGGTTTTTTTTGTGGTGGTGGTGGTATTTTTTGGTTTTGTTTGTTTGTTTATTTGTTTTGTTTTTGTTTTGTTTTGTTTTTCTGATGTCTCAGTCAGCCCTGTATTATCCAGTAGTACTCTGTGCTTATCCAAAGCCTGTGAACAGGGTGTCTGGGGCATTCAGCCATCTCGGTCCATACAAACTGTGTGGCCAAATGTGACACCACTCTGAAGACTGACATAAAGAAAGACATTTATCTCACATAATTAAAGGCATCCAAGTACTAAGTAACTATTCCAATAGCTTTACTATCTCAGCTCCCCTGTAGTAAGTAGGAAGGGACTAGCTGGTTCTCCTGGCAAATAAGACATATCAAATAGGTAGAATGAATCATCATCAGGAAGTTTCTCTCTCCTCACTGACCATAAATAAAATCCAACAATCAAGATGAACACAGCAAAAAAAAAAAAAGGCAAGAGAAACTGCAGAGAAAGCAACTTCACTGTACCTAAACAAAATCCTCATGTGTCCACATTTTTTTAGTTACTAGTTCTGCATTTGCAGGAATTTAATTATCACATTATCATAATTTTTATGTCCCTGCCCACTACAGGAAGGCTGGAACTCAATGACCTATAAAGGTCCTGTCCAGCCCAAAACACTTCATGATTCTATGACTGTCTCTGTGACAAATACAGAATTTCCTTGGCAAACTTTCTTTGACTTCCCTGTGTTCTATTACAACAGTCAGCAAAATAAATCCTCATGAATTTGGATCTTTCTCAGAAAACTGCAGCAGTCTTCAAATGGAAATAAATCAACATAATCAAAATAAAGCAAATACATACATACATATTTGCTATAAATAAATGTGACAAGTAAAGATTGCCTAGTAGTCTGCTTTTGGATAGTGTGCTGTAGGACGTATTTGAAGAATGTACTCACAGTTTACCAGAAACAAAGGTAATTAATTCATTTTCTCTGAAAAGTTAAAAGAATATTCAATAAATGGACCATGACAGCTTTGAGAGAACGTGGATTAAAGTTTCAGCAGATTATGCAGTAACTTCAACAAAGCTGAGCACACTGCCAATGTTTGGCAAGTAGCAGTAATTCGCAACTTAAAACTTTTTACTTCTACATGTTTTAAAGCTGATAAAGGACCACTAAACATTAAAGCAACTTTTGACAAAACGAATTGACTGAACTGAAATCCAGAAACTGGATGTTGTCTAATTATCAAATGAACATTAAAAGAATTCATTAAAAAAACTTAAAGCTCAAAAGAGGAAAAGAAGTATAGGAAGTATCTGCACTCAGTGTGTCCTATTAACACTGTCTTTATTTCCTTTTTACAAAAAATAGAAATAACAACAGACAAAACATAGTAAAAAAAAAATCAATGCTTTTGCCTTGGTCTCACTGACGAGCTGCGCAGGCAGAGTCCTTGCTAAAACTTTGACAGAATATGCTGTTGACAAAGGGAAATAAAGATATATGACAATATATCCATGCAAGACACAAAGTACAAAACGTGTTCTGTGCCCTAACAAACATTTTGGAGGTTGCAAGTGTCATAACAACTTTCAGATTGTTACTTCTGCTCACCCATGCCTTTACACAGCACAGCTTACAAACAAGTTACATATACACACATATCATAAAAAAGATTTGTATATGGTCTAAGTGATACAAATTAAGGCATCCTAACAGCTGCTGTTTTGCTGGTGAGGGGTATGTCTCATATTAGTGTTTCAAAAGGCTATATTTCAGGTATTTCAAACTAAGTGAGACATCATGACATGGTTTAGAGGAAGAATTCCTGCAGCTCTGGCTCTTCAGTACTCTTTTGACTGTCAGATTTCTGGATTTTCCAGTTGATGTCATCATGCCTGGAGAAAAAAAGGAGAAAATTACTCAATGGTAACACTAAAAATACAGAGGAGTTGGCAATCTGTTATTTACCCTGTTTTGTTCCATTTGCATGTACTGAAATTTGAATTCATCTTCCTCTCTGGGCTTATTTTTCTAGACATGTGCTACACAAAATACTTTTTAATATTGTGGATTTTTTCTGAGTTGTAACTTCCGTTCTGAAATCAAACCTGGAAACCAATGGGATGATGAGGAGCTTTTTAAGTCACAGCATTAATTATTGTGCTGTTGCAATGTTCTGGTAATAATGCACAGAATACAAAAAAATTCCTTGTACTTCAGATAAAAGTATCAGAGCGACAAGAAGATCCACTACAATCAACATTAGACATATCTTATTGGTTTCTGACTCTGCCTCTAATAGAATTATCTTGTCCCCATTAATAATCATCAGACAGAAATTAATCTATCTATCGATTGTGTAGGAGATTTGAATGACAGCTTGCCAATTAGAGTAGAAAAACTGAGCACAACTTATTTGTAGCACTCATTTTCTTCACTTCCTTTCATATTTTCTTGTTCTGGATTCCCAGTATGTTCCCCTTCTCTTCAACTAACCTTCCACCTGATTGTCGACTAAGCATCCAGTCCACAGCAATTTTCAAACCAGTCAAGAACCCTACTTTTAGTTATTACTACTGAAGAGCAAAACTCCTACAACACAATCATGACCAGCTGGTTTGCTGCTGCAAAGGACAGATGCTAGCGTGAGAGCAAGAGTGCGTGTATGAAGAAGTTTGCCTTTGACTCACGTGTTGGCAAGCCTGATTCTTGTAAGCCAGAATAGCTTTCTTTCAGTCTACAACCATCACAAAGAACCAAATATTCCCAAGAATCTCATACTTAGGATGGTTAGGTAACCTGGTGGTTACTTCAGGGTTTAACAGAAGCTGACATCATGGACCATAGTTTTGGGTCCTAATAAGAAGGGCATGAGCGGTCATTTTATTTTAAAACACCTTTCATCCATCTAATTTACAGTTGTCACATACTGAAAGCAAGAGCAAAAGGCACAGAATTGAGCCAGGCGAGACAGACTTTGCAGGACTGAGTCTGAGGAGATAAAAGAGGAGCGCTTAAGTCTTGCCATACCTATATTTTGGCATTTAACACGCATTGCTGTTATCATAGTGTTAACCATGTAGTTATACTAAAGATATATTTCTAAGGCTAAGATTTGCCTGCTGCATTGGCTCAGGCTTGCAGTGCAGAAAGATCCTGTGGGTGAGTTCCCCATGCAGAGGCTCACTAGGCACACCAAAGACCCCCTTTGGCAGCTCTACAGTTGCAGTGCGACCTCAAAGAGGAAAATTTTTACCTAATGCAGATGTCTCTAGGTGACAATACTGAACAGACATGCCTTTTACAACTGCACCTCCTGACCTGGAGAAAATGTATTACCAATATTGCTAATTAGTAACCAAATTTCTAATTAAATTTCTAACATCTTCTAGTGCCTGTATCACCACTAATTCATCCTTTCATGCAGCAAGCAGTGATGCGTGATCATAACGGTTCACAAGAGGACAAATGTAAATTTTCTGCTACAAAGTTACTTTCACATTTATGTTATACTCTACTCGTATGAATTGTTGCTGTTTTGTTAGACATATAGATAAATATTCTTTTTATGGAGGATATATTTGAAGCTGTAATTTATCCAGCATTAGGCAAGGCAGTGGGATATGTATCAGGTTAGATCCATTTACTGTTTTAGAAGTATGCCCATTTTACTATCTGACAGACATCTGATGGTGGATTCTGGTGAGTGCCCCCACATAGGAAGCAATTTTTGCTGTTGATAGCTGTACCTAATACAGGGTTTTAAATTGATATGGTGAGTTACTGCTTATTTTAATGTAATGCAGATCTCAGATGATTTAAAGTGTGGGAAAGAGCTGTTCATTGGCATACATGTAAGATGGAAAAAAACCTACAAGTATTCGCTTGGAGTCGTAATATGCAGAAGCTAGCTAATCCCTCCAAAAGAGGAAAAAATAACCCCAAACCATCCTGCACATCCAAAATTTCCTCCAAGGCTTTAAGAAAAATATGGTGTATCAAATTTAAAAAGGCCACTAAAAAATTTAGCTCAGTCCTCTAATATTGAGCTGTGACCAACTTGAAAAAGTAAACTACAAAGCCTTAATGTACTTTGGGGTATTTTTAATGAATAGAAAAAAAATTGAAAAGAATAGAAGCTGAAGAAAAACGTGCTGGAAACTAGTTGACAGGAATGTAATCCCACTGAAAGATTTTGTATAATGATTTCATATTTCAGAAAATGCTAACGAAATCCCCTATTATAAGGGTGTAGTCTCAAAATGGGCTTGGGACAGTGCTCAGAAATATAACTGCCCAATAAAAAAATCTGTAAAGGTTTAAACCACTAAAGACCATAGTGTTTTCCAAAAAAGTTTTGTTTTGTTTTTTCAAAATAGTTCTGAAATTGTAACTATGTAGTCTCCCCAGACTATCCAGGGAAAATTCAAACAGTGTCCAGGAGCTTGTAGTGCACACAGTGGTGATGTTCTTTTAAGATTTAAATGTCACAACTACTGGGCACCATGCAGTTGACTAATGACAGGCACCCATTTCGCCATTCAAAAATCACAACAGATGCTAAAGGCCATTACAAAGGCTAGCTTAGAAGCTCTGAGAACCTTCAGGTCTGTGTCCTGATTTGTGAAAAGCAAAATTCCATTCCTATGTGATATTTGGAAATCTCATGCCACAGACTTTGGCACATAGTTTGCCCACTTCCTGATTTGTGGGTACTGTAACAGCCTCCTCAAGCTGCGCCCTTCGTGCACTCTGCTCCTTGTTCCCTACTCTCCGTTTCTCCATGTGTCCATGGTCATGGGGGCAGCTTTAGGACAGGGTGCCTGGACCAGCAGTGCCTGGAGGGATAGCCAGGAGTTCATGCCCAACCATCACCCTCCCAGCAAGCAACTCCACAGCCCTGCAGTGGCAGCCAGACTTCCCCTGTCTCTCACTTCTGGGAAAATGCCACACTGCCAGGGATTTCTCACACAAGAGCAGTTATACAAGGCAAGTGACGAATTACAACAACTGCCTACATCTGGGAGATGGCTCCAACATAAGGATGAGATTAATCATTTTGCATTACTCTACGATCTGGACAGGCAGCTGGATGTTTTGACTGGAAGCTGCCCACTGATGCTCCCTCAAACTGCTGCTATCCAGTTTTCTGCACGGTAGTTTCCCTCTTTGTTTTCGAGAGAGAATGAAACCTCTTGGAAATCTTACAGTTTCTGGTTTCACATACACTGTGCCAATGGCTTCTGAACAAGACTCACATTTCCATTACAGAAATTGAATTTTTTAAGTATGGGAAGGTCCTGGCAATAGAAAACTAGAGAATGGACCCCCCTTCCTCCAAGTATTAGATATTTAGAAAACACTAACCTGAAAGTGACTTAGGCTCTTGAACTGCAGAATAACTAACATCAAACTAACTTTACATCTCAGTTTAACAGAAAAACAAAAAAGGAATTTGTAAGTGTTAAGAGTTAAGTGAAAATGACAGGTCATTTTTAGAAAGCACTTGCTTACAAAATAAACAAACATTTTGTCAAGTGTTGTTTCTTCCAACATATCTTTATGGAATTGAGGGACTGGCCTCTATCTGCCTGAATAGACCTGATGGAACAGGACTAAATTAAGGAGTCTGAATACAGGCAGAGTTAATCAGACTTTTACAAAACAGATTTAACTTCGAAGTCTAAGGGAGAGTAAGAAAAATGTGTGAAAATAGAAGAGTGCTTAGACTTAAGTACAGCATTCTGCTTCATGTTCTCTGTATTCTCTATTTAGAGACGAACTGTGGTCTTTTTGCTCTTCTCATGAGAGGAAATTTAATTTCCATTCTCATCTGGAACTTGACTTTTATTCAACAGAGGCAGAATACTCAGCCAAAGTCTGCTATACACCCTGGTGGATTTATGAGCATGAATACTTTCTGCAGTTGCTTGGAACTGAAATCCTGTAGCCAGTTCAATGGTGACATCAGCAGAAATCCATCATAAATTTCTGCTTTTCTAGGAATTTAGATGTTCATCTACTTTCCTTCTTGTGAATCAATTGATTCCAGTGTTTCAGTTACAAACAATGTTAACAAACACATACAATTCGAGAAATGAAGGCAATAGAGATGCTAAATATTACCATGCATAAGCACATACCAAGCATAGTTACACAGAAGTTCTTCATTCAACATGCTAGAAGAAAGACTGGTGTAGCTGAAGTAAGGATCCTAAGGAAGTACAACATCATATCAGTTAAGAGCATGCACAGAGCTTCCCACATGCATAACATGGAAATCTACTAAAACATGCAGTCAGATAGCCACAGGAACATTTTAACGAGTTTCTTTTTGTGCCTGAATCTGTTACCTCTTTGAGATATGTGCTGTGGTCCTTTGGGTTGGTATGAAAATTTATTCTTTCCACAGTTCTGATGTTGGCAGCAGTGACATGCAAACATGGTCTTTTCACAGAACAAGCATTTTACAGTGCAAGCATCAATGCTGTTAGAATTACCTCATACAATCCTTCAGATTTTTTAGGGAACTACAAAAACTGCTCACGGCCTTGCAACCTAACAGAACATCTTTGAAGACAGACTGTCTTTTCCCCTGTCACTATGAAATCTGAATCAGTCATTTGAAAAAAAAAACATTGTTATATAAAAATACTTCTATGTTAAATTGGCTGTTCAACTAGATGGTGCATGTCTTTAAAGACTCAAATCGGCAGTTCATATTGTGATTCTGAGTAAATGTTAAGAAATGCAGTCCCACTTCAATATAGCCCTTTAGGTCTTCTTCGAATTTTTCATTCAGTTTCATTTAATTTCATTTCAGTCTGCTATAGCACTACTGGTCAAACAGCGTCCACTAATATGGACTATTCACTATTTCCCAGTTCTCTCTTTCCACTGTTTCTTTTGCCTCCTCTTTGCCTAAGATTTTCCTGTGTTTTTCTCCCATTACCTTGTCATACTTTTTACAGTATATAATTCACTACTGCTGCTCCTCCTCCTATTGGCCTGCTTTATGGCTTTTTTTCATCTAGAAATTATTCTTTCACATCATGTCTTTCCATCTACCTCTTCCCTCTCTCCCTGTCTTCCACAGAGGATTAAATAATCTACCATTCCCTCTCACTCACCCCTATTGTATCTCCAGATGCTCACACTCCGCTCCACAAACATACTGCACCCACAGAATTTCCTACATCTGTCTCTTCTATTCAGTACAAAATCACAGAATCAGAGAATTAAGTAGGTTGGAAAAGACCTTTGAGATCACTGAGTCCAACCTATGACCTAGCACCTTGAAAGATGCGTTTGTTCCAAGTATTTTCTCCTTTCTTTTAAACAAGAGGACCAGCTTTTTAACTGCACACACCCCTCTTTCCCTTGGGTTCCCAGAAAAGGCACTCTGATCACTGCAGAGGTGGAGATCTGGATCCAGTACGCTTTGTGACAGGCCAGCCATATGCTCTGACACAAGAAGACTCTGTGCTATGAGGAGAAGGTGGTCAAAGACTTGCTGCTGGCAGCTTCAACACCTAGGGTTGGCTGTAGCTCCCACAGAAGCAGGAAGGACCATCTCCACAATTTTTTCCTTGTTACTTTCCTTATTTCCTTATTCTGTTGGCCTCATCAGTCTTTTTAGGACAGGACTGGGATAGTCCTTCAGTTATTTACTCCTCAGAAATCCCATGGTCTCAAGATTGACATTCTCATTATGTTTTGTCACCCAGTGCAACACCAAACATCATTTCCATGTGAATCACACCTCTGCGGAAAGCTTTCAACACAGAATATGTAAATCATGTGCCCTAAGAGTACAGACTCTATACATAAGCAATACCTGCCACTCCTTGGAAAATTCTTCCAAAACTAAAAAGTGGATGGGCTTTCTACAGGCCAAATACAATAAAGTATTTTTGTGCATTGTTTTGCTGTAGAAAGGCAGAAGGAAGAAGCTGTCAAATTTATGCATTACTTAATGAGACAAGAAAAAAGGGCCCCTCCTTCTTTCAGTTCACTCACTGGCTTGTTTCTTCCTTTTGAGACAACTGCTGGATTTCCCTTGCTTTCTGTTGTCTTCCTTCCTAGTGAGGTAAAAGGCAGCGTTGAGGAGGTTTTGATGAGGTTTGCTGTTTGACAGTTGTTGTTGTTATTTTGGTTGCCACTCAGTGTCTCCATTATGGACCGAAAAGTTCCAAAAGGCCTTTTCAGCTGGTCCCCTGCATGCTCCCCAGAGCTGGCTGGAGCCCGCATGAGTCCTTTGCTCCGGTCTTTATCCTTTTCCTCGTTTAGTTCTGACTCTGCTAGTTCCACCTGCACCACAGGCTCCTCGAAAGTTACTCGAAGTTTCAAATTTTGGGAGGTTCTGCGCTTTGAAGATGGAGACTTGAGAGCACTCTTAGGGCTGGTGGCAACCTTCTGTGCAGTGGCAGTGTCTGTGCTGGACGGGGAGCTGTCTCCACAGAACTGGTTCTGAGGTACTGCACCAGACTGATACGGGGCTTCGTTATCCGGATCGCTGCTCTCCGAAGTAGGGGAAGGACTGTGGCCGTCCACAGACTTAGAGGCCCTGATACCAAAAGGGAAGCGCCGTCCTGCTGTGGAAGTGTGTTTCTTAAGCATCATGTTCAAGCTCTCTGCACTCTCAATGCTCTCCACTATAGGCTGAGGTCTTGGTTTGTCAGTTCTTTTCACAGGAGTGTTCTTGTGGTCCTCAGAATTAGCTGAATCTGTATCAGACTCGCTGAGAGACCGCTGCATCAGTTGCCTCAGGCGGGCTAACTTCAACTCCCTTTTCTCTGGCAAAATCTTCTTCACGTTCTTGGAGGATGCATGAGCATCCTGAAATTCCAAAGTCAGCTTTTCCTGCATACAGACATTTTCAGAGATTTCCTTCCCCAACAACTGGCGCAAGATTTTATCTGAGTCCTCATCTTTTATCTTAGCTCGAGCACGACTAGATGTGCTCGTTCCCAAGCTGCCAAGAATCTGAATCCCATCTTGGGAGTTCAATTTACTTTTTGGTGGAGACAATTCATCTGCATCAGATAGTTTCCACTGAGGTTTGCCAGAAGCAGGAGACGACGGCAAGCTTAAAGAAAAAAAGAGGAAATGTCACAGCAAAATTAAGGCACATTGAAAATGTGAAACTGCCATTTCTAACGTATGTGTCTGTCTCAGTTTATTGTTACTTATCCTTTTCATCGCTACTCACATGGAATTCATTACTGTGATGACACAGCAAAGATTACATAGAGAAGGATGTAACACTGTTTACACTCCTATTTAGAATTTGAGTATCTTCACTTTTTCTTACAGAAAAAACCTCCTTAAAATCAAAATTTAGAATGGTTATTCAAACACCAAATATGACTTTATGAGGAAAACAGTAGAGAAACTACACCTATTTTTGTGTGTTAACATGCCAAAAAAACCCCACAAGGCCGAATGCCTACTATCTAAGTCATGAGATAATACAAAACTAGCTTATTCTAAGTCCTGTGAAAGTACCACCTCTCTGCATAGCAATGACTTCATAAATCTAAACTGCATCTGGTATTAGTAACAACAACCATATAAGACTTCATAAAAAGTCAGGGCAATTTGCACTCAAAACCTTTTCAGATATGAAATACTGAAAAGCAAGAGAAAGGTGACATGAATGTATTTCAATACTAATAGAACAATAAATTAAATTTAGAACTCCAACTGTTTTACAGAAGGAAACAACAATTTCAACAATGCCTGATTTGCAAGGAATGTATATTGCAGAGACCTTTTCTTTTCCCATAACATATGCTAGAAGTGATAACACTTCACATTCTTACTTTAAACCACTTTTCCTCTAAACAAGGATAAGGGGACAAAATTTAGCTTCTCGTGAGGCTGGCAAGCACCTTCTACTCTGATGAGTCCACAGTTCTCACAGTGTACAAAATTCACATGCCTATATGAAACACCTAATTTTCAATTAATTTCACGCTTTTTTTTTTCTCGTGGCAAACCTAAACAGACACTGAAGAACATGTGTTTATCTACGGTGCACATTCCTAGTAAAAGGTATATGTTCTCTCAGATCTGCTACTGCCTCCTTGAATGGTGAAAATATCAACAAGTGAGTTTCAACTAGAAGGAAAAGTAGCCAACTATGAAATAAAATAAATAGGGTGCAAATTTCAGACTTGCTCACTTAACTAAAATGATGCTGAAGCCTACCCTTTTACAGAAATAATGAATGATGAGGGATCTGCTTTCACGTGTTCTTACCTGATTCTAAAAGTAAAACAGTCCTGGTGCACACCAGAACTCAGATGAGAGACCCCTTGGAAAGATCAGGCAGCAAAAATCACAGAACCCAAATGAGCTGGAAAACAGCTTTTGGTTCCATTGTCCCTGTTGACCTGGCACAGAGGGAGGACAAAGATTCCTAAAAAAAGGCAAAAACCCCTCTTCTCAGTGTGGTTTTCTACTCCAGCAGGAGTTTGGAGCTTACAGCCCTTTCCCATCCAAAGTTCCTCTATGCAAATGCATCTCCAAACCTAATGTCTTTGTTATCTACAACTGTAACTGTTTGCACTTCTCTGAAATAGTGACACATGAAACTCAGGGCCATGGAGCACTTGTGCAGCAAAATGCTCAAGATTCTGTGAGAATTGAAAAAAAGTAGTCACTGACCATGCAAGTTCATACTTGATGACCCAAAGCTCTGATCATCAACAGCTGCAGAAGCTTTTATGCCGGCTTTATGATTCCACATATATGTAGCTCCCTAACAACTCTGAGACAGGGAGAAGCACTGTACATGGCTTTCAGAGAGGAAAATGGATTAAAAAATAAGGATAAACTGAGCTCTATTTGCATGTGAGTTACTTTATTTCTTTCAAAATCATCTTCAGATTGCTGTGAGAGTGAAGTCGTGCCTGCTTCATCTGCTTCCATGCAGATTTCTCACTGTCAGAGAGATCCAGTCCTCTGTCTTTACTGTCCTCCTCTTCAATGTTTGAAACTCATGTTTCTTTCTGTGACTTCTGGCAGGATATGTAAACAATACATGAAGTTTCCAGAGCTTTGACTTTTTATACATGCTACAGCAGGTAAAAGATTTAATGAGTATAAGGAGCCTTATTAACATGAAAACAGGTTTTTTTGGTAACTTTTTATAACTTACTGCTAAAAGTAATGTATGATAGACCACCAAAACATCAAACTTTACAACTTTCCTAGGGGTTTCTAAGATCTTCTGCTGTTCATGTAATTCAAAATACACTACATTCCACTGTAAAATTGGCTTTCACTCTATTGGGAAGCAGGGACTATTTAGTTCATACTTAGAAATTTCCAGTATTTATCAGCATTACTAACCGTTAAATTCTAGAAGCTCAGCTTCATGTCCACGAGGTAAAACCCCCACATTTTCTTTACAGAACACATCTATTATTTAATCAATTCTCAGCTTCTCCTGATAACTGATATATTACGAAAATGTGCAAATCCAGGCTGCAGTACAGCTCCAGTCACCTTACCTTGGGGATGTGGGCAGTGACTTGCCCTCCGACCGCTGGGCTTCTAAAAGCTGCTGGAGCTGGTTCTGTAACGTCACACGTTCCACAGTCTGCCTGCAAGAAAATGTAAGACTGTTTATCTAAATTGTAAAACTGACTGCGTTAAGTAAGTTACAGGAAAACTGATACTACCCTTTCAGCTTTGTATTAAAGAAAGAAGTCCTCTTCACCTGTACTTTATGTAGTGAATAGAGAACTTATAAATAAGAACATAGAGAGTTTGTTCTTTGGTCTGAATCTCTGCTGACATTTTGTGATCGCTGTACAAGAACAACCGAGAGAAACTTACTTGTCAGATTATTTATTGTACTTCATATAAGGACAAGTGTGTGATGATAGGCAGCAGTGAATTGAAACTGAGTGACTCACAGACAAAAATATGGTAAACTTAGGGCCATTTGTTTCTTACTTGTTTGTGGAAAAGAACAGAAAGCGCCCAGATCTAGCAGTCACTTCCTACGTCTGGTGGATGGCCTTTATCAGCTAAGCAACAGCTCAGGCAACTGCTCTCTTCCTTTCTATTTGCAAATGAACTCAGAGGACAGTTTCTGCCCACTGGAAAGGATTGGTCCAAACTACAGATGCAGGATGGAGTTAGGTATAAGATATCTGTGACACATTTGCTTGTTGCCCAACCCACAGGTCCTACCTGTGCTCTGCATCCACCTTATCCCAGTGCTATTCCTACCCCAGTTTATCACTTTCAGTGTGGTGTTGTGATCTACACTGTTTTGCAAATAACTTTAGAGACCAGCACTTAAAAAATTGCAATAGTACCTAAAAATTGTTAGTCATACGAGAATGATATTCACAGTAGAAACTCCATTTTCCATTTATCATGTGTAATCACATCTGTTGTCCTGCAACATACCTATTTCCCTAGGACGGACTCAGCTGAGCATTATAACCTGCAAACCCTCAAGTAGTCCTACAAGAACGTCAGATCAATTTGCCACAAAAAAGGTCTTCTTTCCCCAGCTCCCACACCGTTCAGACGTTCCATTCTCACATCAAAACACCCCTCTTTGTTGACCACCAGAGATAACATTCAATCTTGTTTAGTGATCTATAATTTCCAGTGCATCTAAACACTGCACAGACAGAATTATTGGAAAACTTCTGGAAACCTAGAGATTTAGATGTTTTTATTACTATACATATGCTATCTCTCACCTGAAACAGAACTGGTACATTGGGTTTTATTCCCAGGTCCTGACCAAATGACCACAGGAAAATGACTTTTTATCGGCTTCCCCCAGGCTCTGCTTCTGTTGTTGTCTAAGTAATATGTTTTAGCACTTTTATTCTTGTTGGATCTGCAGAACTAATGCAGTTCTCTACCAATGAGCTGGACACTTTCCTAGCTCACATGCTATCAGCAGAAGATTTAGCTGAGTTCCAAATGCAGTCTTTATAACTGGCAATGTCAAAGCCAGAAAGAATCCAGATCACTTTTTAGACTAGAGGTTGTACTTGCACGGCTGGTAGAAAACAAATGCTTTACTTTTAATGTATCAAAGTGAGTTTGAAAAGTGCTACAGAAATAAAGGTGTGATCCTGACATACTGCCTTGCATTTTACAATACAGCCATGCTTTATGTAGATCCTTTCTGCCTTTAATTTTCCACCTTCCTTCCTCTGGCCAACACACATCCTTAGATTATTTTAAAATTACTCCCACCATCTATCAACATTAGCGTATATTGCAACTCCCCAGATACTCTCCTATAAGAGCCAGTGAAATTCTTTTTAGGTTATGATGCAATTTATCTGTTTTCCTTTTACCATTCCTTAACCTCTATTTCTAAATAATGCAGGTAACAGTTTTTTACGTTTTTAGGTTCAGTGGAAATCTCTGACATTTCTTCTTCTCGAGGTAATGTTCTCATTCCTTTTAAACAATTTATTGTGCTAAAAGAGTTGAAGTCTACTCCATTTTCACAGTTTAACTAGTTAGTACATAAATCACAGACACCCACACATCTTGCCAGCACTATCCCTAAAAATAAGTAACATGCACATATATATTCCAAGATAACATTGGAAACAGGAGATCACAACTTCTCGGAATAGCAATACTGCAAAGCATTAAAGCCAGACTGATTTAGGAGTGACGATCACTGTAGCTTCAGGGTTAAGAGGGTATACTTGTTTTATTATAATCGATGGCCAGATTCTGGGGGTCTTAGCTTAGACAATGTTCCCAGTGTAAGGACCTTTCTGTGTCTACTTAGATCTGGGGACCCCAACTACCTCCTTATGTAATCAGGGAGCTCAGTAACTGCAGAGGAATAGACTGAGGCACTGGGCTCTACTGGAGTATCTCCCATAGTATGTTTTCTTACTTCTCTGTTTTTTTTCAAATAACACAAGAATGACTATGCTACAAAGCAGAACATAAAATGGCTTAACTAAGTAAAAAAGAGATGGACATTGTAAAGTTTATATCGGATTTCTTACTACATGTCTATATAACGTTCTACCCAAAAAAAACCCCACCCAACCAAAAACCCCAGCAACTTGCACACAATTTACCATACCACTACAGAGATTTTTTATTCAGCTATTTTTACAGCTACTCCTAAGAAGTTCTAGGAAAATCATGGATTTTTTTCACATAACACAGGAAAGTGACTACAACAGAGAACATTAAATTATTTTTTCAACTTCATCTTTTGATTCACAGTTTGTTTTGATCTTTGCCTTGACAGAGATTTTGGCTTGACAGCATATCGAAAGAATCAGTAGGTGTCTCATTAATTAATTGATTTGCCTATCCAGGTCCATAAATGTAGGACAGTACAATTTGAAAATGCAGGTCCATCGTCAGGCAACATTGCAGAAGAAGTCTATGGAAGCATTCACTTTATGTCATTAATTCTACATGCTCTTTTCAGACCAGGAAAGCCCAAATAATACAAGTCATACTGCACGTAGGAATTTTCTACACTGGCAACTACGGATTTTTTTTGGCAGGTGAAATCAGTGAGAGAATAACTAAGATTTTAAGACTTATGAAGACCCCAGGAAGTAAAATGAAAGCAAATTATTTTGTATAGTGTCTATGGGGAAACTTTTGTGACTGTTCTAAGTATTTTGTTTAATTCAGAAAGTTATACTGGATTGAAAAAGCTTCTGTAATTAGCAGGAGATTTAAAAGAAAGCTTGCATTTTGAAGCCAGTAACAGCTTGTCTTTGTGGGCCACTTTCCTTTCTACCTATGGAAAGAATTGCTTAGTTTTTTTCCCTTTTGGGGGAAACCCTCAGTTAATCCTCTTGTGAAGATTTGATGGAACATTTGTAATTTCCACTTACTTCTTTCTTCCAAATATAAAGGCTCTTGTCTCTGAATGGAGACTTAGACTCAGCTCAGAATATTTTTCTATACTCCTCTGTATTTGTCATCTGAGCTACTTTAGTTCAAAGAGCTGAAAGATGTGAAGACTGGAAAATTGTGATGTTATTGTTTCCATTTTGTGCCTTCTGTTCAGGAATGGCTGCAAACAGTGTGATGGATTGGAATAACTTCTCTCTAGAACTCCTCTGTGTTGCTCAACGACTAGAAGAACTCATAAAAAGAGAATGGAAGATGATACATCCTTCTTTGAATTAAAGTCTTTGAAGATATAGGTCTTGATAAGTACTCGTCTAAGACAGTTTCTGCATTGCTTTTCTTCTTGCAGAATATCAACCATTCCAGTCTTCCTGTGGTTGGGGAAATAGTGTTACCATATGAGGCCCCTTTGTTTCGTCAGTAAGGCATTAAAAATAAAGAAGATTGCATGATCAGCTCATGCTTACGGAAGCTGAGGGAAGTCTGGGAAGCACCTAAGGGCTTCCAGTTGATATTGACTGTTCAGGTAATCCACCATGATCCAATCACACCTCTTCTGTCTCTAGAACAGTGCTCATCAACCCTGGGAGAAGCAGGTGGTGAAAATCCAGGAAAGCCAGCTCAACTGCCCAAGTTGGAGTTATTCCTAAATAACAGCTATGTTACATACATTTGAAAGAATTTGAAAGATAGTAAATTTGACTTCCATCTGTTGTCATCTGATATCTTCAGGATTTTCAGAACTGCTTTCAGGATTTTCAGAAGTGTTGCAGCCAGTGAATTTTCCTGCCACGATAAAGGTCGCCTCAACAAGCTGCTCCATGGATGCACTTTTTACCATCCTTGGATTTTTAAGGACAAGGACCGCAAAACAGGGCAAGAATCTTATTCCATCATCCCTTCTGGCTCCTGAGCATGAGCCTCTGAATGTGGTCCATTGCATCTATCAAAACCACTAGTGGCCTGAGGCCTGCAGCCCAAATAGCCATGCAGAAGCTGCTCCTTCAAGCAGAAAATAGATTATTTCACTGCCTCAGTAAACTGCAACAGGGTTGCACAAGAGACATCTCTTTGTAGAAGAGGGAGAAAAGGCTGCTGCTGCACTTACTGAAACTAATCTGAAGCCTGAAAAATAGGCTGCTGAAGGGAAGCAGATTTAACTCCAGCTGAAACAAGCAAATAAACTCATCAGGAGCCAGATAAGAATAATTTAAATGACTTCCTATGGATGCAGTCTGTGACACAACAGTGGGCATATTTGGAAAAGTGTTAATGCTTTTGTCATGAAAGTCACAACTAGACTATTTCTGTGGGAGTAAGTAGCCTGCTGACTCACATAACAACTCCTTTTTTCCACATGAGAGGTAAAACCTATCAGTACTGGGTGAGAACAGAAAAGAAGTGAAATATGGGTATTCTGTGGCTGCCACCTCTACTTCCTGGTGTGTGCGTGGTATTTGGGGGGTTTTTTTGCTGAATTATGGGGAAAATATATTTCATTATATATTGATATGAGTCAGATGCTAATGCTGTCTTCTAGAGAAATGCCCTATATTTATCTTTTTCTTTCATGTCAGCTGATTGTATTTTTCAGCAAATGGACCAAGTACAACCAGGCACATTGACATATCCAGGGAACATTGTCAGGCTGTAAAATTATGAAAATGGTAAATGTTATAATAATCTTCAGTTCAGTGTTTGTATTTTTGACAGTATAAATGTAAAAGAACGAAGACATTGCAAAGAGAAAATGTAAATTCAGGAAGATCATTTCCCAGTTACTGTCATAGGCAAAAGAGACTCAACACGGGGAATTTAACTTAATTAATGGTTAATTAGCATAAGTATTTAATTACTGCTTCAGGTATTCAGAAACAAAGAAGGACAGACATTTAAAACATCTATCCTCCCCTTTTCTAAGCTCAACTTCTCTCCCAGATTCATCTGCACTCCTAGCTCCTCTTCACCATTCTCAGGCTTCACTCCAGACACCTCTCCTGCCCTCCTGTCATTGCTGCAGGTTACCCCCAGTCTGTTCAGTAAGCCAACACACAGCACAGGTCAGGGTCCACGTGTAGCAGTCTCTCTCTGTTGCTCCTTTTTTCCCACCCTTTCCTGTTCTCTAATGTGGGTTTTTGACAGGCTGCATTCCAATCAGGAAACCACTGGCTCTGGGCTTGTCCATGGGCTGCAGCCCTTTCAAGGGATGTACCTGTTCTACCGTGGGTATTCCATGGGCCACAGTCCCTTTGGGGGTGTGCCTTCTCCACCTTGGTGCACCTCCAGCTCCTCTGACCTTGCTGCTCCCTCTGATTGTCACTCTTCTCTTTCCTTCGCCTCTCTGGCATTTTCTGCTCTTTTTCACAGAGGTGCTACAAGAATGACTGGTGGAGCTTAGCTGTGTCCTGCAGTGGGTCTATTGCAGAGAGTTCTGTCCAGCAAAGGGAAGCCCCTTGCTTGTTCTCATGGGGGCCAATCTGCAGCTCCCCTGCTAGCAGAGTATTGTAATTTTTACCCAATACAATTGGCTACACGTTGCTTGCATAAAATGATATGGTTTCCTTGAAACATGGGGTTATCAGAAGTCATTTTCATGGACTGCAATAGCTGACATCTTGATCACATATCTACACTGGAACAACGTTAGGTCAGTGCTGATGGTTTCTAAGACTCTTATGAGAGTACTGACATGTTAAGCCACAGTAAATGCATCTACAATTAAAGCAAGCAATTAGAAAAATTTGTGTTTCAAAATAATAGCCTCTTTAGAGAATGTTTAGTAAAAACCATATCAAAATATTAATAACCAGTTCATATGAAGAAATACAGAACAGAAGATATCTCCTGAGTAGTCATCATAGGTTTTGGTGACTTTCCAAGACCAAAAAGAATCCTTCCAACTACTCTTTCTGCTATTCCTCCTGACACCAACACCCTGCACTGTAACCTGTATATAAAAGCATGCTATATGAACAGAAATTATGATCCGTAATGACTGCAAGAATGATCTTGTAACTGCAAGATATGCAAAGGGAAAAGGGATTGGATTGCTTCATACATACCCTTTTCAGCTGCCACTCCCTTCACGTATGTTCACAGCAAACCGCCACAAAAAGAACAGCTGAAAAACTGAGCTGCTTAATGTGAAGGGATAAATGCTTGAGAGCAAGAAAGAGTGGAGAAATAAGGTAGAGATAAGACTTTAAAATGTCATATATAAGAAGAAGAAAACAGACACTGCTAATAAACTGGAGATAAAGTAGGGTATTGTTTTAAGATCAATCCCTCTTGCTAATAATGAAACACTTACTCCTTCAGCTGCTTAGTCAGCTTGACAACCTGAGAGGCCAGGGACATACATGTCTCCACAACCACCAAGTAGCGGGAGCACATGGTATGCCCGTGTCGCTCAGCACTCTGTGAGGGTTTCTCTCCCACGTGGTTTTGCATGGTGACATTTGCTCCATATTCAACCAACGTCTGTAAAAACATAAAAGGGAACAGTGACATCTGTAAGTGTAAGTCTCTGATATCTGATCAGCGCAAAAATGGTTGCACAAAAAGCACTACTTAATAAAATGCTTGAAAAACGTTAGTCTAAGCCAGTCATTTTTAAAAATCAGTCACCGACAAATCTGTTTGCAGCTTGAATTCAAACCACATAGCAATAAAATCTACCACTCAGGTGCAAGAGTAACACAGAAGAGTAAGGTACAGTTCAGAAGAGCTATAAAAAGACAATATTTTATACATTATTCCTTCCTCTCCCCTTGAAGTTCTACTCAATCAATTTGTTTTCTGTTCATTCATTTGTACAGCACAGCATCACTTGTAGCATTCATACAGCGAGTGGGACTACCAAACAAAAACAGAGAACTTTCATTTGGCCACCTATTGATTCTTTCCTGCACCACAGTAATAAACTTATGCAGATGCACCTATCTATGCATTACAGAACATTGTGATAACTTCACACATGGCAGACCTTGAAAAGAAGACACAGAACATCTGTTCTAGATAACATCTGGGTCCAGGCAGTGTGAACACATTGCTAGCCAGTTTATAGTGGGTGATGATGAGCTGTAATGGCTTACCAGGTCTGTTCTTAGGATCTCCATACTGCATGATATTGCAACACACCCTTAGAATCTCATTTTAGGAATGTCTTTGCTGCAGCATTTGCTGACTCCTTTTGTGGTTTAGCTCTCCTTTTTCTACCACAGCGGAATCCCTATGTTTAAAACACTCAATAGGGAAGTCTCAGTGTCCTGATTCCTTAGCTAAGTAATGCTCAGATATGAAAGACAGGGCAGATACTTTAGGTCAGACAGGCATAAATTTCTTATTGCAGACAAAGAACTGTACAATGACTTTATCAATCTGGTTAGAATTTTGGGGAGTTTAGGTCACTGTTTTTTTTAATGTTGAGAGAAGTCTCATTGCTTTGCACTTGCTTGGTTAGTCACTATTTTCTTTTTAAGACATACTGAAATATGTGTCAGCTTTTAGTCTTTAAGAAAAATAGTATCTTATACTCTGATGTATATTCCTGTGTAACTCACAGTACCAGCAGAGAACCCTAGCTTGCTGCTGGAGAACCATCCAGGTTGTAAGCATGACATTGGAGTTATTCCGAGACTAGAACAAAGAGTGTTCTATGTGCAAAAGAAGTTCTGTCAGGCTGACCTCAAGACATCCAATAACTGAAGCAAGATTTGAGACCAAGTCTTCCCTCTTTATGATCTGTTTGAGATAATCAGTGTTAGGAGCTATTGGTATTACTGGAGTAGGTAAAATAGGACGTAAATATTCTCAGCAATGCTCTGACACACACTGATACAAGCCCCTTGGAAAACTTGTGATCCTATACAGCCAGAAACTACATCATCATTAAATTTATGCATACACAGGCAGAAGAGGAATTGCATGGCTGAGCACTTGGTTGACTTAGCCAAGCAGAGCTGGTAAACCACTGAGGATTGGAGTGACTTTGTTGACCACAAACAGCAGACACAGAGAGCTCTACATGTGCTAACAGAGAAGTGGAATGGGTGGTCTGTCTGATCTGCTAAAACCATACAGAAAGGAGAGTTATGAACCTTTGTACTGCATCTCATATCAATAGGCTGGGCTTAATTTGTCAAGAAAGAAAACAAAGGAGAGTTCTGACCTTGCAGAAAGTAATCAGATAGCTTGAAACACGATAGGAGCGTCATCTGCTCATAAACACAGTGAATAAGTGGGCCAACGAATCCCTGACAGCCTGTGATTCTCCATTTGTTATGCTGCTGCCTATAGTTTCCCTGTTTCCTTTATCACTTCTTTCTTCTTACCAGATTATTCACTGTACATTATTTAAAATTAGACTGTAAACTTATTGGGCACAGGGCTTATTTTGTTTCACAGCACAACAAAATATCAACTACACTTAAGACTGTGAGGTGTTAGTGAAGTGATATTACTGACATTGTGTATTTTTATCATCACTAGATATTTGCATGACTTATTTCTCATGGCTTCACTTTTATAAAAAAGTACTTGTTGAATTGTGTATTTACCTAAAATAAAATAATCTTGAGAATTCTAAGCCATTTATTAAGGTTCGTTCTTCACATGGAAAGCAGGGCTAGTCTCTTTTTTGTTTAGTTTTATCCATGAAAACAGCCTGCAGATGTCACCCCTCTGCTCAAAATCATCTACACCCATCTCTCCTTCAAATGCATTGCACATCTTGATGAGGCACTGTTGAGACAGCAACCCTAAACACACACTCCATAGCAACCCTAAGCACAGCCTCTACCACAGCAGTGCTCCCCACTAATAAATCATAAACATTTCTTCTATCCATTTTCTCCAATTGATCGTAGCAATTGGTTACAATACAATAATAAACCCACTAGATCCAGCGCGGATGAGATGGTTTGTTTATTTTATTCTCCTATGAGTTTCTACAGGGTCCATTCCTCACGTCTTTATGAAAAAATACATGTCCCCTCAATAAGAAAATGCAGAGATGGTCATGTTCTCCAAATCTATTTGACTGTCTTCTTCTCAAGTCTATTCATTCAGGTCAACCTGTCTTTCTTTTTTTATTATGCAATACTCTCAAACTGACTTTTAAGGAGTTATGTCTTCTTGGTGACCAAATATATAAATAGACTGGTATAATAATAACAATAACAATAACAACAACAACAACAACAATAATAATCAGTTCTGCAGCTGTAGATCCAACATAAGTGTGCACAAATATATTTGGCTCTCCGAAGAGGTTAGCTAATGAAAATTCACTAGCTTTATTTCTTTAAGGTTGGACTAATACAAATGTTCTGTATTTGTGGTGGCCTGAAAGGTGACGTGGATCGGTTCATGCGTGGTAACAGGAATAACATGTTTACTAATACGTATCTGAGTCCTTTGAGAATGACCGCTCCTTCTTAGAGATGTTTTCCTCCCTAACTTGACTTAACCACTTTTATTCTTATTTCTTGCCTTTCTGCCAAGAGGTTACTTATTCCTTTATCTGTTCTTCTCTAATGACTAGTTTGTTTATCGAATACCTCTCTCCAATTTCCTGGAATAATTTTATTATTATTTCTTCTCCAAACTGCTTTTGCTCAAAGTGCCAACAACACAAACACTGAAATGTACTCCTGTGACTAATGGTTCTAGCAAAATTGATGGACAGAGGGTACATCTGCAATTAACACAAAGTTAAGTTGCTTCACCTTCAATAATTTACCAGAAGCGCTGATCAACCAGGGAGGTTCCAGCGGCTGGAAGTTGCCAGTTTTGGTACCCATGTATGGCAAGGGTTTGAAGAAGGATCCAGGGAATAACAGACCTGTCAGCCTGATCTCAGTGCCAGGTAAGTTCATAGAATAGATCATCTTGACCATCCTCATCCAACAAATACAGGACAACCAGGGGATCTCACCCACAGCATGAGTTTATGAAGGGCAGGTTCTGCTTGACCAACCTGATCTTATTCTATGACAAAGCGACCTGCTTAGTGGATGAGGAAAAGGCTGTGGGTGTGTTTACCTAGATCTTAGTAAAGCCTTTGACACGGTTTCCCACAGTATTATCCTGGAGAAACTGGCTGCCCATGGTGTGGGTGTACTGTTCACTGAGTGAAAAACTGGCTGGATGGCAGAGCTCTGGGAGTGGTAGTGGGTGTATCTACATCCAGGTTGTGGCTGGTCACTGGTGGTGTTCCCCAGGGCTCAGTGTTGGGGCCAGTCCTGTTTAATGTAATCAACAACATGGACGAGGGGATCCAGGGCACTGTCAGTAAACTCACAGATTACACAAAGTTGGGCGGGAGTGTTGATCTGCTGGAGGGCAGGAAATCTCTGCAGAGTGATCTACACAGACTAGATCAAAGGGCTGAGGCCAACTGCATGAGATTCAACTGTACTTGGACCACCTCAAGCAGCAGAACAGGCTTGGAGCAGAGCGGCTGGAAAGCTGCCAGGCAGAAAAGGACCCGAGGGTGCTGGTTTACAGTAGTTGAACATGAGCCAGCCGTGCCCAGGCAGCCAAGAAGGCCAAGGGCATCCTTGCCTGTATCAGCAACAGTGTGGCCAGTAGGCACCAGCAAAGCCACACCTTAAGCCCTGTGACCTGTTCTGGGCCCCTCACGAGAAGAAAGACATTGAGGTGCTGGAGCAAATCCAAAGAAGGGCAACAGAGCTGGGGAAGGGTCTGGAGCACAACCCCTGTGAGGCCGAGGGAGCCGGGGTTGTCTAGCCTGGAAAAAAGGACACTGAGGGGGGACATTGCTCGCTACAACTGCCTGATAAGTGGTTGCAGCCAGGTGGGGATTGGCCAGATAGGAAGTTAACAGGATGAGAGAAAGCGGCCTCAAGTTGTGCCAGGGGAGGTTTAGATCAGATATAAGGAAAAAAAAATTACAGAAAGGGTTGTTAAGCACTGGAACAGGCTGACTGTTGAAGTGGTGGAGTCACTGTCCCTGGAAGCATTCAGAACTGGTGTGGATGTGGTATTTGAAGACATGGCTTAATGGTGAACATGGTGGTGGTGCTAGTTTGGTCAGACTTGATGATCTTCAAGGTCTTTTCCAACCTTAATTGTTCTGTGGTTCTATGACTCTATGACCAGCCATCCAATTCAACTCCTTGACTTTTTCGGAATGTCTGCATTGAACACAGGTACTGGACAGAGGTATCCAAACTGGTTTATTCAGATCTGGCTCCTGTAAGTACTGTAGATGTGTAAGCCTTCTCAGCTGGACAAATTACCATTTTTAGCACCTCTGTAAACAGAACTATATTGTTTGCAGTGGCCAAGATGATTCACTGAAAATTAGTTAGAAATCAGCATCACTCTTCATTGTACAGCACAGATTCATTCCAGTATGATTAGTCCAAAAAGGATGGTTTACTCAAGGTGTAAATCCTTCAACAAACCTATCTTTTATACTTCCTCTGAGCTGGAGAGCTACAACTACTCAATGGAAAAAGAAACAAAAGGAAAATATCAGAGCAATAAGAAAAGTATGCATATCTGCACTGGCTGCCCTTTCGTAACACAAAAACCATACACGCTAGCTGCTTATGCATAAACAATATAATCATGCTTTCATCTTGCAATACAAGTTAGTTTAGGCTTACAACAGCATACTTGAGAATAGAATCAAAAACCCAGAGCTTTTCAGTATTTCAGTCTGACTCCCACTGGCTTAAAGTTCTTCCTTCTGATATATTTACATGTATCCATAATTATTCCCACTTAGATTTCCCATAATAATTTTTTTGTCATTCAAGCTTGAGGTTTAGAGGTTTCTGCTATAGCTATCACTCTACCTGTATGCATCCTAGATAGCCATGCTGAGCAGCTATGTCACTCTACCTGTATGCATCCTAGATAGCCATGCTGAGCAGCTATGTGAACAGCGGTATTTCCGTCCTGGTCAACTTCATCCAGTGAAATCCCTTGTTCTTGCATAAACTGAAGAAGCCACAGAAGGATTTTCTCCTAGGGGCAAAGAACGTCAGAAAAGATAAGAAATAATGAAAAGCTAAATTTACTAGTGGAATACTGGTACTGTCCTCTGTTACTAATAATATCCAATAATTCCTTGTTTTCAATCTCTCTTAATTTTGTAGGCATAATGCATCATGGGACTCTGGTTTGTTTTTTTGGAGGTTTTGGGTTTCTTTTTTCCCCCCAAGGAAAAAAGCTGAAACACTTTATTTTATAAAAACATCAGAGGAAAAACATGAGTACTGTAACACATTCTGAGAAATTGTACATAAAGATTGTGCTTTCCTCTGTGCTGGTGATGAAACCTGAGGAAAAATAACCCATACATCAATCTGAAAACCCAGTTGTGAAATTTGGCTTCTCTGGAAAATTAAAGCAGGATTATGGTCAGATCACAGAGCTGAGCAGCTAGATTCTTCAAATCTGTAATCATCCCCCATCTCTGTGTGGTTGTGCTAAAGAAGAAGCAACACAACTGAAATGAGAAAATAATGCTACCCTAAGATCTCATGGACCATTTGTATGTCCTGCATGCTGGGAAGGATGGCGAGACTTGGACTGCAAAAACTTGTCACTGAAAGTCTAGAAGCCAAAACTGAGGTAGAAACTTACTTTTTTTAACACCGCTTTTTGTGTGTGTATGTAGGTACAATACACATTTATTTGGATATTTGGATATTCTTTTCTAACAATGAAGAGTTATATATGTACACTAAGCTTTTTTGATTTCTTATTTTCTCCAGAGAGTTTATTTGGAAAAAAATTCTTCTCTCTAGGAACTTCCCATGCCTCTCCAGATTAAATTTCATTTTGCCCTAATGAATACGATACATATTGAAGATCTAGAATAAATCTATAGATTACATAGAAAAGTGGGGTTCATTAAAGCGTAGCTGACTAAAGCCGCTTTCCTAGTTTTTGTTTCTGAGTAGGTGAAAAGACTAAATTACTTCCTAGCATGAAACTTTTTTATTTAAACATGTATTTTTAATATCTTGCACTGATATCTATCATGTCTTATACTGACTCGTTGCTCCAGTTCAAAGGGGCTTTGTGGATTCTAGTGCTGCTGAGGCAAACACTGATCCACAGACTTAGCCTGCAGCACCTCAGCAGCTTAAGTGACACATAAGTACATAATCAACCACAATTAGAAATGTGGAAAGCTAAAGTATACCTTAATAAAACAGTATTGAAAGCACATATAGGACTCTGAGCAGTAATTAAGTAGAAAAGAGAAAGAATAAAAATGAAGAAAGAAAATTCTAAAATGGTTGGATGTAAATCTGAATTTTTTGTGTAAAAGTACCACAGAGATTTTAATCTCAATGAAAAGGAGAGGGATTGTCAGACTCTTCTAGAGCTACTCCAGGATGATCCTGCTCATTCAAGCATCTGGGTCTCTGCTTACTGCTTCAGAGGGCTACTCTGTCTGATACTTATCTTCTTCATATCCTCACTTTAGCAGCAATTCTGTTCTTATTACAGGGTGAAGGCATAGGTATTTTGACTTCTCCTCAGCTGAATGCCCAACACAGCTGACAGCCAGCATGGAGAGATGGCTTCAGATCACATATACCTTTAAAAATACTTTCGAGCGATTTCTCAATATGCTGGTGGTGTTGGCCAGCAAGAAAGAAGGGTTATACTACTCCTATGAATTGCCCCTATGTTTTAATAATTAAAAGAAAAATATTTTAGCAAAACCTATCTGCAGAACTGGAAGACAACTATAGCTTTGAAGTCATATATTTCTTTGGAACGTATTAGGCACCAGAATGTTAAGCATGTTCTGTAATCTTATGATCACAATCAGCATGGAGCAAATGATGCTTTCTAGTAATTTATCTTATCAACAAGGAAACCAAGTGGCTGGGCGGCTCTATTCAATCATCTGTATTTAGGACTATCTGTGCACCAAGTGATCAAAGGCATAAAGTCGTCATTCTCCTCAAACAGTTTGTGTTTCAACAAATTTATCCTTGACCAAAAAAGCCAAGAAGAAAATATTTTTTTTCACTTAAAACTAGGGAAAACAAAACCATCATATATCAAAATATGCCACGTATCACTTTATTAACACTCCTACTATGCATTTGCAAGAAAAATATTTTTGGGAATAGATTTATAGTCTTCAATTTATTCAGATAAAATGAAAGACAGTAAGAAAATTAATCAGATGAAGACAATGAAAAATAATCACTTTTTTTGTTATGTAATAGGAACTGATAAATACTGATAAATTTTTCAGTATATCTGTTACTTTTAAGATCTACAATGCTTATACTCTAGCAGTTATTAACACCCCTCTGGCATATTCTAGACCTACAGTAATTCAAATCTCTCTGTAAAAAGATTTCAGGAAAATTTGGGGCAGGCTGCTGACTTTAGTTCCATCAGATGACTTTTGGAGAAGAAAGTACAACTAACATGTACCATTTAAATAATTACATGGCGTACAAAAGGAAGGGTTAACATGCTGAAGGGTACTGACTCCACAGCTAATCCTAGCCCCATCACTCGATAGTAATTAAATAAGGTGGCCTTCCCAGTATCCCTTCACAGCAGAGGAGTAGGAGTGAGTGAAAACAACACACTACCCTTGTAAAAATAACATTAAACAGGAAGGCAAATATCCTGAGGTGCAAAACAAAAGTGTTTTGTTAGGTATCTGTATATCTGAACGTCATACACTCCTTCCCACTGTGTTCTCCAGAAGTGTACCACCATCAAGGTGTGCACAGGATCCCTTCTAGGTCCTCAGTTACGCTTTAGGCTGGCTCCCCAAAGTCTCCCTATATTCTCTGGAGTTCAGAAAACACAAACCCTTGGCGTCCCCCACCCTCTGCCTCTTACCTGAGCAGTCCATACTACCACAACATCCCTGTCGGAAGGACTTTCCAGCCCCGTGAAGCTCTCAGTCAGGACTAGGATGATGTGCACCTAGGACTGCAACACCACCTTCCTGTGACGTGGTGACTGGGCCTGGCACAGCTGGCATGCCCCGCACTCATGACTTATGCCCAGAGCAAAGAAGCCTGGCAACCATCACAAATTCTTTTGCATAACCTCATGCTTAAAGAAAACCTTGCTAGGATCTATGCTGACCAGGCTACAGGTTGACTTTGAGCTTCTGCTCTGTTCAATCAGATTAACTTATGCAGTCCCTCTCCCACTGGAAAAATATAATGTTGCTGACATGTCCTTGGAGACAGGCCATGACTGTAGTTTGACGACCTTTAACATAGGAACTTCGCTATGAACTCCCTTCTGCTGCCCATTCTAAATTATAATTCTTGAAGAAAAATATGGCGTGCATGTCTAATGCCTGGGGAAACAATGGGTGGACTGACTCTCTTAGAAAAGGATTCAGTAACAGGTCTTCCTTGTAAAAATATTACTCTTGTAATTCTGCCAAGACCAGTGTTTACATGGATTATCTCTCCTGTAAGTAATGGTAAAATAAATTAAAGCTTCAAGGACAGTGCCAAGTAAGCATTTAAATTTCTCAAAGTTTTCTCTTTTCTTAACACAGTTGGGTAAGATAGTCTGGCACCCCTTCAGCCTCAACATTCCCTCATGTTTGAAGGTTGTTTATGGATTACAAAAAAAAAAGATAATTGACATTACATATGAACTTTCTTTGGCATTCAGCTAACTAAGAAAATTTGGCAGCAACTTATATATTACCTTTTCAAATTTCATGGATGGCTGATTGTAGCTGGTGTTTCTTAAGTGGTAGAGCTTCCGTTCTGCTCTGAAAAGAATCTAGATAAAGTGTGCCAGATCTGTTTCTGGCAGTAGATAACATAGCTCACTGAAAAAAACCTGAAGCTTCATTGGCTTTAGTTTATATAAATATCTTTAGAGATGAGGACAAAATTAGGTTAATCAAGTGAAGATATGAATTTAAGTTCATATGCAACTTTCTCTTCCAGACTTCTTCTTCCCAGTAGCAAGCACTCTTTTCTCTAATCCGGTTCTGATCTGGCTCACATATTCCCTACCCTCAGTGCTGGGTTTACAGCAAACTTGCTAACACCATTAATCCGTATATCCAGCAGGGTCCTATCTTGCACCAGTAACATCTACACGGTAGGAAAGTGCAGAAAAGGGAGGTATTTGCACAGCATGAAAACAAGGGTGTCTGTGTGCCTATGGAAACACAGGAGAAAAAGTAGACTTCCTGCTCCACAGCCTTCCAAACCTGCCTCCTCTCCTTCCCTTCCCCTACAGTAAATTCATGCTTGGCCAGAAGAAGTTAGCAGCAGAAACATGCCACAATAATTGCATGGCATTGAATGAGATAACCACAGGCAGCAAAGAATGATTTTCCTAGTGGTTACATTTTGTTTGTTCTCTTTTAAGAAGAGTAAAAAGCATTAGCACAAAATCAGTGAGGTTTGGTGTCCCTGCCAATGTCTGGGGGGTTGGAACTAGATGATCTTTTAGGTCCCTTCCAACCCAAACTATTCTATGATCCTGTGATTCCATGATTTAGCTTTAATGTCTGTTGAAGAAACTGCGTGATAAAATGGTCCATCTGCCAAAGAGATTAGGGAAGAATAACTGATCACTATTCCTTCCACAGTAGATCGTGGAGAAGGTCCCTTGAAGAGGGGCTATTGCAAGGCCTACTCAGGAAAAAACAGACATTGTGGGAAGAGAATGTAGTGTAAATAAGTGGCATATATGTTCCTCCAGATATTAGCAAAGAACTAGAATGCTGTCCTTCAATGGTGTCTCATTGTTATATTAATAGACAAGTTAGGTATGAAACAGGATTGATTTACAATTAACTCATCTGGCTAGACCATGGTACTAATAACACCAAGCTTGTGGGATCAGTCCCCATATGGGCCATTTATTTAAGAGTTGGACTCGGTGATCCTTGTGGGTGTCTTCCAGCTCAGAATATTCTGTGAATCTACGACTAATTTTTGTATGTAGTTTTCAATGAAAGTGGCTGGAGTTAGACAGATGATGTTCAAGTTCCACCATACTTCACTGCCAATACAATGAATGCTTAAATTGCAAAATTTTGTTGCTCTTCTGATGCTGTCTATGAGTCTTCTAGATGACAGCTAATCTCCGTAGATGTTCTTGGGATTTACTGGTTGGCCTAACATGCCAGCTAATCTTCTCCTCGCTATTACTCAAAGTTTATAAAACAAAAACCAACCAACCAAAACACAGACAAACAACTTTTGAGGGAAAATGATGAAAAAATTACACAGATTAAGTTCGGAAAGATTTTGCTGTACTTCAACTAACTCAGAACACCTGTAATTAAAAGCCACAAATTGACACACATACATTAATTTAAATTCTTGTAAAAGCATCTAAGTAATCTATTCGAAGAAGTAAAAGAAAGTCATACCTGGCCATAGCAACCTGCGTAATGAATAAGGCTTGGGTGGTCTTTTGAGCAACTGAGTTCTGCAATAGCTTCTGTTTCACTCACCATCCACCGAACACACTCCAGCTGACCATTCTAAACAAGCAAAAAAAAAAGTCTAAATTCCATGTGTTTCCATTCTAAACACATCTACTAGAGAGCAAAAAACTTATCAGAATTATTAAAGATTTCCAGTTTGATTAAAAATTTAAAGAATAAGCCAATAAAACCTTTTGCCTTTTTCTGCAGAAAGGCTGGCTTATTTAATAATTTAACTTTACTTTCAATAATACTTGAGCATACTTTGTCATTCACAGAGGAGAATGTAAACGTGATGGAGTTCTTCCTGTAAGTGAGGGTGCCCCAGCACAAGTATTTCTAATGACTACCTGCCTGACTGGACTTGTCCTGGGTCATTGCAAAGAGCATTTAAGTGATCTGGCTTAAGTAAATTTTGATCCTGACTTTCAGAGTGGTTTTCAACACTGATACAATGATTTTTATTTTTCTTGTTCTTCCTTTATACCATTGTAACTCCCATAATGTTGTACTATGTGGGGTGTGCACCTATTTTCCCACAAAAGCAACAAGTACCAGAATTTGTTGGCTTACAAACACATTATATCCCTACCTTGAAAAAACAAGAAAGAAAAATTGCTAAAATTTTGTAAGACTTTAAACTGGCGGACTGTAACTAAACAGTTTGACATGGGCCAAGATTTTGGAGCATTTCATTAGTACAACTAGGTATCAGTTCAATTTTCTATTCATATGGCTTGACCAAAATAAAGAAAAAAAAAACTAACCCTGCCACCTGCACTAGGGCCCTAGGTCATTGAAATGATGCCTCAAATCTGCAAAACTGCAGGTTGGAATCCACCAGTCTTCTCAGTTTCCAAACTTTTCCCAGGAAGCAAGTAACAATAAACCCCCCTAAAGAAACAGAAACTCTTGTATTATATTTCACCCTTTCCCTTTTTTGTTCTTAAGGCATCCAAAGGATAAAAGGAATGAAATTCAACCGTTCGGTCCCGCTTACTAAAGAATCAAAATCAATATGGTTAAATCATCCGCCTTCCTGCGCTATCTTTTATCTTAGTGTAGTAGAACCATGAATTTTCATAGTTTCCTACATAATAAGTTTTCCTGTAAACTTGGACATTAATTTTCTTCAGATTTTAACAGGTTGTTCTGCAATGTGTACATTTTAACTTTGATGCAACTGCTTTAGACAATGAGGAATTTTCACCTCCAGGTGCTTTTATGCTTTTTAAACTTGTTCTTACACTTCTTTTACAAGATTATACCAGTATTTGTAAAAACCAAGAAACTGTTATGCTCCCTAAAGAAACAACTGCATCCAAGTCAAGTGAAAGCCGCTTAAAATATAACAAATAGTCTTTAGATTCAGTAGAGTGATTTAAAAATTAATGCATAAGCATTGACAACAATGTAAAAATTGTCATTGTTATACTGTGGGTATTACATCTTTTGTAGTAATCCATTTTACTTTGCTTATGTAGTACCAGTCAACAGCAGTTTTTTCCTCACTTCTAAAGCTTGAAAAATAACATCCTGCTGGATGCCTTTCTTACTGCCATCACAGGAGGAAACGAAATGACTTTTATGTCATGTTACAGTAGAGAAAGGGCCAGTTACCTTTATTGCTAATCCAGCTGGAGTTAGCTGCTCAATGTTTCGTTCATTCAAACAGTCTTCACCCATCAAAGAAGTGAGATGCTGCAGGCATTCTGCATGTCCCTTTGATGCTGCTACATGCAACAGATTGTTGTCACATTCATCATGGATCTTATCCAGATTATCTGCTGCTAAATGTGGCTGTTAAAAAAAGCCGCATGTTAGTTACAACTAAGGATAAAAAGATACATTTATCCTCACAGCCCAGGATGCAAGCCAAACACAAGGAGGTTTCCCAATAGGCACTCAGCCTAAAAGTCAAAATCCAGAGCTTTTCACTTCACTGTATAGAACCTGGGTACTATTAGCATAAGGACAGAGGTGGGATGTTCACTCTCTTGATTGATTGTCAAGTTTCTCTTCTTCTCATGCAATTGTCATGCAACGGTACAAGATCTTAAGTGCCTTAAGTCTTTGCACTAGTCTGATCAATAAGGGAGCTGCAAAAATACCCACATTTTAATAATTTCTGTCTATTCTAAGTTTTCTCAACTTTTTTTTTTTTTTTTGGCATTGTATTGATGAGTAATTGAAGAGAAAACATTCACGACTTCTGAAAGACATTCCTGATTAATTCTGCTCATCACAAAAGTGGTAGCTTACGTTAAGCACCATTTAGAATGTAGCTAAAGCACATGACAGAAGACTTTTATGTGATAGCTTGTTTCTGTGAAAAAACCTGTTGGGATATTTACTCAAAGTTCTATACCACCATGATGTAATACATTATTTTTGCCTAATTCTAATTTAAAGACAAAACAATTGGATTGAGAAACTCCAAAAGAAAAACAGAAGATTGAAGACAGAGTCAAGGAATAGCAATAACTAAGTTCCTAGAGTTATGCAGTCTTTCCAGAGTATTTTTCCATGAGTGTACTTCATGAAGAGGTTTCAACCAGTTCGGAAAAAATATGTATTTTCTTACCTATGATGTCCTCTTTTTTTCCCTCAGTTACTATTTCAGGATGTATTTAACTTTTTTTTATTTCTTAATGAGTAATCTAATATTCTCTTCTGCCTCTGTCTAGTTTTGAATTTCTTCCTTTGTTCTCATTTCTATGTTAATAGCATGCCTTTGTGCTTGAGCTAGACTGGTAAACAGAGAAGCTAAACAAAAATCTAACAAAAACAGTTTTTATACATACACTCTGCCTTCGCCAGCTGTTCCGTGTGGAGATCACATGCTCTGCATCATTGTGCTAACTTGCAACCAGTTACTTTGGAAACCATCATTGACAGCGCCTGATCACAGTGCTAGAATTTACTAAAAAAACCTTCATATGGGTCAGAGGCCAACAAGGCTTTAGAGAAAGCTCCTGCCTGAGAATGCTGCTGCAACAAAACAGCATAAACACTCCTGAATAATAATCAGATTACAACAGAAGCCCCTCTGTTCCCATCATCAACCTCTACATAACAACAGTGGTAAACCAGCAATAATTGAGCAAAGTGACCCACAAATGTGAAAGGCAAAACTCAGTTAGGAATTTAGTTCAATATTTAAGTGATCCTATCAGATAAAATGTCTGCCTTCCTTATAATTTCAGTGTACTGCATAAAATAGCAATCTTGGCCATGCATATATAAAACTAGTATCTTGGTTTTGCTGCATATTTTATTTAAATATTAATGCATTCCACTTGGAAGCCCATATGCTTAATTTCTAAGGAGTCTACATGATAAAAAGGGCAGTGGTTGAAAATACGAACTTCATCAGCTTAGCTGGCTTAATAAACCACATCACAGATCACTTTTATTATTCGTTTTTATGAAAAAGATGATACTTACCAGTAAAGATATTTGACCTTCCTTTACAATGTTCAAGATGCTCTTAATTTTTTTCACCTCTTCGCTCCTCTCTTCTGGGCCCCCTGCACTGCTCCAGCTCATACTCAGTTCCTCTAGCTGCTTGCTTTCTGCCACTCCAGTCTGCAGGTGGAAAGTCCTCCGGTGGCAGTTCGGCATAGTCTTCTCAGCTTTGTGAGCATGAGGATCAACAAGCGTCCTGCTGAGGAAGCCCTTGCCTTGGGCTTCGGACTCATGGGCTGAGCTACACTTGACTACAGGCTGGGAAAGCTCTAATTCTTCTGCTGAATGCTTGTGCTGATCAAGGACAATGGGCTGCGTTTTTCTCAGCTGAGCGCCTTTCACAGGAGACAGCACACAGAACTGCGTCCCGCCAGCAGGCGAGCTCTCTGTGCTCCCTGCAGGACAGGTCTTGCCACTTAGACCATTCACGGCTGAACACACACTCAAAAGTTTTTTCTCAGGAGCTACCTTTGTAAAAGGAACAGGTTGCTGACTTGATTTAATATAAGGCACGTCCAAAATCTCATCCATATCCAGGTCATAATGCTCCAGCTCCCCAAGCGAAACAGCAGGCTCAGTGCTTTTGCTTTTAAGGCTGTCTCCTTCTCCTGGACTCTGGTCATCATTTGGAGGTGCAGACTGAGAATCACCGCCTTTCTGATATTCTCCCTTCTGGTTCTTCTGGTCATCACTTTCATTGTTCTCAGAGCTTTCTGGCTGGTGCTTTAATGGGGAAACCCTCTTCACTGGTCTGAATTTATTGCACACATCTGCAATTCCTGTTGGTTTCTGTGCATTTCCAAGAAGAGTTGAGACCCCACAGTTCCAGCTGCTACTGGAAACTAGAGAAATAGAGGCATTTGATTTAGCAGTGAGTGCTACCTGACATGTGACAGGACAACATGCTTTAAAGACATACCTGGCCAAACACTGGAAACAAGAATCATATGATAACATGCTGCATTCATAGCTAAACAGATTTAATGGCAATCAAAACTGAAGAATTTGACATTTCTGAAAAGAATATAAAATCCTTCAAGGGCGTATATAGTAATAGTTACAAATAATTAGTTCTAATCAAGATCTAACCAAGAACACAAGTTGTCCATGAGCCAAAAATGTGTGCATGTGCCCAAATGGCATCCTGGGGTGCATTAGAAAGAGCGTTGCCAGCAATGATCTAGAGGTGATGCTCACCCTTTACTTGGCCCAGATGAGGCCATATCTGGAGTGCTGTGTCCCGTTCTGGGTTCCTCAGGACAAGAGAAGACATGGAGCTCCTGGACCAGGTCCTGCAGAGGGCTGTTACTCTTAAGGGACAGGAGCATCTCTCTTACCAGGAAAGGCTGAGGGAACTGGGCCTGTTCAGCCTTGAGAAGAGACAACTGAGGCAGGAACTCATCAGTGTCTAGCAGTATCTGAAGGGAGGCTGTCATGAGGATGGAGCCTGGCTTTGCTCAGTGGTGTCCAGCAATAGGACAAGGGGCAATGGGCAGAAACTGATGCACAGGAAGTTCCACCTGAACACAAGGAAGAACTTCTTTACTGTGCAGGTGACCGTGCACTGGAACAGGTTGCCCGGAGAGGTTTTGGAGTCTCCTTCACTGTAGATATTCAAGAGGCACCTGGACACAATCCTGTGCCACGTGCTCTGGGATGGCCCTGCTTGAGCAGGGAGATTGGACCACATGACCTGCTGTGGTCCCTTCCAATCTGACCCGTTCTGTGAATAATAGCCTAGTGGCATTTACAGGGGTCCTGTCCAACTATGTTAGTTTGCAGTCTGCTCGGCATTGACAGGTATCATAAGAGTAGGATGATTCTCTGGGAGGGCAACAAAAGAGTTAGTCAAAACATTTTAGCGGATTTGTTTTAGCACCAGTAACAACAACTCAATTTTTAAGGCCTTTTCCCCCTTTTCCTACAAGAACTAGAAATTCATGAACATCAACTGCAAGCTGGGACTGTTCACTTTGGGGAAGGAAAGGGTCAGGAGGAATCTCACCATTAAGAAGAGGTAACAAGGCTCTACTCCATGACAGAACAAGAGGCAACCAACACAAAGTGAAATATAAGAAATTCTATCTGAACACAAGAAAACACTTCTTTAATTCTGAGACTGGTCAAACACTGGCACAGTTGCCCAGAGACTTTGTGAAATCTCCATCCTCAGAGATACTCAGAATTCAACTGGACACAGACCCAGCTTAACCTGCTCTAGCTGCCCCTGCTTAAGTACAGTCGTAGAACTAGATGATCTTAAGTGGATACTGCCAACCCAAACAATTTCATGATTCTCTGATCTAAAAATTAAGCCTATTTACTGAGTTATGATGTTTCCTTCGGAACTTCTCCTCTCTATGCTGGGCTTCTCTGTCAAACTTTCCATCCCTTATATGTATAACACACATATACATACCTATAGCTCTGGACCTTCCAGACAATTATTTCAGTGCACTGCAGGATAGTTTGACCAGTGAATCTGACTTGAGAGAAGGAAAGGAGCTCAAGTCAACTGAACTCTTAATCCTACTTAACTTGAACTTAATCCTACTGAATTTGCCTCTTTCATATAGCCCCAGCTGGTGATATTTATGATCTTCATAATCAGTGGAATTCTGGCAACGAGTTTTCTTTCTTTTGTTACTTTCAGTTGAGGGACAGCACTAAAACCACAAAAGCATTTAGGCAGTTACTATGCCCCTTTCAATGTACACTAAGAGTTAATGCATTCTAAAAGTCAAGAATACTGTTTAAACAAAGCAGATTTATAACATGCGCTAACTGCATATCAGTGGGATCTAATTTGTGGTCAAAACACACAATTTGCCATGAACACCTTCCTAAGGAAACAGATATATACACTTTCAGTGCAACATTAATATCTGAAGCAAAAGATAAGTATGGCTTAGTAGTTATGGATGTCTGAAAATTACATTAATACTTTTGGAAGTGCTTAAGAAAACATTTCCGAAGAAGAAATAAAAATAATAATAATCAAAAGGCATGTAACTTAGTGGGCCAATACAAAGAACGCACTGTACTGACTTATTTATGTATTGTATAAGATTCTAGGTTCAAAGGCCTACACTTTTATGTTGGTTTTATTTACATGTGAAATTTTTTCCAAGTGATACAGGGAAATGGATACCATATGTTTCCCAGCTGTTTTGTTCTGACAGGAACTATTAAGCACTCAGTATGGAAATGAATTCTGTCTGAGTTTTATGAAAACACTGCTTTCAACATAGGGGTCTAGACAGAGGAAAAGGCATCAACATTTTGTTTGTCGTCACTTTATTTAAGCTTACATTTATTTTGTCGCTTCACTTTCTCTACTTTTTAACTTTAATAACATGCATTTACATAAACCACTGGTGACCAAACTGTAAAATCGGACACTGAGAAGAAGCAATGATGCTTGTTCCAAATCTGCCTCAGACAATTGTGAAGTCATGTATTTCTCCTCTCTCTCATTAAAATTAGAGGAGAGTAAGGTACTTCCACTGTTCATTGTATTTTTTTCCCAACACCTCTTTACAGATACTGTTTTTTTAGAAAAAAAACCCACCAAAACTGGAACACCAAAACCAGTCAGCAATATTTTTACTGATTTAAAAACATCCTCTTCATTTAACTGAGATGATGAATTTCCACTGCTTTTAAGAAAGGATTAGAGCACAGTATTTAACTATATAGCTGAAGGGAAAAAAGAAATTCAGTCTAGCAAACACAGTATTTCTTTGTGCCATTTACTCCTTGGGAGCTGCATCAGTCCGTAGGCAGTTACAGCGTGGTTTCCCTCCACATGACACTGAGGCCACAGCCTGGAGTGGATCAGGACACAGCTTGAACCTCTCTCATTCTGCTTTCAGATACTTGTTCCCCAAAGGAGCAAAAGCAAGTGCTGCCTACGGCCTCCAAAGCACCAGCACAGCAGGAGTTACGTTGAGCTGTCTTAAACAGCTGCTCCAGAGGAAAAGCCTCTTGCTCATCTCTCCATACTTATGAACTCAGACAGGGGCCACTAAAAGTCTGGGTCAAATAAATACTGTTTGATTCCTTTATAAACAGCAGTAAAAGATGGTCTGAGTTTAAGGCAGGGGGCTCGAATGTGGAGCAGCTAGTTTGATTCCAGGATCTGACAAATAATTACGGTATACTCCTAAAAGGTGATGTATTTTTTCCCCCCCAACTATGCGTCAAAATAATTTCCTCAACTTTTATTCATTAATATAAGAGACTTGGATAATCTTACTATTGTATTACTGAGGCAAAAAGAGAGAGGAACACAAAAACTGCAGACTTCATTCACTTCAGTAAAGAAGTGTTAGCTGTCTCATAGACCTGAGGTGCCAAAGTACTCCTCTGGTACAAAAACCCCTTTATCTGATGAAAACCTGCAAAGGTCAGATTGGCAGATGCAGCTCTTCACCATATATTTTACTCTATGCTCTTCTTGAGGAAGACAAAATGCAAATGAGTCCAGAGGCCTGCAGGCTTATTTATAGCTTTTTTTTTTATCTACTTGCTTATAGATGTCCTAGAACTACTGGGGGCAAATAAGCAGAAAAGGATGCAGTCAGGAAGCAACTTCTCCTTCAATTCAATCCCCATCTGATTCTATTTTCAGGAATCAAAATTGATCCTTATAACATGTTTCCAGATGGAAGCATCTGTTGACTTCAGAATATTTTTCAATCATCTCTATGTCTAGAGCATGGTGAAGTGAGGTGAGAGGGGGAGTTTTATCTGGTATACAAGAATCCGTAGAACTACAGGGTAAATGAGTTTTCTCCAACCATCAAGACAACTTCATGCACAGATGAAATTTTACCCTTGTGACAGACTGTGATACTTACAGTCTAATGCCAAACATCAGAATACCTCTAAATTTTCCTGATTATAATGAAAATAACAATGCCATGTTTGACATTAAGAAAGTCTGTGAACAGCATTGACAGCTGCCCATATTTTTTTAAATGCAGTCTTTCAATATATTGATCATGTAATATTGGGAGGGAGCCTGCAGTAGGTCTACACGAAGTTTCATGTTCGGAGTTTCACTGTCATCTGAAAAAAATGCCTGAGCTTCTTCCTTGTGATATGCCTTCAGCAGAGACTTGAATTAATTAAGACCTGCATTAATTCTAGGTCCATTTAAAGCACTGTGATTCTGACTTCATATAGAGACGCTGAGGTGTTGACTACACTAGGGAAACTTTCAGAAAATTCATGGTTGTTATCACCAATGTCTCTGCAACACTTGCAGCAGTATGTGGGCTCCACGCGATAGAGCAAGGGGAGTCTCTTAAAAATCAATGGATAATCAGAGCCAGATCTGAATATCTATTTACTCCTCCATTATTATCACAAAATTCATATTTAACTGAATTCATTTTAACTGAAGGTGGCACTGTTTTACAGTTTTAATATATCAATAACCTGTACCAGGAATACATATTAGAGTTCTTTAACATAAGCTCTACAGCATGAGGATCTGAATTAAAGAACAAGCCTGCACAGATAAGAACAGAGAGGGTTCATTCCCATTTAAATGGAATTTCAAGTCACTCTAAAGAAAAAAGAAAGAGTATACAGGGTAAATAATAATTAATGCTTTTAAATAACAATGCATCTTTTCCAGGTAATCCAAACATTTTGAGTCTCAGTGAATGCATATTTTTTCTTATCTGGGCTTGAGGGAGAATAATACAAAAGCTGTCCTTCTCAAGTGGAGAATATAGGAAAGGCAAAGAAAATTTTGAAATTAATAAATTGGGCTTACTCTTGTATAGACTGATCTATGGATGTAAAAGGAAGGTAGCAAGCAAAGTGCTAATCAAAAATCAGAAGAGGTCATTCTGGCACAAAATGTGTGAAAAAGGAAGAAGGAGAATGCAAAAATTAGGTAAGAAAAGATCTTATATGTAGCTAGCACAATTGCTTTTTTACTAAGAAAATTCTTTAGTATTCTACCAAGGAGTGATCCAATTAGTATTGTATTGTTTCCGACATACTTACCTGGGAGATATTTGGAGAACAAGTCTGTGAAACTGATGCTTTTTAACACTGCTTCCAAATCAAATTTTACTTTATTTTCTCATACAACTAAAAACTACCAAGAGCTTGAGACAGAAATTTTCTGTAACTTTACGTTCATTGATTTATTTATTTTTCTCGATTAGGAAACTACTATTTTGAATAATTTTTCAAATGGTAGTTACTTTGGGAATGAATAAAGCAGTGCAGAAGGGAACTGCCGGACATTAAAAGTGAATTTCATCAATCAGTGAATAAAGATCTAGAACAGTATATTGCCTTCATTTGAAACATCCATTTAATGACAACTGAAAGTCACCACAGATGACAGAATATACTTCAACAATGACATGGTTCAATGAAGCTTGCTGAACACAGTTGTCTTGAACCATTTGTTGAACTGTCCTGAGAAAATGTGCCCAGAAAGAATGCAACTAATTTCATGTTTAATAACAAAAGCATAAAGAACTGATTTCTGCTCCAATTCATCAGTCAATATTAAACTATGCTGGAAATCAACAGGCACTCTGGCTAACACTTCATTTCAGGAAAAATATGCTAGCTAGGTCCATTTCTAAACTACACTCTTTAATTTTCTCTCTTTGAAGATAAAAAATGTCAGAATCACAGAATATTCCAAGTTGGAAGGGACCCACATGGATCACTGAGTCCAGCTTTTGAGTGAATGCCCTGTACAGGGCTTAAATCCACGATCTTGGAGTTAATTAGCACCTTGCTCTAAACAACTGAGATAATGCCCACCTTAGTGGTTATTATGCTACCTAAAAGATCATTATCTTGATGCATGATGGTAGAAAAAACAATTACCCTTAATCATGTTTTATTATGGATAAACCATGATTTTCCCTGCAATTTTTTGCCAATCCCATATATCTTTCCTCTCGTAATCTGGGGGTACTTTGGCTCCAAGGATCCCTTGGAATTTTCCTGAATCAGAATTCCTTAAATCTGAGAAGGACTCAGAGAAGTCATAAAGGACTTGGATGCAGGACTTGAAGGAATACTAAGTTTGCAGATGATACAAACTTAGGAATTTACAAATACAGAAGATACAGACTTGTTTACTCCCTCTGAAGACACAGAAGCCCTGCAGAGACCTCAACAAATTAGAAGCCTGGGCAATCACCAGCAGCAGGAAGCTTAAGAAGGGAAAGTGACGCATTCTGCTCCTTGGATGAGGTAACCCTGGATGTACAGACAGACTGGAGAATGAGACGCTGGAGAGCAGCGCCATGGGAAGGGGCCTGGGGGTCCTGGTTAATGGAAAGTCGAACATGAGCCAGCAGTGCCCTGGCAGCCAGGAGGGCCAGGAGTGTCCTGGGGGCATCAAGGACAGCATCACCAGCCAGGCAAGGGAGGGGATTGTCCTGCTCTGCTCTGCACTGGGGCGGCCTCACCTCGAGTGCTGGGGGCAGTTTTGGGCGCCACAGTATAAAGAGGATCTAAAGCTGTTAGAAAGAGTCCAAAGGAGGCCACAAGGATGGTGAAGGGCCNGGCAAGGGAGGGGATTGTCCTGCTCTGCTCTGCACTGGGGCGGCCTCACCTCGAGTGCTGGGGGCAGTTTTGGGCGCCACAGTATAAAGAGGATCTAAAGCTGTTAGAGTGTCCAAAGGAGGCCACGAGGATGGTGAAGGGCCTTGAGGTGAAGCCATGTGAGGAGTGGCTGAGGTCACTTGGTCTGTTCAGCCTGGAGAAGAGGAGACTGAGGACAGACCTCACTGCAGTTCGGGAGATTCCTCATGAGGGGAAGAGGAGGGAGGAGAGGCAGGCACTGATCTCCTTTCTGTGGTGACCAGGGACAAGACTCAAGAGAATGGCATGGAACTCTGTCAGGGGAGGTTTAGGTTTGATATCAGGAAAAGGTTTTTCACCCAGAGGGTGGCTGGGCACTGAACAGGCTCCCCAGGGAAGTGGTCACAGCCCAAGCCTGGCAGAGTTCAGGAAGTGTTTGGGCAATGCTCAGGCACATGGTGTGACTCTTGGGGTGTCCTGTGCAGGGCCTGCAGCTGGACTTTGATGACCCTTGTGGGTACCTTCCAACTCAGAATATTCTGTGATTCTCTGATTCTGAGTCAGGACTGAGATTGTGCTGCTGCATGGCTGTCATGCACATCTTGTCAAAGGGTGAGGAAGGAACAGGACCTTCCCAACAATACCCACTGCTGGCCAGGTCTGTCCAATAAAGGGAGGTGTTGGTGGCATTTCAAGGAGGAAAAACCACACACTGGGAAAAGGTTTGTCAGACTTTCTAGTACTTCCCTTTCCAAAAGAACAAGTAATTTCAGCAAAAGTTACAGGCAGTCAGAAATAGTTAAAAAAAACCCAAAAAATCCGCTGAAGGAATTATGTGAAATGCTTGAGAAAGCACACTGACTTCTAAACACTAGTATTTGCCTAGGATTAAAAGTACTTGGAGTAATTTGAAAACAATGTAACCAAACACTTTCATATGTTACTAACTTATTATTCAATGTTTACATGAAAGGGGGAAAGAAAATGGGAATTACAGGGCTATTTACCAAGCTTATCTGCAAACAATGAATAGTACACTTCCATACCCTGCCATATTCCATACACTTCCTATCACCCATGTAGTTAGGAAATGTAATTCCATAATGAGGAATTGTCTGGTTTACATCTGTTCTAACAATCCTGCTGGCGAAAATGGTTGCCTAAATATATATATAAATAATTAATTTTTTTTAAGTTGAATCTTACTTTCTCCATAATTTTATCTTAACTGTCTTAGCGAACTAAGTATTTTCCTGAGACAAAGATGACACACAATTGCTTTTTAGACTATGACATACCTTATCTATGGTCAACATTTGCTTAAATTTTAGTTCTTCTAAAAATACAATTCTTGGATAGTTCTACTTTTATAGTCCTCTCTGCTTTAAAGGAGAAATGTAACCTCCAACCAAGTAGGAGCTAGTTTGAGGTAGAAAGCTAGATCAGCTCTTTGTGAAACCTCTGAGTTTTTCTGTTTGTAACTACTTGAATTAACAGTGGAATACAGATATAAAATATTATGAATGCTTCACGCTATAGTATGAAAGATTTATTATATAATCCATCTTCATAAAAAATAGCACACAGCATCAATACTTTGGCACTATTATTTTAATGATCTACAGTATAGGGAAGGCAAAAGACTTCAAAAGCAACTATGAAAAGTCATCAAATGGGGCCTTACACAATGCTGACCTATCCAGCTCTGTTGATATTTCAAGATACTTGAGATATTGAAGTCTGTACAGAAATGTAAAGTGATACACTCCTGTTCATCACTATATTATTTCTCAGTGATTCAGCAGAGTAAAAATAAAAAGATTTTAGTATTATCTCCTATTCACCAAAGTAAGTGGTAAGTAGCAAGAAAACCCAGCTTTTAGTACTGTTTCCGCTTTGCCAATACAACTATCAGTGCTAAAGACCTCTTTTTTACTCAGGACTTTTAACCAATCTGCAACTAACTTCCACTGGCAGACTCCCCAGAACTACTGCTGTCTTCCAGCAATCCCTGCATCTGCTTCTGTCAACCCCTTTTCAAGGTCATAGATGAGTACTGACGTAATTAAAATCATAATCGAAAAATGTCCGTCTGCAGCGAAAACCATGGAACAAGTGAGATAGACAGTAAGTTGTAAGCATCCCACAATCTAAAGGAAGAGCTCATAACCAGTATTTCATCCTTGCTATTGGTCTGCATTTTACTTTATGCATTTTGCTACTGAATTTTAAATGGAGAAAGAAGAATGGGAGGAGGAATGTGGGAGAGAATGGTGGGAACATGTGGGGAGCAATGAGGGATTAAATGCTATGGAGAATGGTAAGGATAAATGAGGAGCAGAAGCAGTTGAAAAAGAGGAAAGGAGGAGAGAAGGAGGTAGGAGGAATGGGAGAAGAATGGGAGAAGAATAGTGTGGAGCAATGGTATGACAATAGGAAAACAGAGAGAGAGTGGGGAGAGCGGGAGTAAGAATAGGTAAGAAGGGGAGGAGACGGGAAGAAAGGGGGAAGGAAATGGGACAAAACGGGAAGATGGCAGGATGCAAGGGATGAGGAAGGGGGGAAGAACCAGCAAGAAGGAAGGAAGAAGAGAGAAGAAAAGGGGTAGGGATGAAGCAGGGGAAGGACAGAAGGGTGTAATGGGGCAGGATGGGAAGAATGAGGGGAATATGGAGGGAAGGATGGGGGAGGACGGGGGGAGACTGGTATAGAAGGAGATAGGGCAAACTGAGGAGTGTGCATTGGGAGTCTTCACCCTTTACACTTCTTTCCTGCTTTTGCTTGCAACAAGTAACACTGTGTGCAATCACTGGTGTGCCATGTGTGGGCAGTCTGCAAGCAAGCCTGGTAAGCAGAGCTTTGCTTCTCTTTACTGCCAAGGACTGTGGCATGTGATGACCTGGCCTTTAATGACTCTGTTAGAAGAAGCAGCAATGAGAAAGTTTCCACTGAAGTTTTACAACATTAGAAATTTTAAAAAGTCTGAAAGGAAATATAGAAATAAAAGTTGCTGAAGTATAGCATGGTTCTTAAGTCCTTCTCTCATCCCATGAATTCCAAACCTCCCGTTTCTGTTCTAGAAGTACTTGATGAAACAATATTAACGAAAGTTCAATTAAAAGATCAAAAAGCACAATAAACTTTTCATAGCTCAACAAAAATGCTTCTCATTCATTTCTCTTCCATCAGGAAGAGAAAAATAAAAGCGGATTAATCTGATTTACAGAGTGAAAAACAACACAGAATGCACTTTTTGTCAGGGGGCAGGGGGAAGGTCTCCAGCTGGTTCTCATCTATATGCCATGATTCTTCATTTAGTTTACACTATTAAACTAAAAAACTCAGCTTTAATCTTAACTATTACAGTATGCCTTAGAGTAGATTCTATCATGTAGCATCCTTGATACAGTTTCAGACTCTGGCAAAACATCATTCCTCAGACTGGTCGTGGACATATGGGTAGTAAATGTATCCAACATTTTTTCATTGGCGCCTACATTATTACGTCTTGTCACCAATGGTTTCTCGGGTTTTCAAGTAAATTGTTGCACATACTGTGGTTTGGAGCTGCTGAGATGAAGCCCTACATTTATCTGTATACAGCCAAATCCTTTTTTGGAACTTTCTTTCCTTCTAATGAACTAACATCTGTTGAAAAAAAAGAAACTCATGTTTCCAGAACACTGTACATAAATGAGAAAAAACAAAACAACAAGACACTGCCAAGAAGCTAGTGTTGCCAAATTGTAAATGATAAAAAAAAAAAGCCTAGAATATTATGGGTGGACAGAAGTGGGCATCATACCTGATCTGTCTTCATTTTGTGAATCACACCTTCTACATAATTCTGGGATGGTCTTGAGAGAAGTTACAGAATACTGTAAAAAAGGAAAAAAAAAGTAGAGAGGTAATAATTAAAAAAGATAAAAAATAAGATTTTCAAGAGGTTCATATGTCATGGACACTAACTAAATGTACAAACCAAGGGTACTTCTGGCAGTCTGATGGTCTTCTTAGGTTGCATGAGAAAAAGCAGATGGCACCTGCTTTTGTTTCCCACCTTGAGGCATACAAAACAGACTTTCAAAGCTAGAGCAAAGCGCCTCCTCACCTGAGATTTCTCCTTCCTGCAGGTCACCATTATTCAAGGCACAAATACAATGCAACACAGTGTGAGATACAGGGGAGGTCAGAACACAGGTAGGCTTCATCACACACTTCAAGGGTCTCATTCTGCCCACCTGTGCACCCACTATGATGACTGCACTGCAACAATCACTATGCTTAAAAATTAGAATTCAAGCTGTCACAAACCAATATGTAAAAGAGATGCAGAGTATTTGCACTGTAGAAATCTGATTTCAGAGAGGGGGGTGCGTACCCACACATATCAGACAACAGGCTCATTTCTCTAACCTGGGCTTTATTAAAGCAAAATTGTATTATTATTTTGATGTGGCAAAACACATCTGATATGAATCAGCATGTTATTTTCTGTACTAACCATTCAAAAACAGAAAAAAATCCCGAGAGGTGCCAAAGGTATTTTACTAAACAGAATTTTCTTATTTATAAACTTGTGGAATACCTTTGGAAAGACACAGGTACGGTGTCACAAAACCATACATTCTGATATGCAGTTCCTTTATATCAAGTCTTAATCAAATGCTTAAATGTTACAGGAATCTCCTCTTAAACAAATGAAAATCATTACGTCTGTGAAAGAAATATCAATTACTTTGCTTATACAAAAAAGACCCTATTAAAAACAGTATTTTGGAAACTAAAGCAGAAAAAAAAGCATTTAGGATTAGCACAACTGAAATTTTTCTAAGAATACATAAACACCATATGTTTTCAAAGAAACAGATATTTTTAGTTGGTGTGCTGTTGACCAATGAAGCAAAACAACTACATATAAAACCATATGAACTTTCCACACAAAAAAGAAACGGTGATACATTGTCTTGGGTTTTGCTGACAGTTTGTCATTCAGTGTTTGACGTGTTTCTAAAGCACAGCTGGCAATCTCCTTCAAAATAATATAAATTCAAGCTCATGTGACCAGTTGCAGAGTAATGCACTTTTCTGGCGCTAGTTTAAGGCTGTTGCTCAAATGACTGTAGTTACTTCATTAAGCCTAGAAAACTCCACAGGCCTTACTTTTTCCCTTGCCGACCTAACTCAGGGATGTATTGAGAAACCCCAACCACAAGAAGAAACCCTCATAAGTGTTCCCAGGATCAACGCTGAACTTATTAATTAAAATGTGTAGCAGCACTCCAGAACTACGCAGTGATTCCAATCCCCATTAAAGAAGGGGTTGTCTATAAGGCTGTGACTGCTTCAGGATATGACAGCCTAAAGCAAAAAAGAACAGAGCAGAGACAGGGAGAAGGATGCTACTAAAGAGAAACTAATACAAGTTAAACACAGACATGGACAAACACCATGTGCTGCGCTTCACTTTAGTTATTGTTTAATAAAGCCTGAGCTGTTAAGCTATACATCTTGCTATTTCAGCACAAAGACTTAGAATGCAATGTTGAACTGGTCTAGTAAGATTCTTAAAAGAATCCAAGGAGCATGTCTCCAAGGAATATGGTAGCTTCATAAGACCAGCTGTTGCAGTTTAAACTATTACACAGTTTGTAATTCAATTAGAAAGAGGCCTTTTGTATTCTATTGCCATGTGCTTCGTCAGGCAACTTCAAAAACAGAAAGCCATCATTCTTTTTGTCTTTTTCCTGTTCTTTCTTGGAAGAACAGATTTTTTTCTGTTTCAACATTGCTTTAAAATGTATTCAGTTACCTCGTCCCACCGCCTAAAATCTATTAAATGTTTATAAATTTGTTATGCATTTTAATAATATCGGTTTGATTTCATTAACAGATTTCCTCCCACTTACCTCTGTCCTCAAAAAGACTTCTGCAAATTTACATTTCTGCCTTCTGTATTTTGTGGTTAAAATGTAATGAACCAGCTTTTGGCCCCAGGAGCAACTAAAATTACTTTTTCAAGCAGACCTTTCCCAACCATAAAAACAATCCATTCCCACCTCTTCTCACTAGAACTGATTTCTTGCACACTCTAGCTCCAGTTCTAATCATCAGTAAAGTTTTCTAGCTTTTCTTCAACCGTTAATTTCAAGGTTACACAGAACATCAAGAGAAGTTGAGATTGCAACCCTTCCTTGGAACAGAATTTAAGACTTAATGCTTATTCAACAGCACGTACAATTAATTACTTCCAACTCTTCATTCAATAATTTCAATCTTTTTTTGCATACAAAATTAAACACCGCTTCTCACATTTCACCATTGGAGAAGCCACGTCAGCCAGAGCTGAGGGCTGTGCCCAGAGGCATAACCGACAATGTAAGAGCTGAGCACATCATGTCACTTCGTTAGTCAAAGCTGACTGTGATCTTCGGTATTTAATTAAAGTGTGTTGCAGCTGATGGTGACATTCAGTAACAAACTACGGGCTTGTTCCTAAGATAATCCACGTAATGATTACTGTTTGAGGTCTAGGTTCCTCTTTTGTGTTTAAGGCCTGCCTATGTCCAACCCGAAACAGTGAATTCTAAAAAGCCCCTAAAGATCTTTGTAAGACGGAAGAGCAGTATCAACAGCAAATGAGACAAGAACCAGTATCAAGCATTCCATGCAAATGCAAGATATTCCTAGCTTTTTCCAACAGACACTGCTAATTCAGGGAAAAATGGGACTTCTCTTAAAATATCATACATTTGTTCATCATGTATCACTCACTACAGAATCTGAATTAATGCCAGTGTTAACCTTTTAAATTTCACATGGTTTTCAAATTTTAATGCAATGAATTTTAAACAAAACACACGAGAAAAAACAACTTTAACAGGGCTGTTCTGCTCTGTGACACTTGTCCGCCACTTGCAGATGCACTTGTGTTCTAGAAGTGTCAGAAAGAAGAAATAACTGATTACAAGTAATAGCATAGAAATATCATACAAAATAGTAAAAAACCCGAGTAAATTAAGAAACAAAAGTTACTTTTCAACATTCTGTTGTATCCCAAATGGAGTCGAAGTGCAAAGTTGTATGCATAGTGTGACTCTCAGACCACATTACTGTAACCATGGCACCCCCCGAAAGCATGAAGGACCACGTCCAACTGTTTGCAGTATCAGAACTCAAATAATTTACCACCACCAATGATCTTGACTGGATCAAGACATCAATGACTCTGCCCTGCTCTTAAATGCACAGCTCTTTTTTTTTTTGTTTTGATACTGAAAACAGGCATCTTCCTCCATTACAGCTCATATTTTTCCAAGTGTTTCCAAGCAAACAGTCTCGTTTCAGCTTATTTGTGATAGTGGAAAACAAAAGGTTTCATTGATATTAAAAACCTATTAAATTAGTAACTTTACAATACATTTTCTTAATAATTTATTAACTGTGCAATGCCACGGTCTGTCTGAGACATTTATTTGGGAGTAGCAACATACATTGAGAAAAAGTAAAGGAACAGTACTTGGCCTGATGCTGCAGGAAGATTTTTCTCAATAGTAGTGTCAATTTAAGCAGCTTCCAAACAAAAAACAGAGAAGGAAAGAGATTAGACTGGTACAGTGCATGTGGGAAATACCACCCCCCCAAAATAAATGTCTTTCTTACAGCTGTGATGAGCACCTTGGGAGCACTGGTTAGGTTATTTGTGTTATGTGTTGTTGATAGCATGTTATATTTGATATGTTATTCTTCCCTTTAGCTTCAAAGGGGACCTATATAGAAACCACTAACCTCATTAGGGATAGAAAATGTCTGTCTGAAACTAACACTTCCTGTGGAAGTCTACGTCTTCCCTGCCAGGCAAGGATTCACAAGAAGTTTTTAAAGCTGTTCCAAAATTCCTGACAATTTAACAACTGTTTACTTAGATTTGAACTCAATTATTGCACTTGCATTTCACAAACCTTTAAATTAGGCGCAGTCTCACACCAGTACCCCTGAGCCTGGCTGTCATTCATATAGAGCTAATAGAATGATCATAGAAATTATCTATACACTCAATCCCCAACAGTTTACAAGTATCTTAGCACCTGGAACTCTGGTTATGATAAGGCTATTTCGTATTATTTCCATAAACCAAAAAATAAAACGTTTTCAATTTGCTCAATTTGCCAGTGCAATACAGATCCTGTATTTCAATCAAAGGGTTAGGAAACCTCCAGGTAACCATACCAACAGCATAAAACTTCAGAGCAGGAAGAAATTTATAGTCAAAATCAGGAGAAATAGGAAAAAGGTGAAAGCATAAAACATACGATTGATAATGTATCTACCATTTAATGCAACCTAAAGGTCTTTTTTTCCCTTCCTTTCTGTGAGCAGTTATTTATGAAGAAAAAAAAAGAAAATATTCAGCTGAGTTATCTAATGTCACTGCAGACAGAATATTACTTCTGTTTAACGCAAACAAGAGCCCCAGAAACCTATTCTGCTGTCTGAACTACAGTCAAATATACTATACCATTTTTATCTGGAATGGAACCATCTTAGTTTATAAAATAAGTGCCATATTTGCATTCCAGAGCCCTGATGGAGTTGGTAGATGTAGCTGCTAAGCCACTCTCAATAATATTTTAAAAGTCATAGTAGTCAGTCTCCAATGACTGGATAAAAGTGAATATCACATTCATTTTTAACAAGGACAAAAAGAAGAGCGTTGGGAACTACCAGCAGGTCAGCGCTGCCTCCATGGCCAGTAAGAGCACGGAACAGATCCTCCTGGAAGTTATGCTGAAACATATGGATGGCAGAGAGGTGATCAGACATAGCCAGCATGGCTTCATAAAGGGAAAATTGTACCTGACTAAGATAGTGGCCTCCTACAACGGAAAGAGAGAGCAATAGATGTCATCTGCCTCAGCTTCGCTAAGGCCTTCGGCACGCCGTATCCAAGTGCAACCTCCTTGCCTCTAATTTGGAGAGAAATGGCTTTGATGGATAGATGGACAAGGAATTGGCCATTTCCAATGAGTTCCAATCAACTGCTCAATCTCCAAGTGAAACTCAGTAATGAGTGGTGTCCCTCAAGGATGCACACTGCAAACAATCGTATTTAATATCTTTGTCAAGGATGTAGACGATGGGATTGGGTGCACCCTTAGCAAGCTTTCACATGACACCAAGCTGAGTGGTGTGGTTGACTTGCTGGAGGGAAGGAATGCCATCCAGAGGGACCTTGGGAAGGGTTGTAGTGTGGGCCCACGTGAACCTCCTAAAATTCAAAGAGGTCAAGATCCTGTCGATGTGTCAGAGCAATGCCCAGCATCCATACAGACTCGGATAGAGAGAGCGGCCCTGCGGAGAAGGACTTGGCATACTGGGGGATGAACAATTTGACATAAACTGGAAATGTTCACTTGCAGGCCAGAAAACCAATTGTATTCTGCTGCACAAAAAGTCTGGCCAGCAGAGTTAGGGAGGTGATCCTCCCCCTGGACTTCATCCTTGGAAGAGTCCCCCTGGAATAGTGCCTCTGGCTCAGGGGTCTCTGGGACAAAAATGACATGGACTCGCTCAGCGGGTCCAGAAGAAGACCATGAAAATAGCCAGGGGGCTGGACCACCTCGTCTGTGAAGTAAGGCTGAGAGACCTGGGGTCCTTCATCCTGGAGAACAAGAGGCTGCAGGAAGACTTTCTTATGGCCTTCCAATATGTAAAGGAGGCTTATAAGAAAAATAGAGAAATACTGTTTTTGAGAGCCGGTAGTGACAGCACAAGGGGCAAATGAAAGAACATCAACTTAGATTGAATGCAACAAGGACATTTTTTGCAATGAGGGTAGTGAGACACTGCAACACGTTGCCCAGAGAAGTTGTGGATGCCCACCATACATGAACGTATTTGGTTTATGTGGCAAACTAACAGTGGGAGCTGCCCCCATGTAGGACTGGCTGCTGGCAAAGGCTGAGCCCATCAGAGACGTTCGTAGCACCTCTGGGATAACAGATTTAAGAAAGGGTGAAAAACACTGCATAACAGCATCTAGGAGAGAGGAATAATATCATGTGAGACACCAAGGTCAGTGGAGAAGTAGAGGAAGACAGTGTTCCATGTGCTGCAGCAGAGATTGCCCTGAAGTCACAGTAGAACACCATGGTAGAGCAGATATCCAGCCTGCGATAACCTGAACTCAAACCCCATCCTCCCCTATCCCCTTGTGCTTATCAAGGCAGCAACATAGAGCACTCAGGAGTGAAGTTGAAACTGTGAAGATAGAGGGGTGTGGAAAATGGTGCTTTTAGACCTGAACTAGTTTCTCATTAACTTATGCTGTTTGATTGGCAATAAATTACTATCGACAAGAGGAGTCCTTTTTTGCCCATGACAGTAGTGTGTCCCTCTCCTTAAAGCACAAGCTTCTTGATGCAGTGAGAGTGACAGAGTGGCTTGGTGGCCACCTGGTGACCAGTCAATGTCAACCCATCACAATGAGTCTTGGAGCATCCTGATCTAGTGGAAGGTATCCTGACTCCCAGGGAGATTGGAACTGAATGACCTTTGAAGGTTCCTTCCAACCAAAACTGTTCTAGGATTACATGATATTGGAGAAAGGTACAGTTTCCTTTTCTCATGTACCAATGCAACATAAAAAAAAAACCAACAAAAAACAACAAAGGAAAATAAAATAAAAGAAAAACCCAAACAAACTCCCCCCCTTTCCCTTACTTACATATATATATGCCATTAAAAACAAATTCCTGTCTTCCTGTCTATCTTTTTGACTACTTTTGGTCAGTTTTGCTGAAATGGATGACAAAGGTCTGGACTACAAACAGTGGCTTTCTAAATCAGGTACATTTGTAAGTGCATAATTTTAACAGCCTTCTTGCTGCCATTATTATTAGTTACTTTTCTGCACTGGATTAGAACCAGAGGGCTAACATGAATAATATAATTTGCTAATACAGATGCTATGCAGCTGCTCTTACCAGAGCAGTCTAATGATAAAATGAGAAGGTGAGGTATTTCTAAACTGTGTATGATGAGATATGAGTAGAGCACTACAGTAACCATGAATTCTCCTGCTGATCTGGGTTCTGGCAACAAATCCTTTGTCCTCTTACCTGGTAAAGCAAGGAGTAAAACTGCTACCTCAATCATTTGTGATTTTTTTAAATTTAATGTTCAGCATCCACTGAAAGAACAGCCTATTAAAGCAGGCAGCCTGAGCTGTTCAGCAGAAAAGTGAGTAACCTAACCCACCAGTATGCAGCAACAGCCACAATGGGAGGGACATGGAGAGGTTACATCTATTATGTTTTACAGTTTTACTAAACTGAGTATAGAAACAGATACCAGGACATAACCTAGCATATAACAGTAATAAAAAGAAAGTTGCCCATAATAAGGTATTCACTCAAGATTGGCTCATTGTCTTGTAATATGCTGGGCATTTGCCATACTTGGCTTTAATAAAAATTCAGCAGTACAATAGGTAGAGAAAAAAATCCTCATCAAAAGGAATTTGTCAGTGAATAAAGCATCTGGAATGTTTTAAAATGAATCAAGAGTCCCATATGCTGATGGGAAAACCAGGCCCTTTGTAAAAAAAAAAAAAAATACTATAAAACTATGAAACATGTGGAAGGAGATACTTTCATCTGAAAACTGAATTAATAAATTCTCTTATAAGAGATTTAATTTGTGTATTCAAGTCTATTTTTCATCAAACATTAAACATATGCACAACTCTATAGCACAAAAAGCAGGAACACTGGCAGTAGGAGTAGTATTATGAGTAATAAATACACAGTATCAGCGCCTCCCATAAGAACACTAACAATGCAGGAAGTAACACAGTAACACAGTATTTTTGCTTGCAATTATGGCTGCTTGTTTTATTGGTGACACTAAGGAACGGTGCCGCCTATGAATCCCTGGAAGTCTTTCTATCTCTTTCTGTACACTACCACATCACACCTATGGATAAAATCCCACTGTACTGGGAAACAGCTGCTGGTGAAAAGGGCAGAGGTGAGAGAAGCATGTTTTTTACAACTGAAACATATTCAATTAAAAAAAGTAAACTTAAAATTTTGGCGTCCAAGGCTAGCACTACAACACCTATAGCTCATTCAGGACAATACAGGAGAGAAGCAACCCAGAAATGAAACTAATTTATTAATTTTGTTTGCAAGTAATTTTTACCACCTGAAAGAATCAGGTTTTCAGTCCAAGGTTTTTAGAGAGATTTCCTTTACAGAACATCTGATTTTTATTCCAGATTCAACCTATCTAAACATTCCTTTATATGAAGTAAAAAGAAGTATGGCTTCTAACAACAGTGTTACATTTTACATCAGGACTGAGGTTGTCTCAACTTGAACAAATAAAATAAGACTTGTACTTACCGATATGTCATCACTAAAATCTATTTCATCCAAATCAAGGTATTCAGGGGCTTCCATTATTCATCTATGGACATTTTGAGTGAGTCAGCACATTAGGAAAGACCTAATTAAGAAAAGAGAAATGCATTGTCTTTACAGAGCCAAAACCACGCAGAAGGGATTTCATGTAGTTGCTCTATTACTGAAACATTTAACTTGGATAGTAAAGTGCTTCATAACTTAATCTCAGAAGATAAATACAATTTGCCACCTCTACTCTGCATATTGTGATGCAGACAGTTCATTTTTTTGGGAGAACAGCTAAGTGCTACTCGGTAGTAGAAGTAGAAGTCAAAAGTACTTAGTTCAGCATCACTCAGTCCCTCCAGAAATGCAATACAGGTAAAAAGAGCTAAGCTGTTGAACACCCTCATGACCTTGCAACCACAGCTGTGTTAAGGATGTGCCTTCTCATAAGGATGAGACATTTACTCACGACAACTCCCATTACTGTTGTTTTCCTCTGCCCAAGATGGCAGAAAAGAACTGAGAATCCGTGCACAGACAACAAAATCCTATCACACCTTATCTCTGCTTACAAGCAGACTAACACACAATGCAGCCAGTGCTTTACAGATTAATGGTTCACCACCCCTCAGGCTGTGAGTGCACATCTCCCAAAACAGCAACGAATTCAATAACAGAATTATATCACGTGCACTAATTATCAGGGGCATTAACCATTTTCTTATAGGAAGAGAAAAAGAAGATGAAATTCTCTTGCGAAGCAAGAAATTTGGCTGGAAAAGTCAATATTAGATCTGAATAAATTGAAGCTTCAACAATCAGAAGATCAAAGACAATAAACCCCTCATTGTCAATCCTAACTAGAATGACAGTGTGTGTTATCACTACAGACAACTGCAACAGAAGTAAAAGTAGAAAAGGAAGGTATTTTAAAGGAAGCTGAAAAAGAAAAGCATAATGCATTTTTAAATAATGTGAGGCACTACACAAGGATTAAGTATAATCATAGAAGAAAATTAAATCCTCTAGTACTTGCACATAACAAAAGAAAACATCTTAAGGAAAAAAAATGACACAAACCAAATTTATTCATATGACAACTACCAAGAAATATGTTTATGAATAATGAAATCAGCAGTGTAGGCCTAAATAAAATCAGTGTGAAACATCCACATGCATTTAAAAATGTGGTTACGAGGTTACGAGGTCTGAAACAAATGCTTTTCTGCAACCTCAGTAATAAATCTCCCTAATAGCACACTATCCAAGCACAAAGCTGACCTTAGCACACCTGTTCTTGAGAAGCTATTAGAAAGAGAACCAGTAGGCAAAATTCCAGTATTATGCTGAAATAGCTGGAAAAGCAAATTTTTGTTTCTCACTAAGTTACTGAAGCATTATCAGCATCATTTTCTCTTTAAGTGAGTGTTCTGGTTTTGGCTGGGATGGAGTTAGTTTTCTTTTCTTTACAGTAGATAGTATGGGGCTGGGATTGGGATTTGTGCTGGAAATAGAGTTGATAATTCAGGGATGCTTTCATTACTGCTGAGCAGGGCATACACAGAGCCAAAGGCTTTACTGCTCCTTACCCCTCCCGACCTGTGAGCAGGCTGGAGGTGCAAAAGGAACTTACTCAACGAGATATTCCACAGCAGATGACATAATGATCTGCACAGAAAGCTGGAGGAAGGGAAAGGGGGGGTGTTTGGAGTGACGGAGTTTGTGTCTTCCCAAGTCAGTGTTACGCATGATGGGGCCCTGCTCTCCTGGAGATGGCCGAACACCTGTCTGCCCATGTGAAACAGTGAATTAATTCCCTGTTTTGCTCTGCTTGCATGCACAGCTTTTGCCTTCCCTACTAAACTGTCTTGATCTCAACCCAAGGGTTTTCTCACTTCTATTCTCCAAGCAGTTGTGTGCGGACACTGTGAACGACATCAGCATGTAAGAACACCCTCAGCTACCTACAATTTTCTCACACTGCAACTATTAGACTTAAGGGAAGCAGTGGGAAAAGAGAAGGTTACAGAAAGGTGAAGCTCAAAATGTCTATATTGTAAAACTCATCAGAAGCTTTTTATTTTGCACATTCCCAAATGCTAAGTTTCTGCTGTGTCTGATGGAGCCAGTTCCACAGAGAGCACTCCAAGACAGACCGACCCCTTGCCGACCAGAGCAATCACCCCTCTGAGATGGTGGTGGCACTCCTGGGATAACAGAGTTAGGAAAGGGAAGAAGTTACTGTGCAATAACAGCCGGGAGAGAGGAGTGTGAATATGTGAGAGCAACAGCCCTGCAGACACCCAGGTCAGTGAAGAAGCAGGACAAGGTGCTCCAGGTGCCAGAGCTGGAATTCCCCTGCAGTCCGTGGTGAAGGCCATGGTAGGGCAGCCCATGGAGAAGCCTGTGGAGGAGCCTGAGGAGGACCCCAAGTCAGAGCAGCTGGAAGCCCAAAGGAGGCTGTGATCCCATGGAAAGTCCATTCTGGAGCAGGCTCTTTGCAGGACCTGTGAGCCTGTGGAGAATGGAGACCATGCAGAACAGCAGTTTGCAGGAAAACTGACCTCCCTCCAGAGAGGCAGAGACTAGCTGCCAGTCTATTGCTGTGACTACTGACACCAGCTCAAAACAAATTATTATCAGTTTTTGAAGTAAGACAAATGCTGACTGTATTTGCCAAATGTATTTGACAGATGCTGACTGCATAGGCCAGCCACCAGAGGGTGGCTGGGCACGGGAACAGGCTCCCCAGGGAATTGGTCACAGCACCAGCCTGACAGAGCTCAAGGTTTATCTGGACAATGTGCTCAGACAGTGTGACTCTTGGGGCTTTCTGTGTAGGGCCAGAAGCTGGATTCGATGATCCTTGTGGTCCCCTTCAAACTCAGAATATTTTCGTATGATTGTATGATTCTGTATGCACTGTCCTACACAAAGTAAAGGACTGTGTTATTACATAAGGGGATAAATATATGAAGTAAGAATGAGGATTAAAATATAAATTGAAAGGTTAAAAACATATATGGACCATATAACACAGAAACAGTCTGAAAACAAACCAAAGCTTCAATGAGTTTCAGATTTTCACTGGAATTTAATGGATTAAAAGCTGCCCACCCACTATATTTAAAAGTCAACAGAAGAGATAAATAAAGCTACTTTAAACATGTCCTGTAAGGAAGAATCAAGAAGTGATGCGAAGTTTTTATTTTCAACTAAAACTGAAATTATTCAGTTAAAATTAAATTATAAAATTTTTAAAAATAAAATTTTGAAACAGTTTTTTGGAAGTAAAATTAAATTATTCACTTAATAAAATGATTCAGTTCACAAAAACGCCAGTAAAAAAAAACTCCACAGCTTTAGCAAAATAACCATTATTCCTGGTTACCACATATCTCAAGATTTTAGAACAGAAAGATGTCAACCTTTCAAACTTGTTTTTTCACACTAAATTGGAAGAAGCCATTGAAGCAAAAAATAATTTGCTGTATCCATGCACAGGTGACAAGAGGACTTCATTCCACCTAGTGATGTACAAAACCCATGAAGTCAGTCCACAGTCCTGTACCATTACTTCCCCAAAATGTTATCTGCTGTCTTTTCAAAACTTAAAGACTATGAAACACACAAAGGCTGAAGAGAAAGTCAATAACCAAAACAAAGACATTTTCTCTAATTTCTGAAAATAGTGTTCAGTTATATGAAAAGAAAGAGCAAGAGATTAATATGTTCTCTTCACTACAAGATTTTAATCTTTTTCTTAACAAAGTAAGATTGAGCAGCATCCCAAGTCAATTACTATGACCAAATAAGATTTCTCATGACTATACTTGGAGTTTCACACAAAAGGTGTACTTTTTTGATACAACTGAACACAGTAGAACTCCACCATGCATAACCCAAATCATATGGCAAAGATAGTACTCAGAGCTGTGACTATTTTGAGAGCTTTGCGATGGCTGAATCCAGCACACCACCAGAAGCATAAACAATATGAATAGGATTCACAGGACGATCACAAGCACAACTGGTCAAATTCAAGGTAGAAATAATTGCAACCAAAATTGCAAGTGCCAGCAGCGGCTGACATGAGATGAATAATGCGTTTCCAGCACCAACATCAAAGCAATACAGACGACTGTCTCTAGCTTGTCAGCAGAAATGTCTGACATTTAACCTATAAATGTTCCTAACTGTATTTTGGAAGCTAGTAATTTAATATTCCACAAAATTTTAACCCCAAAAAGGGCATTTCCTGTCTGGCAATCTGACTTGCAGAGAGACATATGCACACACACGTATGTCTCACGCAGGTTAAAGATATCTGGTTGGCTCTCAGAATTCACAACTAAAAGAAGAAAACGACACAAACATCACCCATATGTACTCAGGGAAAAAAGAGGCTTCTTACAATTTTGTGAACCAGTTCACCAAGAGAAACCAAGCTAGAAACTACTACACAGAAAGGGGGTAATACTAGTATTATCAGTACAATAACATATTACATATGCTGCATTGCAACAGATAGTAGTATTTGGAACCAAACTCATCCTTCTCCTTTTCAAACATAAGCAACAATCATTGTTTTTCTCAAAACAGATTTCCTCTGCTGTTTTCCTTCTCAGCTAAAACTAGACACCTGAGCTCAAATCCTGTTGCTAACATTCAATACAATCAGATGAATGAGGGAAAAAAAGAGACAAAAAGAGCAATTTGCAGTATAATGCTAATATTACTATTAATAGTAGCAATGAAGTATTAGACGCAGGAAACAAATCCATCAACTTCTGAAAACACTGAAAACCCACTCTGGATTGATGGCACATATTACCAAGAGGTCTAATGCTTACAATTGTTCACAGATTTAGTTTCTAAGGTAGAGCAAGCCTTGGATTTTCCTCTCCACACAGTCTAAAACAAACAGTCACCCCATCAGCAATCCCTCAGGGCCAGTGTGCCTTTTGAGGATGAACTAGACTGATGCAGGAATGGCAGGAATGCTTTAAGAGTCAGGTCAGCTCTATCACAGAACCTGTACTAGTGCTCATAGGCACAAACAAGGCCATGCAGGTGAGCATTTGCTGCCAGGCAATTAACTGAGTGAATGAGGAGACTGACACAGGAGGCAGGATATATGCAAACATCAGGTTCAGGTTCTTGTTCTGACTGCTTAGTTCAAAACCGTGGAACAAAATAGCATTAACTGATTTGTAGTGATGCCTTTGCCACAAGGCTGTAGTGAATTCAGTAGCTTCGAAAGCAAACTGATCCAGTATCTCAGACAAAAGCAGTCTCAGTGTAGCATGTGAAAAGCTAAATCCAAGAGGGAGCACAGGGAAAATGTCCTTTACTGGGCCAAAATAAAACAAGTAATTGAAAATGCATAATTTTAATTATTTATGGATACATAAAAGCCAAGAGCAGATAACAATAAAAGATCTGCTGTCAATTAAATCTTAACTTCAGTTGTAACTCAAAGAAATCCTGCTAAATGCCACATGGGATTTTATTTTCCACATGTCAGAACTACTTTAACAAAATATTTGGGGACCTACTTAAACTTTCAATCAAATATAAAGTGAATCAGATGTAAAATACTTCTAGGTTTCCTTTAGCACAGTTAATATTAAAGATTTAGGCCTTAAATGCCAGAATGCCATGACAGTTGCTTTTTAATTAGGGGATAAGGTTACATTTTTCAATTATAGGTCTAAGATAACAAAATAAACATATGGTCCTTTCCTAAGCATCAGGAGCTATAGTAGCTCAAGATGAACAAGATCTGTGGGCAGAAATGAAAGACTTTACAGCTTTAATTTAAGCACACAGTATGTGTTTCAACTAATGCTTGAAATCTGGTAAGCATCTGAATTTTATTCCCTACCATTAAGAAATACCAATATCATAACCCCAAATTTCTTCACTTTCAAACAAACAGAACAGTGTAACATTACATTATGTTAAATCTATTCAGCATGCAATGAAAAGCCCAGCACGCAATTAAAATCTACTGTTGAGGAAGGCACGTCAGCACTAGGAAATGCCTAAAACTGAATTCAGTTCCTCCATCCTCATATTCTACTGTAACACGTAAGTCCTACCAAATATCAATTTGGCCTTCCACCTCTATTTAATACACAAATAGGTGAGTTGGAAGGGACCTACCATGATCATCTAGGTACGAGTAATTGTTTAAATTTAACACTATAATGCACTCTTGGAAGACCCCAGCTCCTAACTCATATTTCTATTACCTTCATTATCCCTACAGGGGAAATTACTTGGATATAATCAATAAATTTTTAAGCAACATGATTTCAGGAATATAAGGAGCAACAATGAAGATCAAATGGAGGTTGATTTGCTTTGCAAGCATACTACTTTAACTTCATGCATTCAAATAAAATGGCAACACGATACACGGTTAGACTATGTTGGTATTTTTAAGTCATATAAGGGTTTGTGATAATATAATGTACTCTGAACTGCATTGTACAACCAATTTTTGTTACCCTCTAGATCTCCCAAAGCGTTTCTTCTAATTATGTGATGTAACTTTTTTCTACAACTTGGCATTGAAATTAGCTATCAAGTCAGATCTTATAAAAATATGAAGGGAAGGCTTAATAGGAGCAGTAGGAGATATTAAAGAGTTAAGATGAATTTTAAATAACAATTTATTGAAGAAAAAAAAAGAAGTTACACTGAGGCTGAAAAATTATGTGATTTATTTCAGTGAAGGAACGTATTCCACAACCAGGATTACCTAATCCCTTATCACATTTATTCAGAAATACTCCTGGGTTTAAAAGTTCACAGCAGCAATTCATAATAGTATGATACCTCTAAGGCAAGTAAAAAAAAAAACCACTGCTTTTAATCACCACTCAAGTACTATCAGTGCACAAGCTACACTGATAGGACAGGAAGACAGAACTCCGCAAAGCACAACAATTTTCCAAGACCACAAGATGCTGTTTGCAAAATTTTACTTCAGAAAAACTCTGCATTCCAGACACGTGGAAACAATCCACCTACAGCCCTGAACAGTCACAAACACTGAGCCCAGTTCTGTTCTTAATGAAGACGGTGTACATACAGGACTGGTTTAAGATAAGAACAAATGTATTTATTCCTGGCCAAAATAGTTGAACTTCTCCTAGTTATATACCCTGAGAACACATGTTCATCCATATTGGCTGCATATAAAGGGCAGGACTGTCCCGCCCTGCTCTGCTCTGGGGCGACCTCACCTTGAGGCCTGTGTGCAGTTTTGGGCACCACAATAAAAGAAGGATCTAAAGCTATTGGAAAATGTCCAAAAGAGAGGTATGAAGATGGTGAAGGGCCTTGAGAGGAAGCCATAGGAGGTGTGGCTGAGGTCACTCGGTCTGTTCAGCCTGGAGGAGACTGAGGGGAGACCTCACAGCAGTTCTGCATTTTCCTCGTGAGGGGAAGCAGAGAGGCAGGCACTGATCTCTTCTCTGTGGTGACAGTGACAGGACTCAGGAGAACGGCATGGAACTCTGTCAGGGGAAGTTTAGGCTGGATATTAGGAAAAGGTTCTTCACCCAGAGGGTGCCTGGGCACTGGAACAGGCTCCCCAGGGAAGTGGTCACAGCACAGCCTGGCAGAATTCAAGAGGTGTTTGGACAATGCTCTTAGGCACATGGGGTGATTTTGGGGGTTATCCTGTGCAGGCCTAGCGGCTGGACTTTGATGATCCTTATGGATTCCTTTCAACTCAGGATATTCTATAATTAATTTCTTATTAATACAACCATGCTTTCCATCCAATAGTTTTATATTCCTTCAATATTCAAGCTTAAAGAAACATGGACTCCAAGCATTCAGCCAGAAATATGCACTTGAGAATTCTGGAGTGAGGCCTAGAAAAATAAAGTTGTTTGTTTCAATTAGCCTTGAAAGAGAAACCTGAGGAGCTGGAAATTAATAGCTGTTATTTCAAAACTGCCACAGCATATGATTCAAGAACTGTAAAAAAGCTAATACACTGTCTGCTTAACTTTGATGACAGGATCAAAACAAATAAGAGGTCAACTGATCTGTTCAAGAATATTTAATTGGCTGGATTTGATTAATTCATGGTTTTATTCCCTTTGAAGTACTACACGGTTATTTGTTCTTAATATGAAATATCTCACAGTCATGCAAAATTAATACGCTTATCTCACTAGAATCTTGCTTATATGGCAACTGTTTCAGTTATTTCAGACCAGCTAACTCTCTCTATATGCTTTAGGACTTATCGACATGCAGATCAAAACCAGATCAAACAACCTCCCTTTGTAAATAATGTATGTACGTATATGTGTGAAAGCAGGGAAAGACTGGGCAAAAACCTCACTAGAACACAGAGCAAGAATAAACACCACTCGATTATCACAACTTGTTTCTACAATACCACTGTTGGTAGTGATCTGCTGACAAAAGAGGCTGAGTAGGACAGGGGCTGCACTGGACACTCTGTGTTTGGAGTGAAACACAAACCTGCTGCCTCGGATGTAGTGCCAGACAAACTGTAAGAGAAGCAGGTGGTGGGCTTTACTTCAACTTCTAATGTCTTAACTTTTGCATTAGAAGTGGAATCGGCTCTGGCTTTGCCCCCTACCAGTTGCCAACTCACGCCAGTAAGAAAAGCACTGCTTTATCCAGGTACCACACACAGAGGTACAGCTTCTGCTGAGTGCACTGCAGCAGCATCCTCTCCTCTTCACTGTGACACGCTGTTATATTTGCACACAGGGACCACAGAGTAACTTTAACCATTAATGTCTATAAGCTCATTCCTTATTTAGCAATTTTCCATATTAAAAAAGAGGCTCTACCTGTGAGGAGAGATTAAATGAAACAATGCACTGTTCATTCTTAGCCATTTTTTTGTTAATGGCCATTAAACTAGTCAAGCACGGAAAACAGCCTGTAGTTCTACTTATTTCTACTGCTGCTTTCATGCCACTTACCTAAGCTGTGGAGTACTACTTCCTGCCAGCCACCGACCCTGCTTGGGCTGCTCCCTTCACTTGCTTAAAAAGGGTCTTTAAATGGTAATGAACTTCTGCTTCTTCCTTTATACTGCTCTGTGAATATGTACTTATTGTCATGTTATCTTCAGTTACTACTTGTTCTCAAAATGGATTTGATCAGTCTTCCCATTAAACATTTTTGTGACAGGATGACTCTAAAATAACAGTGTTTCTGCTTAATACAGAGAAAAATAGTTCTCAAATCTCTATTACAAGAGAAATACTAATGTCCATTTGAAATTACCTACTTGTAAATTTAAAAACCTGTCATCCAGAGGCGTAAGAAATAGTTGCAAATAAAGCAATCTACATAATGCAGGAAGTTCTTATCATTCATGTATGAAATGGCCACTTTCCACAAAAAAGACCAGCATCATCTCCATGAAATATAATTTATTTTCTCAAATGAAATGTTCCTATAATTTCAAAAAGGACACTTGAGGTAAACACTGCATTTACAAGAAGAAACTCTAACAGCAAAAACTCAATTAAAAATTATTTTCCATCAACAAAAATCAGTTTCTAGAAAAGAGAAAAATTCATTTTCTCAAAGAAAAAAACGAAAAAATAAGCAAAGACATTTTTAATAGCTTTATATATTCTCAGAAATAACTAGTAGATAGATCAAAATTGTCACCCAAAATAGCAGCAGAGAATAGGTGAAGTCAAAGCACAGAATGCCATAGGCTGAAAGGGTCTGCCTGAGTTCGTTTAGTTCAACCTCTCTGCTCACACAAGGTCAGGTAGAGCAGTTTAAACACAGGACTGCACCCAGCTGGTTTCTGAATATCTCTAAGAATGGACACTCCAAAATGCCTCTGGGCAACCTGGGCCAAGGTTTGACCAGCCTCAGCAAAAAAGCATTTCCTTGTGTTTAGATGGAATTTCATGTGTTTCACTCTGTGCCAATGGCCTCTTGGCAGGTCAGTGCACACTGGAGAAAACATGCACACATGGAGAAAAGCCTCACTCTTCTTCACTCTAACTCAGCCTGGAGAAGAGAGGGCTTACAGATCACCTTATCATGGCCTTCTAGTTCCTGAAGGGAGCCTCCAAGAATGATGGAGAGGAACTATAAATAAGTTAGTGACAAGAGAAGAGTCATGATTTCAAACTGAAAGAGGGTAGGCTTAGATTAGGTATTAGAAAGAAATTCTTCAGTGTGAGGCTGGCGAGGCACTGGAACAGGTTGTGCAAAGAAGTCCTTGGAATGCTCAAGGCCAAGTTGGATGGGAGGAGCCCGAGGTAGTGAAAGGTGTCCCTGCCCATCACTGGGGGCATAGAACCATCAAGGTGGGAAGAGACCTTTAAGATTATTAAGTACAACTGTCAATCCAGCACTGCCACTGTGGTCCCTAGACCACTAAACCACACAACCCAGCACCTGATCCAGATCCCTCTTAAACACCTCCAGGGATGGTGACTCCACCACCTCCCTGGGCAACTCATCCCAATGCCTGACCATGCTAACAGAGAAAAAATTTCTAATATCAAGTCTAAATCTCCCCTGTCTCAGTTTAAGGCCATTTCCTCTAATCCTCTCACTGCAGGCATGGCAGAAGGGACCAGCCCTCACCTCACCACAACCTCCTACCAGAGAGTTGTAGAGACTCATGACGTTTCCCTCCTCCTCCTCTTCTCAAGACTAAACAAACCCATCTCCCTAAAGAGTTCCTCATAAGACATGTTTTCTAGACCTTCCAAGATCCTTGTTGCCCTTCACTGGACATGCCCTTTTTAAAGTGAGGGCCCCAGAACCGAACTCCAGGTGTGGCCTCACCAGTGCCGAGTACAGGGGACGATCACTTCCCTGCTCCTGCTGGCCACACTGTTTTTCATACAGGCCAGGATGCCACTGGCCTTCTTGGCCACCTGGGCACACACTGGCTCATATTGAGCTAGCTGTCAACCAGCACCCCAAGTCCCTTTCTGCTGAGCAGATTTCAAGCCTCTCCTGTCTGAGCCTGTGGTTCTGCAGGGAGTTACCGCAATCCCAGTGCAGGATCTGGCACTGGGGTTGCAGCTGAACATCCTGCAGTATCCTCAGCCCATTAATAGAGTCCGTTCAAGTCTATCTGCAGAGCCTTCCTAGCATCCAGCAGATCAACATGCCCACCCAACTTGGTGCCATCTGCAAATCTACTGAGGCTACCCTCAATCCCCACATTCAGATCATCAATAAAGATGTTAAACAGGACTGGCCCCAATACTGAGCCCTGGGGAACACTGCTAGGGACCAGCTGGCAACTGGATTTGCTCCATTCACCACAACTCTCTGGTTTTCACTCATTGAAGAGTACACCCATCCAAGACATGAGCAGCCAGTTTTTCTAGGAGGATACTGTGGGAAATGGTTACAAACGCTTTACTGAAGTCTAGAGNGCCAGTTTTTCTAGGAGGATACTGTGGGAAATGCATTACTGAAGTCTAGATAGATGGCATCCACAGCTTCCCCTTCAACTACTAATCATGTCACTTTGTCATAGAAGGTGAATCAGGTTGGACAAGCAGGAGCTTTGTTTCATAACTCCATGCTGGCTGGGCTTGATTCCCTGGCTGTCCTGCATGTGCCATGCAATGGCGCTCAGGATGATCTCTTCCATAACCTTGCCCAGGACCAAGGCTAGGATGTGTAGCAGGATGCTCTGCCCTGGAATGTCGTTCAGCCACTGGACAATACACTATTTGCAAGGGTATCAGTAGTGGATTGAGAGGGGGAGTCATGCTGCTTTTGGTGTTGAATTATGCTAAAACCAGTCTGGTTCACTAAACCCGAATTAACATCCTTATTAGTGAGGCAACTGAAGGCATGTGATGGGCAATCAATCACTTTACACTACAAAAGTCTAGTCCACTCTCACGTGATTAGGTTCCTCTGACATATTCCTTCTTGGAGTGTGTATGAAGTTTCCTCCCTTACAGTGGGAATGCCCCTTCAAGGATGGAGGCTGAGAGAAAGAGATCTGCCCACAAGCATTGGTATGGTGAGTTACATCAATCTGTACTTCATAATTGTCTCTTTTTGCTAGCTTTAATATATTTCCTTTGATATAGTGCACTATCCTATTTTATGCTATACGCTACTAGTAGTCTCAGTTTTTATACTGTGTAGTAAGTGATTCTGATCAAGATATTCTGTCTAATCTTTTGTCATAATAACACATTTTAGATAAATATATCTGATGTGCCACCTCTAATTCCGTGAGACAAAGTTATTTAAACCATTGACAAAAGTCTGGGGCTAGGACTGGATTCAGCTGTACCCAGGCTTCTCTCTTAGGAGGAGTTTAAAAAGCAAGCAAGTCCCTTCTGCACCCCATGACTCAACAGGAGGGCTTCTCTAATAAACTTTGCCTGAAACCCCCACTCCCACCCATGACAGGCTGACAGGCCTATAGTTCTCTGGATTATCCTTCCAACCCTTCTTGTAAACGGGCATTATATTTGCTAATTTCCAGTCAGCTGGAACTTCTCCACTAAAACAGGACTGCTGGTAAATGATCGAGAGTGGTTTGGCAAGTTCTTTTGCCAGTTCCCTCATTATTCTGGGGTGTATCCCACCACAGCCCAGGATCCTTAAGGTCCCTCCCAAGCCAGGCCTTTCTACGATTCTATGATCAACAAGTGCTTTCTGACTCTTCTTTCCAGGACTGTACCCATGGGATTCTTCCAAGCAGGTCTCTGAAGTTACGTATGGACTAGTATTGGTGGCTTTTATACTTACAATGACTTCTTGCTCTAAGCATTTATTTTCTATTATTTTGGTTGTTTGCAAATATGTGTGAAACTCAGTAATAGGAAATTTATACTTCAAGCACAGGATACCATAGTGCTAGTAATGTAAGATATTCAACACTAGAACTAAATCCAAGGCAGAGATGAAGGCTAATTTTGCATTTTACATGCATTTTTCGAGGTTGGCAGGGTTTCAGTGCTTTTTCATTCTAGTGTCCTATTTATACATTGAAGTATTTAACAGAGATAAGAACAAAAAAGAGAAAATGCTGTTTAAAGTCTTTTTAGCATATATAGAAACAGAAATACCTATCAAAATAATTGTTTGCATAATCATGACATAAACAAGCTGCAATTAGACTGTAGTTATCATTTCATTATGCTGCTCATTATGACCAAGATATCCTGTTTGTTCTGCCTGTTCAAACAGAAAAAACCCCAACCCTTCATGAAAGCAGTTCTTTAATAGTGTTTCAGAAGGAAGCTGGAGCTGGTAAACACATGTTCTTATGGGAAATTGCCATAATCCTGACTATATCCCAGCAGGCTCTGAAAATACTTCTCACAAAGTCTCTTACATAAAATCTACAACATATGTACGGCAGACTGTGCTTCACATCCTTTTAAGGAACTTGCGAGATTAATGAAGAGGACATTACTCTTGCTTTTCTTTCCAAATGTCTACCTCTTGCAACAGGTATTCTTTTATATTTGTTTTCTCTCCTATTTTCATGATGTCTGCACTACCGTGAATCTGTAAAAGAGGCTGTGAAAGTTTACAACTAGACCCCCTATTGACAGCGTCTTACTGTAGGCTTCTGATGCAGCTTATCCAACACACAGTCTATTGATAAATGCATTTCATTACGTTTGCACCACCACTAAGATCCTACCATTCTTGCAGGGCAATTATCGGAGAAATCAACACAGCTGTTATTTTTTATGTGGTTGCTAAGAGGTTTTGAAAATCCATAGAGTAGTTATTTTTTATATGGTTGCTAAGAGGTTTTGAAATTGATCTCACTTTTTTCTTTTTTTTTTTATTACTATTGACTGACACATCAAAAAGAATACAAACAGATCAACACAGCTCCCTCACTAATTGTCATTCAGCTAAATATCTAGAAGCCATTAGGGACATACAAGTCACAAATTTGTATGTATGGGGAAACACTAACATTGATGAAAATTTTAAAAATATTCACCATTTGAAAAATGTAGATCACTCTTCATAATCTAAAATGGGCAGCATGGTTTTCTCAGCTATTTTTTCTTCACTACTTCTTAAGTCAGTTTTTGCCCTCTTGCATCGAAAAAGACATTTCAGTTAAAGAAAATGAGACCACATTAGACATGGAAACATTCTCAGTGCAACCAGAGAAAAATTCAAGAAATATCTTGAGCTTTTTATTTTAAATATAGGGGGTTTTTTTGATATTCCAAATCAGAAACCTAGCAATTAGTCTTTCTGAAAAGCTCTGTGATCCAGTATCACCTACTGTAATTATCTATTTTTATCAAAACCAGAATCAGTAGCAATGAGAAGTCTACCAGGACTACTGTGTATGCTGTCTCACGCCTCATCTTCTTTCTCAACTGTTGTTTTTTCTGGAATTGTTTACCAGACAGATGAACAGTCATGCCTCATTGTCTTCTACTCACTGGAACAAAAATTACCTTTTCAATTTGTGCAACTTGAAATAATGTGTTTAAAACACGGCACGGATAAGAAAGAGGGTGGTACACTTCTGACCTGTGTAATTTACTAAATCTGTAAAAATGGATTAGAACTCCTCTTTTCTGATTTACCAGCATTATGCTCGTGCCCATGCTGCATTTGTAGACATAGATGCAGAAAATGCCGGAGGGAAAGAAAACAGTCAGACCTTTAATGAACACACAGAAACTTATAACCAATGTCCTCCATGTTGAAATATCACAGATGGTAAGACTAATTTTTAAACGACTGCACTTTCCTTTACCACATGCAAAAATATTGCAGTAGTATTTTTAACTTTTTGGATGTTAGTTGGCCACAATGACTTGCTACTACAGTTGGAAACCAGACCGCAAATGTTCTACCACTAAAGTTTAAATCTATCTCTTGGTTTTGACTCCACACTATAAATTACTAAAATAAACAGAAAAACTTTTCATTTGCACTTCTGCTACTTTCCATCCAGGACTCTACTCTCCAGAAACTATTCAGACTTCCCTTCTCTGTGTTACATGTTACTCTTTTAAAGCCCAAGGTTTTAAGTGCTCTGCCTAACGGACTCTGCTACTTCTGTGGGTGTCACTGCTAATGAAGGACACATGGAAAGGAAATGAAGGAGCCAAAAAGCAGCCTTGTTGTCTGGAAAAACATCAGAATACATGGACATGGGTGACAACAGTAGGAAAAATCAGAGCTGGATAACAGGAAATGTTCGCAGCTTACTGAAACAGTTTAATTAGAGCCTCTTTTTAAAGCATATGAAGCTGAATGAACAAAATCCAGCCTCAAATTAATGGAAAATTGGGGCAATGACCTAAAAGTTTCAAATGTACCTTCAAAACCCTTCAAGACATTATAAGGATGAGCCTATCACAACTGTTAAAACACATTTTATTTTCTTTTTACATAGTCTGTGCAAATTAAAACACATTTTATTTTCTTTTATATGTCCTACTCAAACTTCACTAAACCTGTAGTCATTTGCAAACCTACCAAACCATGTGGTCAGCTAGACAGAGTGAATTTGGTTGTTCAGCAGCTAAAGATGATCAGATAGGCCCTGGCAGTAAACCAGAAGGGAGTAACATAGATACACTTACTTACTTATTGACTGATCTGAAATTAAGCTTTTTACTCTGTGGTAGCCTCATTTTTGCTCCACACCAACTACATTTCTGTTCACAGCAACAAGAAAAGCATGCCAAAAACTTGCCGAAACCAGGTAATTCGGATCTCTGGTTACTATTACCTAATACCCCATTCTGATTTCTAGCTGCTAGCCTTCAGAAGTGAAACAATACAAAGGTATCACTTAGGATGACCTCTGAGAAGGTCTGCAATTTAAAATACATAAACTGTGTGCCCAAACTGCTTATCATACAAAGAGAAGAACTGAGCTTTCACTACTGAGCTATCATCTTCATTTCCACACCCCCCCAACTCCTCCACCTCCATTGTGATGGCCTGAACTACACTCACACACTCTTCTCTAGTGATGACTCTGTGGGACCACCAGGAACAGCCGCTGCATTTAGCACAGTCCATTGACAGGGATTTGAAAGAATGTATGGCCAGATACCACAATCTCTTGTTTTTTCACTCAAAAATTATACCAACCAACATTCCTACTCCTAGTTCTAGACAGATGTAAAAGAATAAAATTAAAAATTGGGAATAAGGGGAAAAAATGCCCCAAACTGACAATATTTGGCAAACTGCAGCTTAGCATCACAAGCAAGCATTTAGTTGTCTGCAACTGAGAAGTAAGCAGAAACACTGATTGGCTAGGCTTGGTTCAAAATCTACGCAAGCAATTTAGTATCAATGTTAGAATGTTTAGTTTTCCAGTAAACGATATTGTCATAGGAAAGCCTGTGCTTGTGGATAGTAGCACTATGATTTGTAGTTTTATTAACGTAATTTTCTGCATCTATAAAGCAAATAATCAGTCTTGGGACGTGACCAAGGTACAAGTGTAGTCACTTCACCGAGAATAAGTGCAGTTGGCTAGGCAACGTTGTAAAACTGTTATTCCATTTTTTCCAACAAAGGAGTATGTATTTTACTGCCTCTTTTTCACACACATACACGGTGAAACAAGCAACAACACTCCAGTTAGGATCTCTACCAGTTTCAGGAAGGGAAGACAGCTTTAATACTACTTAGAGCAAACCAGTGCCAGTTGCAACTGTTTAAGAGATTATTCCTTTTAAACAAGCTCCAAGCTTTTCCATTCACTTGTTGCAAGGTAAAGGGGCATTACATCTGGTGAGAAAGAGGAACAAGGATTTCCTGCTTTATATATCCTACTACACAGGAGAATGCATTGCCAATCCCAGAAGTTCAATTTTGGAATACTGACAAAATTATGAACCTTATGTGGTCCAGGATGCTCATATGGTGTTTCAATTACACAGATGATTCACTGATATTTATCATAGCCATACAGTCTGAAAAGGAACTTTGGATTGCCATGTCAGTTAAGCAGTTAGCTGCTACTGATGAACATGATCTTAGGTTGCTTGTTATCTAGCAAATCTGTCTTTGAAACAGTATACTCCTGCAATTCAACAGTCAGTTGTTACTCTCACAAATGCTCTTAGCAGATAAGAGATGATGTCTTACAATTCCAGTAGAATCAGGCCGGGCAAAGAAAAGAGTGTATTGTCTATAGCTGTCAGAGTCCTCTGTGAGCTGGTGATTCAGGCCCATGTAAAATATCAACATCCCTTGTGTCACCATCAGTTCCTTCTCGTGATTATCCTTGTGATATCACAGTAAAACCTCACATAAGCTAGAGTGCAGGTACTGCCCTGACCAGGCATTTATTCAGACACACAGATTTTACAACTTCATTGCCTTGAACCCAATACTGAGTTTAGAGAAGGCAGAATAACTAGGGCAAGTGAATTCTCAATCTGCCTGAAACCCTGGATCCAACTGTTTCCAGCCCTCAGAGCCAAGTTCTCAAAGTTCTGACCATTAATGAAGAATTTCACCCTCTTCGGCTGCTCAAACACTCACAGATCCAGCACAGACACAAGTGCAGACCAGCAACTGAGTTTTCTAGCAGTTCTTTGAGGATTTGCAGAAACGCATGCAGAGCCATAAAGTGCTGGAGAGTCACACAAAGAAACTACTAAGCGGCTTATGAAAGAGTTTCCACAGGAGACCAGACGCATCTGTAGAACTGTAAGTGATAAAGACACTAATCTCTCCCTCAACTGATAGATTCAAAGAGCCCATCACCAAAATACTTACAAAGCTACATTCTTCACTGCAAGATCACAAGTTACTTAATGCTTGTACAAATTCTTTAAAGACCTAGCAGGATCTTTTAAGCATAGAATGCTTAATCCTTTAATGCTGAGGAGAGTGGCTCTTTCCTTAAGAAAAGCCAGTTCTAAGTAAGGTCTTTCAGAATCGGCTGGCAGTCTCACTAGGACAGAAAATACACTGTTGTATACTTGTGTACATATAGAAACCAGGACTGAATAAAATAAGCAGTTCTACAGAATATCCTGCTCTACCACAGAACCTCAAATTCAGATTTTCACTGAAGAAGGCAGATTTGCTCTTAATGTAACAGATTCACCCACCCACCTGAAATCCAGAGTTGCTACATCAGCCAGTCTCCAAAGATGAACTTAAGTTCTGTAAGAAGGTACTGTAACTCCTGGAAGTCGTGACATGTATGTAGTTTTCAATTCAGATATTTGAAAAGCTCCCTTTGAGTCCAGAAAAGAGCAAGCACTGATTGCCCTTCCACTTTCACCAGCGAATGATGCAGCAGTTCTAGAAGCAGCTGTACTGATTGACTCCAAACCACCACTCCATCACCCAGGACAGGGAAAGTACGCCACAGGGCTTGAGGGAGGGACGCAAAAAAACTGCTACTATCTCTTTTTTAATGTACACTAGATTTAGTCTACAAAGCAAGAAAAACAATTACTTCCTTCACTCTGCAGAATTACAGTGATGTAAATATCAGCATTGGAGATTTTTTTCACTTTCTCAATTTTCTGGAAGCAATCTCCCTCAAAGCAGTTTATTTATTACGCTGCCATTCTGCAGGCCCATGTCCAGAAAATTACAATCCGTAAATATTTTTAAAAGATTTTTCAAGTGCTGTAATTTTTCAAGCATCTTGATTGGTTTAAACTACTCCATTTATGGGAAAAGAATATTTATTTCTGTTGGTCCTGGTGAAACTTGTATTTTCCATGTTGCAGCTGAAGATCTAAAATACACTTAGGGAACATTGTACTACCCTATACCTGTAATTAAAACATGGGTTTTTCTTTCTTCCCCATCACAGCCATGAGCCTCAATATGTTTTAAATTATTAATAAAATAAGAAAAAAAGCCTTTTTTTTTTCTTTTCTTTTTTTTTTTTTAATTTGGATTCCAGACTGTTTCAAGAACCAAAATTACAGCAATGGATTGGTAGTGTAATATCTTCTTATGGAGGTTCTAGTAAGATTGAATTTCTGATTTATCACACTGCACTACCCCATAACCAACACAACCTCTGAAACTGCAAGATCTCAGCAACATGTAAAAAGCAGTTCTGTCAAGGTCTATGAAAGTGCTTTTTCCTTTGCTTTTGAATGGTGAAAAAACCATAAAGGATATAATATCAATAATCAAGTGGACTAAACCAAAATAAAAACAACCGAACCAAAGGAAAAAAAAAATACATGTCCTATCAAGCTGTGGATAATGTTAAATTAGATCAGAAGCAGAATCTGGAACAATCAGTAATAAAACAGAACATGCACAACAGTGGGAAACCTGCCATTGATATATTTTGTAGCACTGAATGTACAAAGGCTCAAGTTTAAATTGTGTAGCTAGTAACTAGTTCACTGTACTTCCTCTGAGCTTTAAAAATATTTACTTAAGCAGAACTAGCCAAAGAGTCTTCAAATACATTTGTTTCGAGTACTGGTAATTCAATGCTAACACCAAACCCAGGTTAAAATAATACATCCACATATAGATCTGGAGATTGTGTATGACATAATTTTCCATGGAAATTTATGATTGAGCAGAAACATCAGGAATTTAACAATTCTATTCTTCAGTAATTTTAGAAGTGTGAAAATTGAGCAGAAAAGCTTTCTTAACAAACTAATCTTAAAAGACACTCATCTTTTTTCTCTACTTCCTGCAAAATTCAGGAGAAAAAAACTCACTGCTATTCCAAAGTGCGAGTCCCCAGAGAAAATGTACACACAATGTTTGCAATTACTAGGAAAAGTCCACTGCAAATTGAATTTATTACTTTACTAGTGAAAATTCAGCAGCTGAACTAACAAAATCAGGTTGAGTGTTGATTCTTTTTTATAACTGCCTCTTATATCGGTAGATTCTATGGCAGAAATAAATTTTATTTCATGTTACCTATCTGTTTTACCAATACCAATGCAGGAAGTTCATAAATGTGAATCCTCAGGAGGCTTACACGCATCACTGAGAACAGTAAAATGAATGGTTACACATCTGCAATCTGAACTTTGAGGTGAATACAAGCAAATTGTGAATGCGCATTTTTCAAATGATTGCACCCATTATTTCACTGACTCATGACTGTTGGCAGAAATGAATAATACATTTTAATGTGTAGAGATTCAACAATCACAAGTACAGAGATTATGTATGTGTATATATATCCATCTTCTCTGCATACATAATATTAAAGCTATAGGTTTGCATCTGTTTTTTATACTTAAGCATCAAATAATTTATAACGCAGAACTGTAAAATATATATAGAACACCGCATCAATCATGTAAAAGTACAAGTGCTGTTCAGCATTTCTGTAAATCCTCCATTAAGCCTAGATTTGAGACCAAACCAAAGACTTACATGGATCAAGTCATGGTCACTTGGAACACTGAGAGACATAAAATGCTGTGATATTTCATGTCAAGATTATTTGCAGCTCTCTTCATTATTTCAAATATTAGTGACAAATACAGTGCATTCCACAATGAAGCCAGTGCTAATGTCCTTAAATTCAGGAGGCAACTGCTAAACAAAGACTGTGAAATCAGCTGACCCGAGTCCTGAGGTATTTTACACAACCAGTACACTGCTAATGCACACACAGAAAACACAGACTCTTGCGTAAATATTCAGTAACATTGTCAAACAAGAAGGAAGTAACTATCTGAATACTGATAATGTCTTGCTTTGCATGTCCACATTCCCTATCAGGCCTTGTAACATACCATAAGCCACAAGACATTAACCACTACATGTTCTGTATGGAAATACACAGAAAAAATGAAAATTCAACCATTATATCCCAAATGGTGGCTGAAAATGTAAAGCCCGTGCATCACCTAGAAGCACTTCAAAGCAGCACAAAACTTCACGAAAGTAAAGAAACAGCATAGAAGAAAATGTGTGTGTACACCGCCCTCATATTTATTTGAGCAAGACTTTAGAGATGTGCATTTTAGGAGAATCAAGCAGAACATTCAAGAAATGAATGGCTTGATACGGTTCCCAATCAACTCAAGAAGAAACTGATACATAAAAATATGCATGACACTTTGATTTAACAACTTTTTACTCCAGGTACAATTTGAAAAGTACTGTGCCGTAAAAACGCTCACAACTTCTAGTCTTTTGGCAAAGGTAATGAATATCGAACATCTGCAGGGCTGTTGTGAGTTCATGAACTACAGGAATAAAAAATATGCCTTCTTTTGGTAGCCTAGTTCTTACGTAAAAATCCAAAAATAATACACTCCAGTAACAGCATCCACGAGGAACCAGATACTTGGCCCCAAAGTAAGACAGAGCAACACAGGGCTTATGGCAACTACCACTGCTAATGTAGGCTCCAGCACTTATGTTAGGATGAAATCAAGCATAGCAGAACTCAGCCTTTCCAAATCATCCGCTGGTTTGGGGAGAGGTGGAGGATTCTGTGTCAACGTCTTTAATAAAGCAGATGTGACTCATTGCACTCTTGTTTAAAATCATAAACTGAGGTTTCTCTTCTTTCTCTGAACCAGTGGCAGCAGCACTGGGGGCAGTAGCACTGGGCCTGCAATCCTTCATAAGTTTTTGCTCAGTACAATAATTTCAATTAAATTATGTTATTTGATATGGCAGTTTTGTTACAGAAATTCTGACTTTAGTTTCTCTCCATAATGCCTTGCAACATCCTTATTCACCTTATCTTCTGCTGGTACTGATCACAGAAAAATATGGAATCAATTTAATCAGTATATCACCCCCATAAATCTTCCTAAGCTGCATTTTCTTTTCACTGAAGAACACATTTCATTTATAAGTATTGTTCCAATAGACCAAGTAATCTAAAATATCTTTGCTTAACATATTTTTAATGTTGAAAGCATCTGTTGGGTCATGTTAGGGTTTGAGGTTTTTTTAATTATTATTTTTACACGGATGGGAAAAAGGCAATTTTCAAACTCTTCCTTGCATCTTTCCTTTTCCCATTTAAATTACTCAACTTAAATTCGACAATACTCCAGTAGAATTTCAACACCTTGTAGTCCCACAGTGGCTTGCTCAATTATTTATAGAAATATCCTGGAAAAGAATTAATGCCAAACAGTACTCTTAAGTTCGCAACATTCAAATGGTGTATTTGAAGTTAGAAATTTAGAACTTGCCTCATTTACATTTCCCTGCCAAAATCCTGCATTCGGTCCCATGATGATTTTTTGCTTCATGTGAGCTTTAATTATAAATTCAAGGGAAAACTCCTGTGTAAGTAGATTCTCTGCTTCAAGGGTCACAATATGCCAAGTGCATCCACCATTTGTGTGAAATCTATGCACCATCCTACTCTCTTGTGGAAGGTCTGTTTCCTCTGCAACAAGGTTCAAACCACTTTCCTAATTCTATCTTCCAGCTATGCCCTTTTTTATTCTCTCCTTTCATATTTTTGAGCTGTCAATTCCACTGTACCATCCTTTGTGCCTTGAAACTGACTAGAATATCTGGGAGCTAAACTCTATTAAATTCTGATACTCCAAATTTCAAAGCGGAATTTCCCATTGACACGAAGTGAGTTCCACTCCCAGTCAGGATCGGGGGTAACCAGCACTACACTTCAGTTTGGGATGTGAGCCAGCCTCATGCAGGGCACAGCACACAGAGCATATATCTGTGCACATGGTGCCCATGGGACAAAAGAACCAAACCTTGAACTCAAAAACCCAAACCTTGAACTCAAAAAATTGCCCAGAAGAACTCACTTTCCTTGTCACTCCAACCAACCTACTTTCATTTGAGACTACTTGATGAATAAAATAAATTTGATTAATACTATATGCATATATTACAGGTATTTACTTTTAAAGCAAAAAAAAATTTGAAAATACAAAAAAAACATCATTTTTACTGCAAACATTAACTTTTCTCTGACTTAGAAATGACACTTGACCACTAACATGCAAATATTTTCATTTTGATAAAATTAAAGTGAAGACAGTAGAGAAACTTCATAATTTCTCATACTTTACTCCGTAGATGTAGCCTATGATGTTGTTTGCAAAAACTCTTAAAAGTTAAACAGTGTCAACTACTGTAAATTTAAGCACTGTCAAAAAAGAACCTTTTGTTTCAGTTAAAGTTTGGTGGAAACTGAAATATTCAGTGAAAAACAGCTAAATTATTCTTGAGAGACATCTATGCCCCTGAAATCAGAATGTTGTCTTCCGAAACTGCCACTATTTTCTCATTTGAGAAACAGACTGCAACTGCACCTTTACAGCTATACAACACTATCCTATATAGAGCACTGCTATCCAACATTATTTGTTTAAAATGTTGTGGGCAGCAGATACAACCAACACTAGTGTTCAGTTGGGCAGCTATTAGTGCTGTAATAGTGTGGGATGGGGTGGCAGAAATCCCATCTACGGAAGCACTACTGTAATTTTAAGCTGAAATTTTGTAGCGTCTTCAGAGATTCCTAAAACCCTTTTCAAAACAAAATAATAATAATAATAAAAAAGAAACTATGTTAAAGAAATGAACCTCACTACATCAAAAAATAAGATGTTACAAAATTTACGCATAAGCACATTCATTTGCTTGCACTGATGTTGATGCAGGGACTAACTTGAAGGATCCCACTTCAGTGCTTTGCAAAGGTGATCTGTCTTACGCAGAGCACACCCAACCTACTCAGAAATATCAGGTGTGCATTTTCATTTCTTGTGTTCCCCCACCCAGCATTTAACTAGCCTAAATTTAATTAAAATTTTAGACTGCCTAAGCCCTACAGAAAGCGGAAGATATCCTTGCAGCTTTTTTTTAGGATGCTCATCAGTAATGTCCAAGTATTTCACAAACATTCCTCAATTCATTCACAGTCTCACAGGATTACAGGATGAGAAAGCATTATTATCCCCATCCAGAAGCTGGAAACAAAGGAGCTTACACGAAGCCACAGGAAAACACAGCAGAAAGGCCAGAACGAGAAGCATGGGAGCACACAGGTGTTCCTGTGTATCTGTCCACATCTCCAGGCTGTACTGATCACTGCCAGAAGTGGGAGGTGGCTCCCACTGCAGTTAATTTACTGCATATACCTGACACCAAAATGCTCAATGTAGACAACCTAAAAATGAAAGCACACATCTTTTGTGGCTACAGCCATGTCATGTTTTGGGTTGTGCTTGGCAGACTGCAAGGCTCCCATCACAGAGGCAGAGACACAGGCTATTCCCCATAGCCGTGTGTGCATGAATTATAACAATGTCTCTTCATTTCACAGTGTTTCACAGAATCACAAAACAGCTGAGGTTGGAAGGGAGCTCTGGAGACCATCCAGTCCAACACCCTGCCCATGCAACATCAGCTAGAGCCTGTTGCCCAGGACTGCATCCATGTGGCTTTTGAGTATCTCCGAGGATGGAGACTCCACCACCTCTGAGGAACCTGTGCCAGTTCTTGGCCACCATGATAAACTGTTTCCTCAGCAAGGCTGCTTATGACATCAAGCTGATAGTGCAGCTGACACTCCTGAAGGATGGGATGCCATCCAAAGTGACCTGGACAGGCTCAAGATGAGGGCACATGGGCTCGAGATGAGGTTTAACAAGATCAAGTGCAAGGTGCTGCACCTGGGTTGGGGCAATCTCCAGTGTCAATCCAGGCTGGGGGATGAAGGGATTGAGAGCAGCCCTGGGGAGAAGGACTGGGGGGTGCTGGTGGGTGAGAGGCTGGACATGACCCAACCACGAGCATTCCCAGCCCAGAGAGCCAAACGTGTCCTGGGCTACATCCAAAGCAGCGTGGGCAGCACGGGAGGGAGGGGATTCTGCCCCTCTGCTCCCCTCTGGTGAGAGCCCACTGCAGTGTCCAGCTCTGGGGTCCCAGCACAGGAAAGACAAGGACCTGTTGTACCAAGCCCAGAAGGGGGGCACAAAGATTATAAGAGGGATAGAACATGTCTCCTAAGAGAATTGGGCTTGTTCATCTTGGAGAAGGCCCTGAGGAGACCTCATTGTGGCCTTTGGTACCTGAAGAAGGCCTACAACAAAGCTGGAGAGGCATTTTATACCATGACTTGTAGAAATAAAACAAGGGGAATGGTTTCAAACTAAATTAAACAGCCGGTTTAGTTTGGGTATTAGGAACAAATCCTTTACTGTGGGGCTGGTGAGGGACTGGAACAGGTTACCCAGAGAACTAGTGGATGTCCCATCCCTGGAAGTGTTCAAGGACAAGGTTGTATGGGGCTCTGAGCAACCTGGTCTAGTGGAAGGTGTCCCTGTCCATGGCAGGGGGGTTGAAACTAGATAACATTTAAGGTTTCTTCCAACACAAAACATCCCATGGTGATTGCTCCTCTATCCTGTTTTCTATGTGCATTCCAGCTCCATGAGCAAACAAGCCAAGGGCATCTACTAAACATCCTTGCTACCTGCCAAAAAGCGCAAGAGCAAGGACAGCACGAAGTGGCTCTCACCTTTTTTTAATTTAGGAGCACCTTACTTTGTAACCATCACAAATCTCTTAACTATTTATGGAATCCTTACTTATTTCGGTTGGGGCTTTTTCCCAAGGAGCTCCAACCAGAAGAAGACAGAATTCTCCAGGCCCAGGACACAGTGAACTATCTGTGTAGAGAACAGCCCAGAGGCACTACACAACACTCCTGGAATTACGCAGGATTACCAAGAGGTCTGAGGAGGACTAAGTACACCATGAGAGATACTCTGAACCTCACAGTTGGAAGGTGCTGGAGCTGTTCAACATAAAGAACGAATCCTTTTCATAACAAAAATATTAGGCACTGGTTGATTGCCACATTACAAAAAAATGTTGCTACTGTCAATTTACAGTTCTCTACCGTATTTTCTTCTCATTTTATAGGTGAAAAGAATTAGATAATTTATTCAAGACCATATGTGGCTGAAACCAGGCTTAGCTTGCATTCTTGTGCAGCATCTAGTGAACTAAGGCTGTTGTTTTTCCTCAGAAAGGTGTCAAGGGCCGGAGTAAGAAACACTTCTTTTAAAGACTCTTTTGATGAAAGATGAGGGAATGTTTTATTTATTTCAGTTCGGCCGTTTATCTAGAAACAAAATATCTTCTTGGCAGACAAATAGGCTGCAGCATTCCACCAGGCTGAAAAGCTCAGCATCATCTTACTCCTCTACAGCATATCTCATGTCACAGTAACATATGCTTTGTTAGAGCCTATTTTGTATTCCTCTTTGTCTGACAGTACTTGGTTTTATGTGAAATATTTTTGTGGCATGAAAAAAAATTGCACTAATTAATTCCTTTATGTCCTAATTTTTAAGCCACGTATTCTCCTTTGTCTTTGTTAAATAGCATGGAAATTACACAGTAAAAGAATTAGATACTTGACAAATGTTTTCAGACTATATCCTTAGATACAGATCAGTGTTACTGTTTTTTGCAGTGGTTTTTTTTTTTTTNTACTGTTTTTTGCAGTGTTTTTTTTTTTTTTTTTTGCTTGGTTGGTTGATTGGTTTTTAATGGGGAAAGAAAATCAATTTCTGAATAAAAAAAATGACTAAAATCTGATGTGCGAGTACACTTGTTGTCAAACGTCACTCATACAATATAGTACCTTAATAAGAAGGTTCACTGACTTAATTGACTAGCATATGGAGTAACTTAACAACCAATCTGACAAACAAAAAATAACCCTTATTACATAAATTTAAAAAAAATCCCCAACCAACAAAAAAAACTCCACAAACCACACCAAAAAAATTCTTAGCAGTACAAGGATCTTCCTTGAAATGTTCAAAAAACATACAAATTCTTTTTCTTAAAAATAATTTCAAATCTTTTCAACAGAGTTGGATTGTGTTTTACATATTATAGTGACCTTCCTGTTATTGCTGATATTTCATATCATTCACAAAATTTCACTTTCCCCCCCCCAATTGTGCTCTAGATTCAATGTTTTGATACAGAACATCTTAAAATGCTCACTTTCTAACATTGCTCCTTTAACCTAGTCTCTCATCTGGATTTTAACACTTGTGAAAACGTCTGGCCTGGATACGACGGTTCTTTAACACTGAACTTAACAATCAAATTTGGAATAGGGACTACAGACCTGATTTTTGGTGTGGAAGTTTGCCAGAGGTCTCTCTGACACTCTACTGCTCTTTCTCTAATTCCTCACTGAGGGGAATTAAATAGTGCAACAGTCAGTTAAAGTCCATGGAAAAGCACAAGGAATAAGGGATACACGTGCCCAGATGCAGAGCATCCACCAACAATGCTGCAGGAGGCATGAAGAGGGCATGCATGCAGTCGTGAATTTGTGTCAGTGTGTGTAGGCGTATCCACGACAGCACAAATCTTGAGGGGACAGTTAAAAATAGCAGTGAGACAGATGAAAGCAGACTTCAGCATGGTTTACTAATCTGTCCAGAAGGCTTGGAAAGCCCTCTCTTAAGTCTAGGCTGGCATGTCTTCACATCACATACAGATCAAAGCAATTACAGAGCCATCTGCATGTCCTGCAATCAAACTACTCGACTGCAGTGTAGACACATCCAGAAATAGTGCTACTGTAGATATGTTCATCTAAAAACTGCATTTGCAAAAAGCAAAGCCTGGAAGCATACTGTAAAGCATATGGGACCTGATGAGGAACATATGCTGGAGAGAGTGTCCATTTTGCTAAATTCCATTAGCTGTGCTAATTCTTCCCTCTACACAACCTGCTTCCTTGGTACTCCTGGAGGACTTCCTTTATACTCCTGTACCTCTTGTTGATTGGCCTTTCCTGTGGAGATTCACAGAGTCGGGCCAGATCAACCTGAACCTTCAAGTACAGAAATCCACCCAGCTTTACTGTCTGATGAAGAGACACTGTACACTCTACAGGCAGCTGGGGGCAAGCATGTGTCATGCAAACAGCACTCATTCCTCTCCACACCAGCGCAGCACCAGCGCTCATTCTGACCCCCTAACCCAAGCAGACGAATCAGTTACCTACTGCTTCAAGGCCAGTCATTGCAGAAGAACATCCAGACACCAATGCCCTTATCTATTAGTGCTGCTATCAGGGGCAGAACTTACTGTGATGCAGAAACCCAGAGCTGATAAAGTCCTTCGAATTCAGGCCCTCCTCTCCTCCAGCAGTGGTTTGCTGCATGGCACCAACACTACATCTACTCTACCGGCTACAAACTACAAACCACAAACCACGACAGACACTACACCCTCTCAAGGATGGTTTACTACCATTTGTCCAGCAAGTGACCAAAGGGATCCATGCATGTTCTTAAACTGACTGCATGGTGAATGATTCACTCTAGGGAGATTTTGTGTGCATTTTGCTAAATCACAACCAGAAGACAATTCAAGAAGGACTGCAGTTACCCAGCACACTCTGCTGCCTTACCAGGAGAATATAAAGACACACAAGAGCTACTGTTGACTCACACAACTGAAGATATGGTAGAAATTGGATCACAGCATCAGGGATTACATACAGGCTAATTTACCATGGGAAGAAGCAAGCTAGTGAAAGACATAAAGTGTTGGGTGCAGGGATAAACGTTCTGTGCTGCTGCCTGTCTCTCAGTGGAAACCCTGAGCACATGCACAGTTGTGCTCCAATGAGTTGTCTGGACCCAAGCATCCCAGCACTCAAACACAGCAAAACCTCCAGTCACCAGGCAGTGCTGCTCCAGCAAATTCCACTGAACTGGGAGGAGCTGCTGACTCCCTTGAAGAGACACCCTGCAGGCACCTTGACAAATTATAGGGCTGGGCAATCACCAACCACATGAAGTTTACGAAGGCCAAGAGCCATATTCTGCACCTGGGACAGTGCAACCCTGGCTGTAAAGACAGACTGAGAGGCTGAAGAAAGAATGAGAGGTCTCACAGAACAGGATCTCATGGTTCTGACCAAGAGCAAGTTGACTATGAGTCAACAGTATGCCCCGGCAGTCAAAAGGCCCAACCATATCCTGGAGTGCAACAAGCACATGCAAGAATTCTTCAACTTTATAGATGTCTTCTTGATACCTGCATGAGTACTACGCTCAGTTCTTGTCAACAAAAGAATACCCCGCATCTTGTGGTGCATCAGGCCCAGCATCACCAGCCAGGCAAGGGAGGGGATTGTCGTGCTCTGCTCTGCACTGGGGCAGCCTCACCTCGAGTGCTGGGGGCAGCTCTGGGTGCCACAACACAAAAAAGACATTGAGCTGTTAGAGTGTCCAAAGGAGGCCACGAGGATGGTGAGGGGCCTTGAGGTGAAGCCGTGTGAGGAGCAGCTGAGGTCACTCGGTCTGTTCAGCCTGGAGAAGAGGAGACTGAGGACAGACCTCACTGCAGTTACAACTTCCTTGTGAGGGGAAGAGGAGGGGCAGGCACTGATCTCTTCTCTGTGGCGACCAGTGACAGGTCTCAAGGAAATGGCCTAAAGTTGTGTCAGGGGAAGGTTAGACTGAATATTAGGAAAAGATTCTTCACACAGAGTGTGAAGGTTCTTCACCCAGGGAAGAGGTCACAGCACCAAGCCTGTCAGAGTTTCAATGCTAACGAAAAGCAAATAATTAATGATGTAAGTATAACTCATTTTCCTGGTGATTCCACTCTGTAACTCAAGGTAAGTTTTTGGCCATGTCCTAGCAACAAGCACAAATATTGTGCTTTATCCAGAGTTCAGCATGTAAGTTTGCAAAATGGTAATATCCTAGACATTAACATAATTCGGATACATACCTTAAGACTCTTCCCATGTAACAAGAGGAGGAATGAGTACACTTACAGTACAGAAGAGCAGAATGTGGGTCAGGGAATATGACACAGCTTATTTACCTTACTAGCACTCTCCTGCTTCCGCATGCAGTGTATTTCCCAGATATATTTTGCTTCATTTTGGTTTGGCGCTTTTTTTTGTTTGCTATTATAAGCATCTTGAAGACAGCTTGTAGAAATATTCAAATAAGTGTCTCATCAGGCTGACAACTTCAATATTTAAAATTTTGAGCCCACTCAAAAGCAGCTCTTGGGATCTTCATAAATTTACTACTGTGACTCACCTAGAACTGACAGCATAGCACACAAAAGGCAGAATATTTACATTTGAATTTTAGTAGAAGAGAACATGAGGTATGTACATGCATGTATAAGCAGTTAAAGGTATTTCCCCATTCTAAAAAAGAATGCCAGTCAGTATGGAGAGATCCTGCAAAAGAACTACATGGATGAATAACCCAGAGAAAACTATAGCTCCAAACCACAATCACATGCATGCCCCTGTCATGCACATCACAGATTCACAGAATGGCTGGGGTTGGAAGGGACCTCTGGAGATCACTGAATCCAGTCCCCCTGATAAAACAGGCTCACCCAAAGCAGGCTGCACAGGATCATGTCCAGGCTGGTCCAGGAAGGAGACTTGACAACCTTTCTGGGCAGCCTATTCCAAGAAAGCTGTGTAGCACAGCCTGATTTTTACTCACAGATGTAAACAAGTTGGTTAAAATGGGGGGGTTGAAGGAAGTGCTAAGTTCCTGATTAGACTTTCATTTTAAATGGAAAGTTCCAGATTGATACAGTAACAATAAAACAGAAGGGGGGAGAAGGGGGAGAATTTATATATAAGAAGAGGTCATGCAGTACACTGTATTGAGTTTAAAAGATAAGTAAGACAATGCTTTTTTCTCTGGTATAAACAAAAATAATGCCAGCAGTTTGACTGCAAACAAGAACTGAGGAGGAAATTGAATCAAAAAGGAAATGCTTACAGCAAACGTCACAAACCTAATGCTACATTTTAACCAGAAAAAATACACTTTCAAGCAAAGCTTCATAATTCTTCATGAAGTGCAAATCAGACATATTAATATTCAAAATAAGTTTTTGTAAGCACTCCTTAACATACAAGAAAACATACCTAATGAAGGATTGCCTCGATTGCCAAACTGTGATGGCTGAATTGTACTTTTCTTTGATAACTCAAAGACCTTCAGACCTCTGAATCACTTGGAGCTTTATTGTAGAAGATGAAATCACAGTTCTACCTTAGGCAGGTAAGTAGCAGATGATATTTCTACCACAAAAACTAATTAATTATTTTTCCCCCTCAGTTTAAAACTCTCTTAGGGACTTAAATCAATACAGCATCTGATGCATATGTTCTATCTTCTTGTTTCCAATGGCTCCACTGTGCATATAAATCTATCGTAGAACCACATTTGCATTTAAAGAGAAATTCCCTTGTGTTTACTATGCACCTGCTCCATGTAAGCCTATCCTCTCTACCTCCTTTGAGAAACAACAGATCTGCCAGAAAAAGAGGGAGCACAGACACAATGCTACTCCAAGTTCTCTTGCCAATTATCTAAGCACCATTTCCTTCCGTTTAGTTTAGTTATGGTCCTATTCTGACAAGAGTTGAAAAGAATTACTATTTGCCCTTCCAAAATCCAATGTTTCTCAACTTTTTCTAACATATTTTTCATTTTGACAATGAACATATACATTTCAACTGTAAAAAAACACTGTATTTGCTAAGCAACACACAGTAAGGCATTGGCAAATAGATTACTTACAGACTTGCACATGAAAAATATAAGCTTTTCTTTATTTTACTTGGCATTAATTTTAATTATCATGGCTGCATAAGGAAGGATGAGAATATTCTCCTCTTGTCATCTGCCTGAAAAGAGATGCAGGTTTATTTTAGTAAAATCGAAATTAAAAAAATAATTGTTCCCTGCTCTTCCTCTCCTTGGTCATGATTCATGGGTTGCTTTTGGACCTTCATGCACACAATCAAGGACAGACAAGGGCACAGATAAAGCTCTGCTACACACCTCATCTAGTCAGCTGAAACGTTTAAACGCCAGATGAGGGAGATAACTTGCTGCATCCCACAAAGGCTGCTGGAATTACTGGTCATTGTGCTCGTGAGGCGCAGCAGCACCACTCCATGACACCAAACGATGTCGCAAGTACCGTCATCCCTGCACCACTGCCAACAGGACTTCTGTGCTGCTGTCCGTGACAGCTGAGTGACCCCACGGGGCTGCCTCTGGCTGTGTGCTCCCCCTTTCTTGCCGGCATCTCCTCGCACGCGGAGGCAGCGCCACGTGCGTGTCCCCATTTCAGAGGACAGAAGCTACAGCAGCTGCAGCAGGGCTCCCACAATTTCCCCTTCCTGCTCCTAACCGGACAAGTGTCCAAGGACAGAGCTGCTGCGGAAGTAGGCATAGGTCTGAGACATCCTGGAAGAGGACGTGAGAAAGAGAGCTGTGCCAAGGCAGGTGGTATTCCACCTCAGGTGTGTGTGGGATGAAGACCTCTTGCACCTATGGAGTCCGCATGGGAACAGATTTCAGCTGCCAGGAAAACTGGACAATTGGGAAGCAGAGGGACACTTCATAGTTTTTCAAGCTCTGCTGATGCCCAGTCAAGAAACAGTTACAAAATATGCAATATTTCAGACCACGGCTTTGCAATTACGAAAGAAATGACTTATCACTTATTCACTGTACTCCGTGAAGGGACTGAATTTTCAAAGGTACATTCAGTCACCTTGTCCAAGCACTCTAATTTTACATGCTGCTCTTTGTAAACTCAGAGGCTGACCTCAAAGAACTCATTACACACTTATTTGCCATGTTGCCATCATTAGAGAAAAAAATATTAAGACAAGCAGCTTCTAGCTATTGTAAGTTACTGTCTTCTACAGAACTTCCTTACCTGAAAGACTGCCCATCTCCTTATGCCAAAATGACACTTAAGAGCATTTTGAGTAGCCTGCACTGGACTGCTTGCTTGAAAAAGAAAGAGGGTTTTTTTTAACAGGCTCCTTGAATTTGGAGCCTGTTAAAAAACTCTTCACTGGGCCAGTCCTCTGATGGAGTTCTATTTTACTCACTTTTTCAACAAGCTACAAGTCACACACATGCTTTCTGCAACACACTGAATCAATGGCACAGACCAGAAATCACAAACACCTGAAAAATAAGTGAACTGCCAGTTTAAGACAGTGTAAGTGATTGTGTTAAGCAGAACGGTCAGTCTGCGTAAGTTGGTGTTTGACACGCGAAAACACGCAGAAATTAGACATACCACACCTTACAAAGGGAGCCTTTTCAAACATGGGCTAACTGTGCTAAGGAATACCTGAAGGAGAAGTTAATTTTTGTACTGTAACTACAGTGATGAGGCAAGTGTCTTCTTGACAACTGAACAGGTCACATTTTTTTATTCAAATGAAAAGCGCTTTTCACTTTGTGTTTGAACTACCTCTTGAGCGACTCCCCCAAGCCTGCTCTTGAAACCAGTTCTTCAGCTTACCTGCAAAATCTTCAACATATGGCTCCAGTATTGCATGAGGCATATTTGCAGGCTTAGCAGTATGAAGAGAGAAGTGGCTTACCAAGTTCACCAACCATGAGCTCACCCATGAGCTAGCTGCAGAGGATTTTAGGGTGAAGAAACTCATGTTTATGGTGGTAGTAAGGCAACAGGTCATGCTTTTTATGGCCTGCTGGAAGCACACGCAGTGCACATAACTCCTAAATTCAGTAAGGGCAGGACACTATTAAAAGTCCGCTACAGCATGCTGCACAAGGCTTAAACACATGCACATCATTCAACATAATTCCTGGCTCCAGGATTAGTGGTATTTGCATAAAATATAAAATTATTTTGATTTCCCAATGCTATGAGCGTACATCTTCAGCCATTTAAATAACAGAAAAGGGTCCAACAGCCAAGTGATTTGCTTCAGAATCATTTTTTAAAAACTTTTTTTCAGTTACCTTTTGCTGTTGGATTGCTGAGGTATAAAACGAGGCTAAGATGCTAAGATTTTCCATGGAAAACACAGGCACTAGCAGTTTTCTGGTAGGTTTTGGGATGAGAGGACTTTTTGAGGAGCAGTTGAGAGGGATTAATATCTCTGTAAGAGATGTGGCTTTAAGCCAACCATTGAAAGTGCTGTGAGGTGGTAACACTGACAACGAGGAGTGAGACCGTTTAGGTGCTGGATTGTATCCAGTACCGTCAGAACCTGATCCTCGAGCTCTTCTTCATATAAATTGCATTTGCTCACATAAAACATTCACTGATGCAGGTATGAAAAAGGTTTGATCCCTGCTGCCGAAAAACCACGATTTTGGATTGACCCAAGTAGAAGCCTCGGAGCATGTTTCTACCAGACAACTTGGCATTTGTTCCCCCACAGTTACAAACACGCAACTCCTACTTGATTTTCTTCCAGATTTCGGCTTGCCCGGCGGGACAGGAGGGTTTTGACGGCTGGGTGCCCGCCCGCCCGGACGCCCGGCTCCGAGCAGAGCAGCGGCAGATCGGCGGCGGCTGCGAGCGTCAGCGGCTTGCACCGCGCTGCAAGGGGCTCTCGGCGGCACCTCGCAGGGCTGACATCACGTATGCGCTCAGCCCCAGCAAAACCCCCCGCGCTCAGCCCTGATTTCATGCGGAAAGCACTTCCCCGGGGCGGGCTGCCGGGGCC